>CM059440.1:11334986-11737641 GCA_030390025.1 Squalus acanthias
TCAGAAATCTATCGACTTCTGTTTTGAATATACCCAATGACTGAGCCTCCACAGCCCTCTCGGGTAGAGAATTCCAAAGATTCACCACCCTCTGTGAAGAAATTTCTTCTCATCTCAGTCCTGAATGGCCTACCCTTTATCCTGAGGCTGTGGCCCCTGGTTCTAGACTCCCCAGCCAAGGGAAACATTCTCCCAGCATCCACCCTATCAAGCCCTGTAATAATTTTGTATGCTTCAATGAGATCCCCCCTCATTCTTCTGCATTCAAGAGAATACAGGCCTAGTTTATTCAATCTCTTCTCATACGACAGTCCTGCCATCCCAGGAATCAATCTCATGAACCTTCGTTGCACTCCCTCTATGGCAAGTATATCCTTCCTTAGGTAAGGAGACCAAAATTGTACACAGTACTCCAGGTGTGGTCTCACCAAGATAATTTAAAAATTTTAAAAAAATTGTTTCCTTGTGGGCCAGAATAAGTAGAAGCGCTCCTCTGGCATCACAAGGAACCCTTGGGCTTCCTGTGCCTACCCATTTACCTTAGTGCCATGGACCATTCCCACAGGTCCCCAGTGGCAGCCTCCTGCCACCCAAAATCCTGCTCCTGTCCGCTGGCCAGTGATTCCTGCTGAGTTTGGGCGGGAGACATACCTCCAACATTGAAATGAGGCCTGGGATTTAAAATGGCTCAGGCTTCATACCTGTGCAGCCATGCAAGCGTGATGCTCGCCCAGCACTCCCCATGATGCACTTGTGCCCTGAGTTAAAATCAGGGCACAGTAGTGTCAACTGAGCATACCAATTGTTCTAATGCTGAATTTAGGAACATTTCTCCATGCTGTCATGATGCAATGTTTTCACTGAATACTACAAAAGCATCTTCAATGAGGGAACATTAATTTAAAAGCAAAGGACTCGAGATAAATTACTTACAGAGCGTTTTTAGATCACGGATGCTTTGCCACAGGGAGTAGTTGAGGTAGACACCATTATACCTTTTAAGGGAAGAGTAGATAAACATTGATGCAGGGGTACATACACGGCTTTGGAGAGAGCACAGAACAGTAGGATTAATTTTGAATAGCGCTAGCAAAGAGATGGCACAGACACAATGGGCTCGATTTTCCAAGCCCCGTGGAGGCGGGTTTGGAGGCGGGAGTGGTGGGAAAATTGCAGATTCGGGGGGCACGTACCCATCCCGCCTCCATGCCAATGTCCCAGGAGGCGGGTACCCAACCTGTGCTGGGAGCGGCCTCCCCGAGGCGGGAAGGGGATTAGTGCCAATTAACTGCCTGTTAACAGGCAGTTTTTTTGGCTAATCCCTATTTTTACCCCTGAAGTGTGGGCTGCCCGATGGCTCCAAACCACGGCAAGTTAGCGAGGCGGACCGTTGGTCTGCAGGGCTTGGAGGGGTCGAGATGTCCGGTGTACAGGTGAGTGATGGGTGCATGAGTGCAGAGGTAAGTGTGTTTGGTGTGTAAAGTGTTTTAATAAGTTTTACTTACCTTTACTTTCTCCTCCAGGCTTCCTCAACTCACCGGCACAGAAAGCAGAATGGCCGCTGAACTGTCAAAAGCTGCAGACTCTGCTTTCTGGTCTGGAGAGCTCTCTAACTGAGTCTGAGTAGAAGGACTCAAGTTAGACAGATTGTCACTGTTTGACAGCTTCACAGAGCTGTCAAACGCTGATATTTCATCTGTCAAAAGCTCTTGACAGATGCAATGTCAATCGCTGACATCACCAGTATCCAGGTGTCCCTTAATTGGCCTGCTGAGCCCGCTGGGCGGACTTAACAAGGTCAATCAAGGGAAAGTAGGCGTGGGTTGGCCACAAATCGATGGAGGCGGGACTACAACCCAAAAAGTGGGAGTCCCGCCTCCATCACGTCCCCATTGACAAAATCGAGCCCAATGGGTTGAATGGTCGCCTGTGTTGTAAGCTTCTATTATTCTGTTTAGTTCTGTTAATCTAAGGACTTCTTTAAAGGTGCTTTTACATTGGCACTGATTTTCAGGGACCTATGATTTTGCCACCAGGATAAGGGGGACAGATGTAGCATTGTAAACACAGGGAGCAGGTGCATGTTTTTAAGGAATATTTAGAACAGATTCAGTTCCTAGAACATTAAGGGACAGCTGGTTCTAAAAACTCAGTTTCATAGTCATCATATTGGTTGCCACTAGAACTGCAGTGGCTGCTTTTTATCATTTTTGAAGATTTTCAGACACAAGGGGGGGAATTTTCCGGGGGGTCAGCGGCTGGATCGGTGGCGGGTCGGGTGGGAAATTGGATTTTTTTGACAGTGGGTCGGGACTCCGCTGTCAGCCCGCTGCAACGTGCCTTTCCCAATGGTGCGTGTGTGATCCCTGACCCGACCCGCAGAGGCAAGAGACTCAATTAAACAATTATTGGGTTGTTGACAGACCATTAATAATGCTTTTAACCTTACCTTTTCACTTTAACTGCCCACCCACGGGGCCCACGCTGCTCGGGGACCACGTCTGTGAACCTGAGGCAGGAGTTGAATAGCCATTGCTCCAGCTGATTATTTGACAGCTTCAAATGTACAGTAAAAGCTCCCACCTGACAGATTATCACTTTTCTCAGCCACAAGCTGTTTCTCAGTCATGTCCAGCACAGATTCTGGAGGCTTTCCACTTTCCACTCTCCATCCACTCTTACCTCATTGGCAGAACTCTCTCACGATTGACAGAATGCTTCTGTCATCTCTACTACACCTGTCATCTATTTCATCAACATGGGTGCCCTTTATACTGTCTCACCTTGGTCCTCAGAATCCGACCACAATCAGTCCCCACACCAGCAGCACCAACAACAACACCTGATGCTGCACAGGACACAGGGCATCAGCACCCGAGCACATTGCTGTCTGGGAGGCCAGGGATGGCTTCACCATGGCCAGATTTAATTCACTTGACGCTGTACACCCTGGCTGCCACATGATGCGCCAGGTTAGCACCACCCCACACCAACACCATAAAGCATCCCTACAATGTCGAAGCCATTCCTTTCACACTCACCACCATTGTGGGGGGGGGGGTACCGTTATGTCTCACCATTCACTGCAACTCACTAAGCCACTTCCAAAGGTGCACACAAATCTGTCCAAGAACGCAAAGTGTTGAAAATAAAGGTTTCAATGTTTGACAGCACATTAACAGAAACTTTACATGAACATTGAATAAAACACCCAAGTGGCTACCCTTGGGTGTTGTTAGTTGGTATGATTGCACTAGGGTGAGTGTGAGGGATGGCTACTGAGATGGGGATGTGATAATGTAGATAGAGGGGGATGGGTGGACGTGCAAGGTATGTTGGTGTGAGTAAGGATGTGCAGGAGTAGGGTAGGGAAGGCAGAGTGATGGGGATGTGATGAGAGGCACAGCAGGATGAGATTGAGTGTGGTTTTGTACTAACGCTTGGTGATCTACTGAGATCATTGAAAGGTTTGCGCCACTGCAGCCTGGTCCTCTTGACCACATCCCTGTTTGTGCCCTCCTATGCAATGTGCAACCAAGCTGTTTTGTGTCTTCCACCCATCGGAAGGGAAGAGGACCTCCCTGCGTGCTCTGACTCCCTTCATAAGCATATGGAGGGAGTCATGGAAGAACCTGGGTACAGCCCTGCACCTCTGTGCAATGATTCAGTGTTTGCAGCACTTCAGTGCTGTAGAACACTGACAGCACAAATGTCAAAAGAAAGTTGGCCATGGTCCCTTTAAGGAAACCGGCTGATGACGTGTCATGAATGACGTCACCAGACCCGCTTCCTCTAATTGGACTGGGAAACGCGTTGGGCGGGCTTAACAAGCCCCATTAATGTAAAATAATTTTCCAGAGCGGGATGGAGCCAGCAGCGCGGCCGCAACCCGCCACCGACATTGCCCGCCCCGGACCCACCGAGGTGACACAGGTGACACTAATAGTATCACTAATGTGCATTAAAATGACACTTTTTTATTCGTTCCTGGGATGTGGGCGTCGCAGGTAAAGCCAACATTTATTGCCCATCCCTAATTGCCCTTGAGAAGGTGGTGGTGAGCTGCCGCCTTGAACCGCTGCAGTCCGTGTGGTGAAGGTACTCTTTTTACACTTTGTTGTCCTGGAGAAGTAATTAATGTCCCTCTAAAGAAGAAAATTGTGCATTAATAGTATGCACTGGGTGTGTTCACAGGTAATTAACTTACAGTGGATGGGAAAGATGCAGGAAGCCTGTTGTAATTGTTAGTATCATCTGTTTTCAGGTGGTATCATGGACATCTACCAGGTAAAGATGCTGAAAAACTTCTGACCGATAAAGGAAAACCTGGCAGTTTCCTGGTGCGTGAAAGTCTCAGTAAACCAGGGGATTTTGTTCTATCAGTGTTAACTAATGAAGAAAAGGTTGAAAATGGAGATCGCAAACCAAGAGTAACACATGTGATGATTCGGTATCAGGTGGGCGAATCAGATTGGTCACATTTTTAATATTATGGATTTTTTAAATTTGTTTCTTTAGCTAGTAAAGAAGTGCTTGGAAATTTTGTAAATTTTGGTTTTTCAAGTTAAAAATTACTTGCCAGTTGGAGTCTGCTACTTGTGTAAGTCAAGTTTTGGAGATTGATAATACTATGATGACAACAAAGCAAATACTTGATGAAGACTAAAAGGACAACATAAATAAAGATTTTTCATGGCTTCTCTGATTCCTCCATTTGTTAGTGCACTAGCCAGTGTGGAAGGGATAGGGAAAGTCCCAGATTTAATCCCTGGTTTATGCTGAGTTAGTTGATTGGAGTAGGGAGTGGAAAAAATGAGACGGGGCTCTTGCTTGCTGATCGCTATACAGTGGCCTCCAATGCAAAGTGCTTGTGCATTCACGTGAATGAAAAGATTGGGCACAGTTTTAATGCTCCTATGATCAAATAGCCTGCTGAGACTTTCTAAGTTCACACAAGAACGGTCACATGGTTAAAATACCACAAAGTGACTGGCACCTGTCTATCGATACCCAGCAACAGCTAGACTCTCCGGAGAGAAGGGGTGAAAATTAAACAAAAAAAATGATCACACTCTCAAAATACAGAAATGCTCCAAAGGTATCCCCTTGGTTATGTCACCTAAGTTCATCGATTCCAGCATTTAGCGGCAAAAATGGAATATGTACAAGGGTCCATGGAGGAACCTTTTAGAAAGAAAATTACAATTAAAAATATCAAAGTGCCTGGCTTAACCTAGCAGTAAATATTCCCATTAATTATTCTTTTACAAATGTTTTCCATTGTAATAATTTAGATTTAGTTCAGAAGGCTGCAGAAGCGTTATTAGTAATATGTAAAAGAGGGAGAAGAGTAGAGTGAGAGGGAATGAGCATTTTCTTGGGGATTATGAATTACTTTAAAGCCACTGCTCGATTAAGGAGAATATTAGTCATTATAGATATAATGCAAAAAGTCTGCAGAATAATAGTTGTGCTGTAATACAATAAAGGGTTTCTGGCTGAAGGTCATGATGACAAAGTCTGAAACTGTGAGTATGTTTCCAAGCAGTTCATGTAAGTTATCAGCACCCTGAAATTGTTTTATTATCCATCATTCAACTTCCCGCAACTGTTACAGTTTACAGAAATTCTAGAATCTAAGGTATTCCCCCGTTTCAACCAGTAAAATAAATTTGAATTTTCACTGATGGTCCAATCACTTGGTTCAGAAATGAAAACCACGGGCTGGATTTTGATCCTGGGGCAGGTTGGGGTCGTGTCATCCACTTTTCGTGTTATCCACCCGACTGCAATTGGATGTGGGAGATTGATGTGATTTTCACTTAATTGGGCAATTGAGTTCCAGCATGTGGGAATCCATGAACCAATTAGTGTTTTCAGTCTGAAAATCGCCTTTGATGATGTCATCATTGCTGCTGCATTGAAGGTCTTCAAAGACTGCCTGGCCTTTGCTGTGAGAGGACCTGCAAAATGAGTAGCAGCAGTCCTAAGTCTGCTCCCAGATATTTTTACACCACCACTCCCAGATATGTCTCCTCTCCATCCACATAGCCATCCATCCACATAGCCATCCATATATGCATCCCCATAGCTAGCCAGCCAGCCAGCGTCAACTATCCATATCCAAATGTGCTCCCCGCCAGGTTTCACTGCCAGGTTTCACAATCGTGGTTCAGAACAGGCGTGCTTCACGTAGAACAAGGGTTAAAATCACAAAGGCCTTTCAAAATGGCATTATAGAGGCAATTTAGTGCTTGTTAAGGGCCTTAACAGCCTATCCCGCCTCTTAGAGGCGGGATGGAGTCGGGACCAACAGACACGATTTAATGAAAATTGCGTGGAGGCGGGATGGAGGCGGACTTGTGCCCATCCGCCAGTTTTCCCAATTTTAACCCCCCACACGCCTCCAAACCCGCCTCCACGGGTCAATGAAAATCCAGCCCCAACTGTCTGACATTATCCATGTCCCCTTCCAATAAAAAACTGAAAGCAGTAAACCAAAAAAATAAGAAATCACAATCATTCTCTTTACTGTAGAACATACTATAAAATGTATTCCAAGGTATTGATGCACTTTAGGGTCCAAATGATGCTGACAGTCTTCACTGAGGATTATAGCATCATTTCAACCTCTTGGAGGGCATTCTAGACTGTGTATTATCCTATATATAATAAGTATTATGGCTCCGGGGTTAGTGTCAGGACATCTAATTTGCATGGGCAAGACAGGCACCTGCGCCACTGCGGACACATCTTCAGTACCCACCTGCTCCACGTTGCTGGAAAATCTGGAGCCTGCCCACCATGGGAGAAAGTTGCCCAGACTCCCAACACCAGCATGTCCTCTTTGGCCCCTGTATAATCAAGAAAATTTAAGAATTTCTTTTCTCCATTCTTGAGTGTCCAGTTTACCTGCTTGCCCTGAATATCCTCTCCCCCAATGTGGCTCACCTACGCCCATCTTACTTGGCATACCAGCCACCAGTAATAAGCTAGATCCCAAATAAGCGTGGTAAGCAGGAACGCCCCCTCTTTCCATTCCCCTGACAACATTTGCCTTGTAAGGGCAGGCTGGAAAATCCCAGAAATGGCAGAGACCTGGCAAAATCATGTCCCTGCCATTTTTTGGTAGGCTCCACTGATCTCCCTCCAGATTACAGCCAGAGTCTGGTAGAACCCCATAGGAAATTCGGGGCCTCTGTATGTGTCTAACTTTCTACTCTGAGCTGTGGATTGCTACTTGGTCTATTACTGGTGTAAACTGGCATTATAGCTATTTCTTCTACCATTATATGTTAATTTAGTTTTAATTGCATTTATTAATCCTCTTAGAAGTATGATATTATGCTATAAAATGATATGTTGTTATTGGTGCTTTACTTCATATGACAAGAAAGAGTATAATGTAGCTGATGGCCAGAGTCCTTGTGAATATCAAGTCACTTGGGAAGAAGCCCAGACATTTTAAAATGACAAATACTGAACACTTAAATAGTTGGGTGATACAGCGAGTTTGAACACTGTCCTTTCACTTCAACACCAGCCAGATTTATGGGATGGAGATAGCCTCAATTTTCCAACTGTAGGCCAACTACAGGAAACTCTTTATTAACCGGGACCGGCGTGGTGCCGGTTAATCAAAAAGTCCGGATAATGGAGAGTTATATCTCCCAACGTACGAGAGCCCCGTACACACTGACATGCGCCTGCATTCGGAGCTCCGTCTCCCCGGGGACCGCCAGCTGACCATCTGTCGTGTCCGCTGCCTACCCGGGCTGCACATTCCCCTCCCAATCTACATGCTCCGATACAAGGCAAACGCCTCGAGGTTTTTTTTTTAAAGTTATTTTTAAAGGAGAGATGAAGGAAAACCCCGGTTACCTACTCAAGAATTTTGCCGGTTAAGAGAGATTTCCGGTTATTTGGGTGCCGGTTAAAGGAGAGTTTCCTGTAATATGAAGTGAGTTTGACACTTTGCCAACCAAGGGGGATGATTTCCACTAGTCACTTTTTATAGCAAAGTTATAAATGCACTCTTTATCCTTGTTTAAAATGTCACTATAATTCGTGAAATCTTCCCCCAAGTTTCTAGTGAGCAAAAGTGCACAGCACAAATCTTCCCATAATTCAGAGAGGACATCATAATAGCTAGTGTGGAAAATGAAAAATTTACACTTCTGCACCAGGTTGGGGGAAGGGGTGGGGTGGAGAGGTTCTGACATTAGGATTAAGATCTGTTGTTCGGCCAAAATCGCGGAGTTTTACTTTTCATCTGACCTATCATATGACCCGAGAGTACTTAATGCTGATAATGGCATTAACGTGTTGTTTGAAATCAGAACATCCCGCATCCTTAATCAGACAATGGACAAAGTGTAGTGTAGGACATTGTTTTGTCTGGATGATGACCAAAGAATTAATACTTCTGCAGCAAACCTAAATATCTTTCCATGCATTTAGAGACCAACCAACTCCACAATATTAAATTTACGATAAGCCCCTCTCTAAAATCTCAGACTAAGAGGATATTAGGCTCCAAATCTCTTTTTAGACTGATATTCTATATTACAAGCCATCTGTGCATTTTAATCAGTCTGTTTTTTGTTTTGATGCAGGATGGAAAGTATGACGTTGGTGGAGGTGAAAGGTTTGACGCACTTAGCGACCTAGTGGAACACTACAAGAAAAACCCAATGGTCGAAGTTTCTGGAATTGTCGTCCACCTTAAACAGGTACAGTATTTGTCCTTCTAAGGGGGTAGGTTTATGTACTTCTGGATTATTTTCCAGAGTGGTAAATAATTTTTGAAAAGGCACAAAGTGAATCTGACAAATGCACCATTATATTTTAACATTTTTCATTTGTAGCACTAGAACCCGGGGTGGGTCATTCATATTATTATATCAATGCTTGTGTGTGCATCTTTTATCATAGAATGATACAGCACAGAAGGAGGCTATTCAGCCCATTGTGCCTTTCCCCGCTCTTTCCCCATAGCCCTGCAAACTTTTCCCTTCAAGTAGTTACCCAATTCCCTTTTGAAAGTTACTATTGAATCTGCTTCCACCACCCTTTCAGACAATGCATTCCAGATCATAACAATTCGGAATGTAAAAAAATGTTTTCCTTATGTTGCCTCTAGTTCTTTTGTCAGTCACCTTAAATCTGCGGCCTCTGGTTACCGACCCTTCTGCCACTGGGAACAGTTTCTCCTTATTTACTCTATCAAAACTGTTCATGATTTTGAACACCTCTACCAAATCTCCTCTTAACCTTCTCTGTTCTAAGGAGAACAACCCCAGCTTCTCCAGTCTCTCCACATAACTAAAGTCCCTCATCCCTGGTATCATTTTAGTAAATCTCTTCTGCACCCTCTCTAAGGCCTTGACATCCTTCCTAAAGTGTGGTGTCCAGAATTGAACACAATACTCCAGCTGAGGCTTAACCAGTGTTTTATAAAGGTTTAGCATAACTTCCTTGCTTTTGTACCCTATTCCTCTAGTAATAAAGTCAAGGATCCCTTATGTTTTTTTAACAGCCTTCTCAACTTGTCCTGCCACCTTCAAAGATTTGTCTCTCTGTTCCTGAACCCCCTTGAAAATTGTACCATTTAGTTTAAATTGCCTCGCCTCTCATTCTTCCTACCAAAATCTATCATTTCACATTTCATCTGCCATGTGTCTGCCCATTTCACCAGTCTGTCTATGTCCTCCTGAAGTCTGTTACTATAAACTTTGACTTGTGTTATCGGTAACTTAATCCTTTATAAGATTTTCCACAAACTTAATAAGTGCCCTTTTCTCATCAGATTCTTTAAAAGTTTCCTGGAACTGTCATTCGTTGCAAACGTGACTGTGTTCCGAGCAGCGTGTTGAATGAAAATTTCTAGATGCTTGTAACAGCCAAAAAAGTGAAATCTGTATACACTTTAAAAAAAATAAAATACCCACTAAGTATATGGGGATAATAACCAAAACATTCCTTGAGTTTCAGGGAAGACTAGCAAATGTGACTTTGGTAGCAACACATAATTTACAACAATCAGTTATTGTTTTGATCGGTGTGTTGTCTAAATGACTGTCTTTTTAAAAAATAAACGTGAATGGAAGTGCCACGCATGATTTTTGCATTTTTAGTCATTGGGCTTGGAAGGGAAAGCATAAGACCAGAAGGATTTTTAGGAAAAAGGAAAGGTCTACAGAATCAACAAGCCCATCCTGTTTTGATACATTGCAACTCCTTTCTATGCACCTTCTCATCATGTGCCTCAGTTCCTTTTGTGCATAAATGCATCTAAATAACTCAGTGCACAGCACCAGTTACAGCAACTATATAACCTATTTTAATCTGCTAATAGAACTCACCATTTTATATTGCTTACCCTTTTTTTAACTGCAGCCAGGTACAGGGCTGACAATTACACAGATTTGTCCACAGTGATCCCTAGATTGTCTCTTGATCAGCGCACTGTATAACTATTGAAATTCATATATGCTCCTTTTGGTCCCTTGTTCATAATGCTAATTATTTAAACCTATCCATATTGAATTGCATCTGCTACCTATATACCCAAAACATCTAAATCCTTTAGAAACTGATTGCATAGTTTCTCATTTTCTCTCTCCCCTAATTAAGCATCAGCAGCAAACTTGGAGAGTTTGCTAAGATGCCCTCATCCAAATCATTATATATATAAAATAACAAGGGTACCAAGACAAGACAATTTCTTTCTTTTGTGTACAATGGCTAGGGTGATGTTTGATCAGTATATCAGAGATTCTACTGCCGACAATTCAATTTTAGAAGGACACCTTTTTTTAATTAGTAATATAGGATTTAAAAAAAAATCAGCTACACTGCTTCTAAGAGTGCCAGGAGCACACATAAAATTGTGCACTTCCACCCCATGAAATTTCCATCCATTTTTATTAATGGAGAGAAAATCATATTACAGTATTTTCTCCTAGCATGCACCAAGGAACAGCACAGTGAAACTTTTTTACCTCTTAATATCCACAGTTTAAAAGGAAATCTTTGTAAATTCCAACTTATAGCTCTCATTAAAAGTCACCCAAGTCCGTATACCTTCCTGTGCAAATCCGGAATGCCAGGCGCAAAGTTCGGAGGTTAACGTTGATTTTATTCTGAAAAGATGCGTGGCCATGAGTTGAATTTCTCCCCCAAGGTAAAATGAGGTAGCACTGCTGTTTTAATGAGCTCTTCAGTGGACTTGATGGTACATTTTAATTTAGCTGTTTGTGTTTATTGATGACTATTCAATTGAATTAACTGAAAAAAGTTGTAATTTTAATGGAGCAGCTTTTTTTTTCACAGCCACTTAATGCCACAAGAATAAATGCTGCAAACATAGAGAATCGAGTGAAGGAACTCAATAAAACAGCAGATAACACAGAAAAGGCCAAGCAAGGCTTTTGGGAAGAGTTTGAGGTAAGTGGGACTATATATGTATATTTTTTTAATACACAGAATAGAACCTTGCAAGTTGACCTTCCCATGTAACCTGTAACCCGACCACCCCATTACGAGTAACTTTTTTTTTAGCTAACTACATTTTGACTCACTTACACAACTTTAGTCCCATGTCTCATTTTAACCCCTCTAAAGATATTTTGATGCTTCTTTAGTTCGGGTTGTAAGAGGTTGATGTCCATGCACCAACGGCTGGTCTTTACATTGCTAAAACCAGCTCCCTTAACCCGACAGCAAGGTCGTAGTCCCTCAACAAGATGGATCTAAAATTTTAGCAATGTATGCACATTGATATGTAAAGGCATCACTCTACCTTGACCTGAACTACAGAAGTGACGAGTATAAAAGTGCCTTAAATCAGTCATTTTGCAGAACTTGCCTTGACCTCTTGATTAGATTTCACACAAAAAATTGTATTGCAGTAACTTTTTCAATAGGCTGTGACACCTCTTTAAATACTGCTGTAGTATCGGGATTCCTCGTTTTGCAAAACATTTACAAGAATTCTTGCCCACAGCAGTGATTCAACCCCCTCCAGCAGGAGGGGTGAAGGGGGAACAGCACTCATTTTGCCACCCCACAAAATTAAAAAGTGTACACCAGTTCACATGATTATTTGAATGTAATTAAATGCTTATCCCTATATCACAGAACAAAAAGTAGCTGAGGTTCTGTGCAATGTAATAAATATTCTCAATCAATTCATCCAATCAAAGGAGAGTCCAACTCACAGGATTTAATTGCTAAAAGTTATTTCAAGCATGTGATATGCACCTTTTGCACTTTCCTTTAACAGCTTCTCCAGCAACAAGAATATAAACTACTGTATAGCAGAAAGGAGGGACAGAGAATAGAGAACAAAAGCAAGAACAGATACAAAAATATTTTGCCATGTAAGTGGACTTTATTTCTAGGTTTGTGTCAACATTCCCTCACTGTACTTGTACCTGAAGAAGGAGCAGCGCTCCGAAAGCTCGTAATTTTAAATAAAACTGTTGGACTATAACCTGGTGTTGTGCGACTTCTCATTTTTGTCCACCCCAGTCCAACACCGGCATCTCCGCATCATGTGTCAACATTGTCATACTCTCAGTGCTCCAAAGGAATGCAAGCCTTCAGTTAAAGTTCAATTCAGTGAGAAGCTGGGCACGTTCATCAAAGCTGCGACAGAAACCATGCCGTTATAAATTGATGCTCTGCTTCTATTCATGGATGGCTGTTGCTGATTTGATTTTTTTTGCAATTTTGTACAGATGACAGTTAAAATATAGAGACTGAGTTAATGCTTCCAAATTGTATTACTGCCTGACAATACTAACTGTAGTGAAATGTTGCAGGGTGCACAGTCACAATGAACTGTTTCCTGTGAGCTGGCATGGGTTGAGTTGTGTCTATCTCAGCACAGTTTTTCCATGTCTAACAAACTTGTACTAATTATAGTACATGTAATTCTCAATGTAATTTTGCCATCACCGAAACATAACCTTATAAAAAGATATTGCAGGTTAAGGTTTAAGGACTTTATACTAATGATGCTAATTGTTACCTTCTTGTTGTAGTTGATAATACCAGAGTAACACTGAAGGATGTGGATGAAACAATATTGGGATCAGATTATATCAATGCTAATAATATCACAGTAAGTGTCTATTTTTCTTCAAGATTGTTTGTAATGACTTTATTCTCAACTCTAGTTTTAACCCGATTGGCTGGTTGTACCCAGCCTTATGTATTTTATACATCACCAAAAGCAGTATGGGAATCTAGAAACTGGGTTCCATTGGTCATTTCCAAGCTCAACATTCCTCTGGGTTTGTGATGCTAAAGTTCAAATATATTAATAATACATTAATTAAACTTCTCAATTTAAAACAAACAGAAAATAACAGGCCAGAAAAATAGCATCCTACTATGGCAACTAAATCTTTCACCTGCACTGGTGCTCTTGTTATTGTACTACTGCAGATGAGAATTCCAGTTCGTTCATACTTTGGCTTCAGACACCAGACTGAAACCACTTTAAACAACTACAAATGTCACTGGTTCTTGCCAATGTTCCTTCAGGTGGAACCACTCCACAATATGCAAACACAGTACACACAATATTGCCCAAAGGTTGCCTCTCCTCTGTCAGTTACAGAGGATTGGATGGAGATGTCATGATCATGAGATTTAAACAAATCCATATTGTCCCCCTGGAAGATACTTGGGTCTTTCTAATTAGCCTGAACATGTACAATTGCTGGTAACTATAATCCACCCACTAGCCCATCTTTGGACATGTGCCAAAACAAGACAAACCTGTGGTGCAGCTCCTTAGTGTGTTAATATGCTACTCGAGGTGAATTAACGCACAGGCCTATGGGGTCTGTGCCCAGGGGCCCTCTGCAAATATTGGGGCCCCCAGTAAAACTCTCAACTCAGTTATTTTCCCACAGCGACAGAAAGTTGGAGCATCATTCACATGGGGCTACTCTCCAGTACCTCCTGGAGTCTCCAGGAATGAAAGATTAATCTCCTGGGCACTGCTGCGAGCAACCTAGGAGAAAATAGGGAAATATAGTTTGCGGTATGCACGTCCCACCCGTGGTTTGCACGCGCATGTGGACTTTCTTTACCTGTTTGCAGCGGCCTCCCAGTTCTTGGAACTTCACGCACAAGGTGCGACAGATTTTGGCACCAAACCTTTCCCGCCCCAGTTTCATGATAACTCAAAAGGCTGCGGTGCAGAGCAGTGAACACTGAGGTAACGACTAGCACGATAGTGAGTGTTCTGGGGTTAGCAATGGGCTAGGCTTTGTTTTTATATAGGTCCCAATGATGTTACATAAAACTGCAGTTTCAGCATTTTAGCGTAGATATTAATCTTAAATATTCATGGTAATTACAGGATTTTCTCTTCCTACCCCCCCCCCATGGATTCCAGTCTAACATTAAATAAATGCTCCACGTTTAATTCCTGTCATTCCTTCCTCCAAAAAAATGTTTCCCTGTTAAATTAAGGAGTTGAAATAAGTACCTGATAGCAGGCAAATTCAATTATTTTGAGGCAATGCTGCATGTAACAGATATATCTTGGATTATTCTTACTGAGGAAATACTGCAATTGAAATATTCACTGGCGTGGTGTTTTGTATCCTTAATAATAATTAGATGCTGATAGATAACGTCTGTGATATAATAGAGCCTGGGTATTAAACTTACAGAATTTACAGTCTTTTTGTGTGTGTGTGACAAAATGAAGCAGTATCATTTAAGCATAGTATATTGCGATCTGATTTGCTTTATTATTAATGCAGTGTGTAAACCGACTTCTTCATGCATTTTACTACACGCTTGAGTTTTAATGGATTGGGTGGGTGCGGTGGGCGGGCAGGAGTTGCAAAGGGGTCCCGAATGTTCTTGGCGCCCAGGGCCCCAAGAATTCTTAATTTTTCTCTGATGCTGCTTCATAATTATCCGCATGGAAAGTTCCCGATCTCAGCTGTGACATCAGAGAGAGATGCTTGATACAGATCAGCTATTTACCCACAGTACCCCCAAGTTTCCCATTACAGGGCAGATGTTGCAGAGGTCTGAGCGATTACTTGCCTAGCCTTTTGATCTGGGTATGGTCGCTGGGACGGTGGGGGGCCGGGGCGGGGAACGACATATTTTGTTATTTCCAAGAAAAGGGCATCTTAGCTTTTTCAAATGAACAAAACCCTTTTTTTTTTACATGAGACGTATCAGACTCCAGGGTAAGCAAAATAATTATATATAGTTAAAAAAATTCCCTGTAGAAGTTTTTGAAATTTTGAGCAGATAAGAACATAAGAATCAGGAGTGGGCCATACGGCCCTTCGAACCTACTCCGCCATTCAATAAGATCACGGCTGATCTTCGACCTCAACTCCACTTTCCTGCCCGATCCCCACATCCCTTGATTGATAATGGAACTTTGCTCACCTACTTGTAAGTATGCAATCTGACATTGTCTCAAAATGGTAAACATTGTAAAATTATTTTTGTTGGGATGGTGAAGAATAACGTGAACCAACTAATATTTTTAAATTTTACAGGGCATGACCAAATTGTTAGTTTAAACAATCCCTCTTGCATGTAATAGTCTTGGTAGTAATCAATAAAACTTAACTCATTTTATACTTCTTGAATAAAATGAAAAGGTATACATTGGAACAATGGTTTTCTTTATTCCCACATAAAACTGAAGAATGGAAAAATTGGAGATGATTCTAAAAACTACATTGCAACACAAGGCTGTCTTCAGAATACAATCAATGATTTTTGGAAAATGGTTTATCAGGAAAATGCCCATGTCATTGTCATGACAACCAAAGAGGTAGAAAGAGGAAGGGTGAGTAAATTCTTCTTCATGGATATTATATTTGGTACAGCCAAAAAACATTTAATAATTTTTATAAAAAATGGATTGGCTAAAATTACTGTAAATTGGAATTTCATAAGATTTTTTTTAATTGAAAATTTTAGCAGAAGGGCCAAACGGCTATACTACAGGGTAAACCCAGGTTCAGAAATGAAGAGGTTAATGTGACCCCTGTGGAACGTACACATGTTTAGACTACGTGAGGATAGAATCAGGCTTGGCTGTGAGGCCCTCCAGTGTTAAATAGCCTGCTGACTCTCACTGTCAAGCTCATACGCAAGTAATTCCCATTTGAACAGCTCTCCTAAAACTGTACCACAGCAAGGTATCAGTTTTCTCTCCTCCCTTCCTCTCGTCAGCAGAAAATAAAAGCCAAAAGAAATCCAAAGAGGATCTTAGATTAACGTACGAGTATGTTAAACATAATAGCCACGAAAATCCACAGGCTGTTGGATGCATGCCTGCGATTGCCCTCCTGTGCTAACCCCAGTGAACTATGCGGGGTAAGTGGGTGGCCACCTCATTTGTACAAAGCCGGCTCACCATTACAGGAGCATTTTAGATTTCAATCCCGCTCCATGCTTCCAGATACTCAAGCGCCTGGCTGCCATTGAAAAGCCACGAGCCGGCTGTGCGGGAGGTCCACAGAGCTGCGCAGACGCGGAGCTTAAAGGGAACGTTGATGGGGAGCTTCCCAGTTCTGCCCCGCCTCCCCCCAAGCCGGAGACCCCATACACTTTAGCCCCCAGACCTCCTTTGTAATGGGACCAATACTAACTTTTTTAAATGTTACCCATTTTTCTGACCTGGACTTGCCCCCATGGGGTCCACTTCCACTTTCTGGAGGCCGGCCGGTACAGCACACCTCGCTGGGGATGACCGCCTCCAGTCTTACACAAGATCCCTCATGGGTCAGGATATTGTGAACTCCCAGGATAGGGAGTCCCAGCCCCTGGTCCTGCCACTCTGACATGGTTGGCCTTGTAAAAGTGGGAAGAAGCTCCATCACTTACAAGGCCGACCCCGATTTCCAAACTAAGGTCGGGACCCAGCGTGTCCTGAAGTGCCGAACCAGGCAACCCTCCTCTCCCATCTCATGCAACAGCATTTCTGCTTTAACAGCCATAAACTGAGGGTCAGGTGCTGTTTTGCTCCGTCACTTGTCTACAGATGCCATTTCTTGCCTCTACGTTGGGCTTCTTTTCATTTTGCCTGGTACTTGGCAAAGGCTAATAAATATTTAAAATCCAGTTTGAAACTTTATAAACGCTGAAACAATATTTGTCCCTATTTACAACCACTTAGTTTTAAATGTACACATCCCTTTAAACTTGAGCTGCTGGCCAGACTTTGCGTATGCCCTGATATAAGCAATTTTAAATGAAGAGTGTTTTTTGGCATGAATAATTAAATCTTATGCGTCACCAAGGATGCAATCTTGAAACTTTGCCATCTCCTGCAGAACCACCTGCAATTTTGCCTGGGACTGGGATGATTCTGCCAGTGATGGTGAAAGTCACCATCATCTTGAACTTCTATGCCATTAGATCTTTTCCAGCTGCCTCAGGTGACATCACTCAGATTAACTAGTCTGCAGTGTACTGCTGCATACATCAGATCACTAATACTTTGATTTCCAGGGCTAATGACTTTATCGTTTTACAAATGGAAGACATCGGTGCCCGTGACCACCTCACATGTGAAACCGCATTCACCTGCCCTGTCAACTCATCCCAGGCAGCCTGGACAGCAGACTTCTGAGAAGGATGTCCCTGTGCCGCAAAGATGATTCTCTTTCGTTGCACCTCTCTCAGAATCACCTTTAGAGCTTTCTCTGTAAAGGGGGAGTCCTCCATCTTCCCTGGGGCCTTGCACTGCCCTCAGCCATGCAGTTTCTTCTATTGCAAACTCACACTGGTGCAATGGTTTATCTGCCCCTTTCAAGGCACAACAGCAGCTCTTTAAATCTGCTGCCGTACTGGATATCCCACTTGGCCCCACATTCTCAACAAGTGGACCAATCGGCACTGGGAGCTCAGGACAATTATTTTAATGAGTCTACTTTGCAAACTCTTGAGAGGTCCATTCTATGTGCTCCTGCCAATAGATGTGTTTGCACACTTCCAGGCGTGTCACTACTGTACTATCACAAAATTGGCCCTACGGTTTTAAAATGAACCATGTTACTTGAAGAAATGACCACACAGAACATCACTAAGGGAAAGTGCTTTAAGTTCAAAGCACTATCCCTAAAGTTTGCTTATCCCTTTGAAAAGATAGATTTTCTATTTTATCTAAAACAAAATTTCACATCATGAATATTTCTGTTGAACTACATTCTCGGAATTTGAGTACTGATCTATTATTCATTTTCTGTTTCTTCCAGAACAAATGTTTCCGCTATTGGCCAGATTCAGAAGCATCAAAAGAGTATGGCCTGATTTCTGTGCGACATCTGGAAGAACGCATGGCACAAGATTACATTGTACGAGAACTGGAGGTTATTCGAACAGACCGGGTAACTATACACTTGATCAGAGATGTTCATCTGCAGCATATTGGCTTGTTTTTTTCAGAGAGAAAATAAAGAATGATAGATATATACAGGAGAGTTCCAAGTACTGTAATCCAGTTAAGATTACTTCAGTGGAGTACTGAGGGAGTGCTGCATTGTTGGAGGTGCCATCTTGCGGATGTGACATTAAACCAAGGCCCTGTCTATCTGCACAAGTGGATGCAAAAGATCCCACAACACTTTTTTTTAAAGAAGAGCAAGGAGTTCTCCCAGTTTCTGGGCCAACATTTATTCCTCACTTAATTCATTGCTGTTTGTGGAACATTGTTACGAACAAGTTGGCTGCCTTGTGTCACAACAGTGACTACAGCTAATGAATTACTTTTGAAATGTAAAGAACTTTGGGACAAACTGAGGAGGTGCAAGGCACCTTTGAGAGAAAGCTGATGTTATAGGTTCTTGGAGGACAGTGATCTGACTCCCCCCTCCCAAGATTGATACTATCGTCAATTTACTTACAATACTTTTTATACCAGGTAGTGAATTTTGGCTTTAAATGTTTCTCTTACCACTTTGGAGTATATTGTATGAATTTAAATGTGGTGCTACTTGCAATAGAACAACAAGGATTATTGTCAGTTTGTGGCTAAGGGCCTGAGGGAATATTAGAGCACATCACAGACCATGCAGGTTTACTAGTTTGTTGCTTTTTTAACTCTCAGTACCAAACACAATCGGGTGCAATAATATTTTAACAAAGTCAGTATTGGTGACTTCTGGCTGCAATCTGGTGCTTACCAATGTAGCCCATACAATTATTTTGTTGTGGGGGAGGGAGAACAACAAATACAGGTGGAAAATTACTTCTAAAATATAGACAGGATACACACACAGGCCGTGAAATTCCCCCTCTTAGCGCCGGCATTTAAGGCTGGTTTTGGCAGAAAAATGGCGACCGGCGCGGGCCTTGGCGGTCGCCATTTTGGGCAGGTCGGTAGCGTGGCCGTTGCCTGCATTCGACAGAAGAATGCTAATGAGGCAGATCATGACGTCAATCAGCGTGCAACACTGATTTGACGCACGACCTGCTATTTTGGACATCGGACGCACAACCTGCTATTTTGGATGTCATTGCTCAACTGCACGCACTCTCCAAAGCACGCACAAGGGACCCCCCCCGCCCCAGCGATTAGTTAAAGGGATCATCAACGACTTTCAGGTAACTCGCCTTTTGATTTCTACGGCTCTATATAAGTTTGTGCAACTGTTTGGAGCTTTCTGCAGATATTTAAAGTTGGTGAGGTGACAGGGAGTGGTGCTGCAAGTGGAGAAGTCCTTGCTTCTAAATTCAAGGGTTCTGCTCAGACCACTTGCTCCCAGTCATGGTGGCTCTACTCGCAGTCCCCCTCGCGCTGCAGCATGACGGAGATGGAGCAGAGGCAGCAAAGAAGAGGACAAGCTGCTCGCAGAGGGAGGAGGAAGAGGGGCAGGAGGGCTCTCAGCAGCAGATCTTACCCACCTAGGGTCTTCTGAGAGCAATTCTCTTACCTCACCCTGAGCCAGGAGCAGTGCGTGAGGAGCCTGCACTTTATGGTTGTGTGCCACTTTCGCCTGCAAGAGAAAGGGAAGTGCATCAGTGAGAGTGGTGCAATGTGTTTGGGTTATGTACCTGCCATAGTTGAATAGCTGACAGTTTGTGCAAGGTGTGAGATGTGGGTGTGAGGCTTGCAGCAGTGGTAAGTGTGTGAGGGTGAGGTGAAACTATGATTGTGAGGTATGAGTAGTGATTGCTAAAGATTGTTGCTAGGTGAGTGATGGGGGTGTGGTGCATTGAGCAGTTTGTGAGGCTAATAGTGCAGACGGTGGGATATGGCATTTGAAGATGCATTCACTGACCTTGACCACTCGTGTGAGGTCATTAAACTTCTTGCAGCACTGGATCCAGGTCCTGGGGGCAACACTATTGGCACTGACAGCTTGGGCTATCTCCTCCCACTGCCTTCTGGTGTTCTGTCTCGAAGGGCTTCAGCCGTGGGTAGAGGACCTGTCTTCTTCTGTGTACCCCCTGGACCAAGGCCTTCAGTGCTGCATCTGAGAAGCACTGTGCCCTTTCTCTTCCCTGTTGCAACATGGCTGCATCCACAGTGACAATGAGGTGCTTCTGCAACAAAGCACCTCCCTTTTAAGAAGTGCAGAGAGCCTAGACAAAATGTTGTTGGCAGTAGACTGCACCCGATATTGGCCCCCCTCTTCAGTGCTAAGCCAACCAGCAGCGCGTTTAGCGCTGAGCTCAGCGCTCCAATCATTATAATGAGCAGGCAGCACGAATTTTGCATGCTGCCTCCACCACTTTGAACGGGTGCGGGCAGATCGCGCCCTTTTTCGAGCCTAATCGAATTTTACCCCCACAGTGTTTTCTGTATACTGACCATTAACAAGAAGGGATTAAAAGTAGATCATTATTGGACCAAGAAAATATACATTATTTTCATTGTACTTGTATAAAAAAGCTTGTATTATGGTTACTTATATTTTACACTGCTTACTGAAAAGGAAGCATTTTCTTTTGATGCGTTTGATTACCAAATGGACCTAGTAAAATTAAAGGAAAACCAAAAAAAAAACAAGCACCCATGTAAAAATAACTCTCAAAATTTGATAATCCCCCAACCAGTAATTCTTTTGTAATTATTCATTCCTGATTAGATTTATTGAGCATTTTTCTTTGGAAAATAGAATTGACATACAGACTCCGCTGTATTTCTTGTTGCTAATCGTGCAGGATTACTTGTCTGAAAATGTGTAACAATTGCTACAGTCCCTGTTGCCACTCTTCAGAGAATTGAAAATGTGCTGACAAGCATTTTCTGGTTTTATTTCACACAGAATGAACTACCTAGGCACATATGGCACTATCAGTATCTCAGCTGGCCAGACCACGGGGTGCCCAATGAACCAGGAGGAGTACTGAGTTTCCTGGACCAAGTAAACAGAGCACAGCAAAGCATTCCAGATACTGGCCCTATTATAGTGCACTGCAGGTACTTGGATCATTTGCAAATCTGACATTGGATCACTGTAAACTGGCCACCATATGCTACCCCTCCTCAAAACATGTACAGTAAGAGTTTCAAGGTTAATGGAGGATTCAGTAACTGATTGAAAACTGGAGCATTATTCCATTAACTGTATCATTATATTGAGAGTGAACTAGTCACCTCTGACTTTAAATGTGACCAGATCCTTTTGACACCTACTTATATTTACTCTTAGATTTATAATGATGCCAAAATGATCTTTTAATGGAGTAGCTAACCGAGTGTTGTTTGTGATCGTTTTATAAACATTGACTAACACACAGGGCACTAATATGTGTGGTTATCCATTCAAAAGCCAAAGGACCTAAAAAGGAAGCTAGGGCCATGAAAAAAAAACTCATGAAAACTTTCTTTGACATTTTTATAAAATGTTAATTTATATTACTCAGAGAGGTGCTCGAATCAGGTTTCTCTCCCTGGTAGGTAACAGAGAGCGTAGACAAGGCTAATGCAGTAGATGTAATTTCAAAAGGCCTTCGATACGTCACCACATAATAGACTAATTAATAAGGTCAAGGAATATGGAGTCAGGCGACAAGTAGCAGAATGGATAGCTAGCTGGCTTCAAGACCGAAAGCAGAGAGTAGGGGTAAAGGGTAGCTATTCAGAGTGGCAGAAGGTGGGTAGTGGTGGTCCACAAGGATCAGTGCTGAGACCACTGTTGTTCACAATTTATATTAATGATTTAGACTTTGGAATCAAAAACACAATTTCTAAATTTGCAGATGACACTAAATTGGAGGGGATAGTCAATACTGAGGAGGACAGCAAAAAATTACAAGAAGACATTAATAAACTTGAAGAATGGGCATATAATTGGCAAATTAAATTCAACACCGATAAATGTGCAGTATTACATTCTGGTAGGAAAAATAGGGAGGTCACATATTACTTGGAAAATACGACTCTAAGTGGGGTAGAAGAGCAAAGGGATCTCGGAGTACAAATACACAAATCACTGAAAGTGCGACACAGGTTAACAAGACCATAAAAAAAGCAAACCAAGCACTAGGGTTTAATTCTAGAGGGATTGAATTGGAAAGTAGAGAAGTTATGCTAAACTTGTATTGAACCTTGGTTAGACCACACTTGGAGTACTGTGTACAATTCTGGTCACCATATTATAAAAAGGATATAGAGGCACTGGAGAGGGTGCAAAAAAGATTTATAAGGATAATATCAGAAATGCAAGGGTATACCTATCAGGAAAGGATGAACAGGCTGGGTCTCTTTTCTCTTGGAAAAAAGGCTGAGGGGTGACCAAATAGAGGTCTTTAAAATTATGAAAGGTTTTGTTAGAATAGATACAGAGAATGTTTCCACTTGTGGGGAAGAGCAAAACTAGAGGCCATCAATATAAGATAGTCACCAAGAAATCAAATTGGGTAAAGAAGTTCCTTCTGAATTCCCTGAGAGTGGTGAGAATGTGGAACTCGCTACCACAAGGAGTGGTTGAAGCAAGTAGTATAGATGCATTTAAGGGGAGGCTAGATAAGCATATGAGGGAGAACGAAGTAGAGGGCTATGCTGATAGAGTTAGATGAGTAAAGACAGGAGGAGGCTCGAGGGGAGCATAAACGCCGGTATGGACTGGTTGGGCCGAATGGCCTGTTTCTGTGTTGTTTATCCTGTGTAATCCTATATTAGTGATATCACTGCTAGGGAGTGTCCATGCCTGTCCTAGAGTGGCTCCATGGGAAATACACAAGCTGACTCTGGGCTCGCTTGAGTGTCACTCTGGAGTCAGTCTGTAGTACGGGTTTCCGTGGTCCCACAGATCTGGAGTGCTTCTCAGTTTAATCTGCAGTCCTGCTCCTGCTGTTTCATATGGTGCTGCTCGAGGATGCGTAAAAACACTCCCCATTAATGATGTTACTAGAGTAGCCTAGCAGGCAAAAAGATTCAATTTGAGGTTCTCCATGCCAGTAACAAAATTAATGTTATTTCAAGAATGTCAAAAAAAATTCTTGCGAGTATATCAGGACCAAAATTCCTCAGCCCTTCCAGCTCACTCCTGCTGCAACTCTAGTAGGAGTGCAGCATAAGGGCCAGAAAGTAGACCAGGATCCAAATATGCTAGGTTCTACCCTTGCCCGGAAGTTTCCCATGGCCTTTCCTTGGGATGGAGCCTCCGTGCTGCCCAAACAAGGCCATTGATGCAGGGGGCTGGAGATTCCCTATGTTTGGAGTTCCTACAACCCACCTTAGGAGCATGTTGGGCCAAATTCAAAGACCGGAATTCCCAGTAAGAATAGGTGTACTGACCTGCCAGTTGATGAATGTGGGCCTACTTGGGGGTACAGACGTCAGTGGTGACCTGGACTCCCAAAGATGAAAAGGTGAGTTTATTTAAAAACTTGCTTTAAATGTGGCCCATGTATAAAGGAGTAAGATGGAGGCACATGAATTTTATTTTCCATGGGGATGGACACAGCCCCCACCCTCCCCCAAGCAGTTTTCTCACCTCTGGAAGATGTGCCCTGAGTCGTGTGGGCACCTCTCAGTGGCATTCATGTTTGGTGACCTTCCCCATACCCTACATATCCTGGTGGGTTCAACAGCTGGCACAGTCCCAGCATACTTGCCAGGGTCGCTGGCCTGCAGGCTTTCGAGGCCATTTTTTTTCTATGAAATGCCTTGGACTAATTTTTCCCTTTAAAGACATGCTTCCTTTGTTTTAATTTAAAATATGGCTAAATCTCATTAGTTCAAATATGTGAGGGCTGGCAAAGTATTTTATTGTCGGGGAATTCCTTGCAGAGTTCTGAGCTCCTCTACTGATTCAAATGGATTATCCAGCCCCGAAACTGCTAGTATTTCAGACAGGGCCCAAAATGGGTGGAACCCTGTTGGAACCTGGGTCTCCCCTCCCCTTGGACATTACAGTTCAGAAATATCCTCCTTGACACCCTGGAATTTTGTGGGCCTTACAGTTTATTACCAATTTCAATCTCAACCTCCATTCTCCACTCTCATATTCTCAGCTAGAACTCCAATCAAAAGCTGCCAGTCTGTTAATCTCCATACAATTTACTTTCCTACTAACACAATTTTTCCTTCTTCAGTGCTGGAATTGGAAGAACAGGAACCATAATTGTTATAGACATGTTGGTAGCTGACATTAACAGGCAAGGTAAGAAACACTAAAGCCAGATAAAAGTAAGATTCATAAGCAGAGTATTGATTAATTTACACTGTAGTTAGATTTTAGACTATATAATGTATGAAAGAAAATACACAATTTTCCCACATTGTTATGTAAAATGTTTGAGTGGACTTTTTTCTCAACTATTTTACTCTGTTAATCGTCTCCCCTCCCTTTCCTCTTCTGAAGACAGAAGTTAGGATTTTAACTGTAGCTGCCCGGCAAAAGTGGCCTAAATATGGCATTGGGTTGTTTACCTCCCTGTTTGTGCTGGCACTCTGGCCACTGCCATCTTGGTAGGGGCCTTTCGATGGGTGCCTGGAGCACCTATCTGTTTCATATGCAAATCAGGGTCCTATGAGGTACATAAAACCTCAATTGCAATTTTGAGGTATAAATGGACCCAGCATGTGCCATGCATGTTCTGTCCATTTGTACCAGCATTGAACGGCCAAACCAGTGGTCCTTAAAGGGACCGATGGAGGCTGATAAAAAGACGACTGGAAACCTTTGACACCTTGCTCCTCCTAGCCCCACAAAAATACTCGGGCAGCTGCCAGCCCATGTGTATGCCCCACCTGACCCAGGCCCGGACTGTCGACTCTAGTTTGTCGTGCGCAGCTTACCGGCTTGAATCGAGTGAGGCCCAGGCCTCAAAATGCCTTATTCAGCAACAACAGCTGTGCAGCAGTAGCACCCCGCTCACTAACCGCCCGGTTTGTGCCAAGTGTTAAAAGCAACGCCATTGACTCCTTATTGAGTACATCTGTGACTGTTGGTTCCTTCTTGGTACATGTTCTGGTGCCTATTATTCATGTTTGAATCTTGACATGAGTGTTGATATGCTAGTCAATCACAGAAAACATCAGAGGAATCCTGGTGGATTTTTTTCTTTGTGACCTTTCTATTTCGAACCCTTACCATTGCCTGAGATAGCTAACTCGCACAAATCTGGGACCTATCTGATCTAATTGGCTCAGCTGGCCCACTAATCCCCTGGAGAAGCACAACTTTTAGTTTCAAATTGCAGTTAGGGGTGGTGGGGGGAGGAATTGCTATATAGTATAACAGAGCAGACACTATTTCATTTAACGGGTCTTTATAGGGGAGATGAATTCAATTCTTATCCATCTCGCCACTTCTTTTGACTGTTCTCACCCTCCAAGCATTTTGCATTTCTGTGTAAAGGCAAGTAATCTGCTTCTGGGCTACTGTCACACTGTAACTCACAGTGAGTGTGGCCCAGAGTTGCATCATTTTGTTCCATCCGCCTATCCCTCCCTCTGCTACTCATCTGCCTGTGATGGTTCACCTGAAATGGGAATATGTCATATCTGAACATATGGTGGATTTTAAAACTGCCTGGCCAATTGCATTGTTCCAAGCCTAGTCTGTAATTCAAGCATGATTTTATTATTGTTCTAGTGTTTAATTATTGCTGTTACCTTCAACACGTTCTTTCCCCATCTGTCTTACCTTTCATCTTCACTCCCTTTCCATATGCATTTCCTGTGCCGTTCCTCTCGATGAATTTTTCTTTTCTTTCATCTTTTAATGTCAGTAATTCCAATCTATCTCTGGCTGCATGCAGAATCTTGCAGCTCAGTGCGCCTGAGGGAGCAGATGGTAGACCAAAAAAGAGGCATTTCAAAGGAACGTGCAAAGAAAATTAGATTAAAAAAAAAAGTAAATCATAAAATCATACAGAACAGGAGGAGGCCATTCGGCCCATCATGTGCCAGACATGAATATAGGACATGACTAGTAAAGACAAACATTGAGAAAATAAATACATCATCTATTTTCTGAAAGAATTTTATACCAGTGGCCAGAAATATGTATGAGAAGTCGCACAACACCAGGTTATAGTCCAACAGTTTTATTTGAAATCACAAGCTTTCGGAGCTTACGTGGCCCCTTCCTCAGGTGAAGTAAAGAAATACAGACTCGACAAAGCATATATAGATAGAGAACAATGCATGTGTAACTTACAAAGGCAGACGACTACATTTAAATCATCCGGACTGTTTATCTGCCGAGGTGTGACAAAAGGCAATCAGGTCAGCCAGGAAGGTACCACATCAAAGACATAGCAAGATACAACTGAGACAATGAGGTGGAGTTACAGGGGGTCCAATGTGTCAAAAGCCGCAGTCTGTATGGGAAACGATAAACTTTAAAATTTTGTACTTTTTTACTGGGAATCACATCTGTGAACAAGCCAACGACGACTCGAGTCTGGATCACGTCATGTATCGTGACATAAACCCAAGATCCCGGTTGAGGCCGTCCTCATGAGTGCGGAACTTGGCTATCAGTTTCTGCTCGATGATTTTGCGTTG
The DNA here is from genome assembly GCA_030390025.1 of Squalus acanthias. NCBI lineage: Eukaryota > Metazoa > Chordata > Chondrichthyes > Squaliformes > Squalidae > Squalus > Squalus acanthias. The sequence continues at coordinate 11,361,964 of CM059440.1, forward strand.
TCGTGTGTTTCTAAGGCCGCCTTGGAGAACGCTTACCCGCAGATCCGAGGCTGAATGTCCTTGACTGCTGAAGTGTTCCCCGACTGGGAGGGAACACTCCTGCCTGGTGATTGTTGCGCCGTGTCCGTTCATACGTTGTCTCAGTGTCTGCATGGTCTCGCCGATGTACCATGCCGCGGTGCATTCTTTCCTGCAACGTATGAGGTAGACAACGTTGGCCGAGTCACATGAGTATGTACCATGTACCTGGTGGGTAGTGTCCTCACGTGTGATGATGGTATCTGTGTTGATGATCTGGCATGTCTTGCAGAGGTTGCCGTGGCAGGGTTGTGTGGTGTCGTGGTCGCTGTTATCCTGAAAGCTGGGTAATTTGCTGCGAACGATGGTACTTCTGAGGTTAGGCGGCTGTTTGAAGGCAAGTAGTGGAGGCGTGGGGATGGCCTTAGCGAGGTGTTCGTCGTCATCGATGACATGTTGGAGGCTGCGAAGAACATGGCGTAGTTTCTCCGCTCCGGGGAAGTACTGGACGACATAGGGTACCCTGTTGGTTGTGTCCCGTGTTTGCCTTCTGAGGAGGTCTATGCGATTTTCGGCGGCCTTAGAAACACACGACAACGCAAAATCATCGAGCAGAAACTGATAGCCAAGTTCCGCACTCATGAGGACGGCCTCAACCGGGATCTTGGGTTTATGTCACGATACATGACGTGATCCAGACTCGAGTTGTCGTTGGCTTGTTCACAGATGTGATTCCCAGTAAAAAAGTACAAAATTTTAAAGTTTATCGTTTCCCATACAGACTGTGGCTTTTGACACATTGGACCCCCTGTAACTCCACCTCATTGTCTCAGTTGTATCTTGCTATGTCTTTGATGTGGTACCTTCCTGGCTGACCTGATTGCCTTTTGTCACACCTCGGCAGATAAACAGTCAGGATGATTTAAATGTAGTCGTCTGCCTTTGTAAGTTACACATGCATTGTTCTCTATCTAGATATGCTTTGTCGAGTCTGTATTTCTTTACTTCACATGAGGAAGGGGCCACGTAAGCTCCGAAAGCTTGTGATTTCAAATAAAACTGTTGGACTATAACCTGGTGTTGTGCGACTTCTCATTTTTGTCCACCCCAGTCCAACACCGGCATCTCCGCATCAGAAATATGTAAACAAAGAGAAACAGCAACAGAGAGAAAATGACTCTGGGCCTACTCCAACACAAAGTAAGAGAAAGACAAACATATTATTTACTCATATGAAGTATGAGGCACAATATTGAGTTAAGGGAGCAAGAGCTTAAGACACTTTTATATTTGACACTTCTTCAGCTTGGGTTCCGGGAAAGCAATGCCCGTGCATCGCCTCTACACGTTTACATTACTGAAACAGGTTTTCTTATCCCAACAGCAGAATCATGAATTGTACATTTTAACAATGTAAGCAGATGTAATTCTCCTGCTATCCAAACTACAAAACTGCCAAATGTAAAAGCAGCTTGTGTTCACTTCTGTGTCACCTGCAGCATCATCTGGTGCTATGAAGATTATGACGAGAAGACTCCAATGATGGCACCAATTAGAACAGCAGTTGTGGAAATAAATATCTAGGAGGAGAATTTGGCTGTTTTTAGCTGTTTGCTCCATTTCTCCGGGAGTTTCACTGATCTTTCACCAAAGTTATACCATTCGATCAGGAGAACCCCTGTGGAAATTCCAGGTGCAAATTTCAAAGCCTGATGAGCATAAATTTACAATATTAGGCAAGAATCCTGTGGTGATTGTGTTCAGGCTGAGAAATATGTGTTTTGTAAGCCTTCATTTGAGCTTCATTTTAATCAAAATGAAAATATGGAACATTCATATTTTTTTCCTTCAATAGGTTTGGACTGTGATATAGACATCCCTAAAACTATTCAAATAGTACGAAAACAAAGATCAGGAATGGTACAAACAGAAGCTCAATATAAGTTCATATACATGGCTGTACAGCAGTATATTGAGACAGTTCAGAAAAGGCTACTGGAGGAACAGGTAATTATGTCACGCATTACCCACATTGAGAAAGTTTAAAAACCTACACTAGAAGAGATACAATCCTTTCCCATTGTCTGGAAAAACCTTTGTACCCCATTCATGTCAGAAAATAAACAGAAAAAAACCTTTATTTTACTTGAAGGAGTACAGATAGCAAGACAGCTGTTTCAAAAGATGTATAGCTTAAATTTACACTAAAACATACAGCATTTTGAAAGTACAAATCTTATTTAAAGCAAGGTTGGATTGGCTGAAAACTCATGTCCTATATAATATTTGTCTTTTGTCTAAAATTAAATTTACGTTATTAACTCCTTTTTTGCCTTCAAAACAGGCATCGGTATATTATCTAACTTGGATATATAAATATTTCAGCACTTTCTGCACTGTACAACAGCAGTAAACTAAGCTGTTGGAAGTGTCAACAGATGTATCATTCTGATCTGTGCTGTACTCATTCTATGCCTGTACTCTGTTACATCTGTTAGCTGCCCTTTGGCAAGAGTCAGATTTAAACACGCTTTGAAGCTTAACTGGGATATGCTGCATTTGTCATAAATTGTGCAATTTTTGCCCTGTCACACAGTAACCTTACAGCAGCTATAGTCATGTATAGTTGCCACTGAATACAAATAAAACTTTTCAGTATTTCAGATTTAAAACACATTAATAAAGTATATATTTGTAGTTATGAACGTCTTTGAGGAAAAAAATTGAAAGGAGTAACCAACATACCTTGCAGTAGCCAGTGTAAGGATTGGCAAGTTAGCAGTTCATGCCAGTTACTACCTTGTTTTCCCTGCTGACTTCGAAATAAAGTAAAGAATGAACTTTGGAGCTTTTTTTAAGTAAATTTTGACGGAACTATTTTCGAAGAGTTGTTTTTACAGAAACAAAAAGAGAGAAAACACAGAAAATAGAAGGGAGAGAGAGACATAGGAGGAGATTTTGAGGCCTCCTGCTTGGAAGAAATGTAACAAAATGCTAGAAAATGGTGGGATATGACTTGCCACCATTTTCCCACCAAGGGCCTGCCGCTGGGAAGCCAAAGTGCCCACCTGTGTCAGGTGGTATGCTCTTTTAAGATGCAGAATGGTGTCTTATGATATACATTCTTGCCTTTTGCCATTTTAGAACTCAACTGGGCAGAGTATGCATGCTGCGCACAGTTTCAGCTGACAGTCCAGCCAAAGAGGACCCCGGCAGTTAAGTTTTTATTTCTTTTTGAGAGGCCAAAAGGAGCAAGAATGCTCCTCCAGGTTCCACAAAAACAACCTGGCCACGACCACACCAGATCTCCTGCCCCTCCTGAGAACAGACTCCCTTTTTTCTGGGGCTGGAAGTCAGCCGAGCTGCCCGATAATACGATGGCCCGGAGCCCCGGGCCACTCATTTTCCGCCCACAGCTTGCCCGGCCGTATGTTATTGAGACCCGGCCCTCAAACTGGGCTGGGTCTCCCACCATTATTGTCAGGTAGCCGCACGGCACGCTCTGCTGGTTAGCTACCCAAAAACCTCAGAGGGGAAAAAAAATCACATGCTCATTTCGAGCTGGAAGTACTTTGCCCACTATATTGATACAGGCAAATAAATTGGCGTCACAGTGGCCCGATCTTCCATTTCTCTGTGGAAGCGAGCTGCCTTAGGGCACCTATTAGATGTCAGCAGCTCGATGATAATTAGACCCGAGACCCAATGTTGGGTGCGCCTTGGGCCTATCCATTCAGTCACAGGGATCGCTCCCAGTGCCCTCCGTGCGCCCAAAAATGGGCGTGTACGAGTTCTCAGCCAGAGACTGCAAGGGAGGAAGAAAAAGACATAAAGAAAGGGAGAGAGAGTGTGCGAGAATATGATCCATAATGAGAGAAAGCGAGAATGATAGACGTACATACACACGCACAGAGAGAAAGAAACTGAGAGACATTCAAAAGGCAGGTGACAGAATCAACAAGGGGTGACTTAACTAAAATCAGCAGCATGTTTTAAAATGTCCATGTTCTGCTTCTCTCAGCCCATCTAACATTGAAGTAGATAACCTGGTTACTATAACAGTTGCTTGCACAGTCAGCATGCACTCAGCTCACCAGAACTGTTTAAAAATAGAGTTTAGATTAATTTGTCAACAGTATGAGCAACTGTTATAGTGACCAGCCGGGAGGTCCCTTCACTCTTCAGGTTGAGAGAGACTTCTGCTATTCTAAGACAGAGGGGGAGAAATTCATTCTCGGTGCACCCACTTTTTTGGATGAAAAGTTTAGATTGCGTGGCAATCTCTTGTGCCCAATCTTCACCGGAAGTGCACCGGCTACCCAGTTGAAATGTGGCAAATTCCAGGTGTGCAGGGAGCCCAATGCCTGAAACAAGTGTTAGGCACCCTGCACGTGCAAAGGCTTTGGGATAATGGTCTTTGGACGTGCATTCCACGTGCGCCACCCATTTCATGCCAGAATTTCTCCCCCAGAGTATCCTCTGGCTTACCATAAGCAAATGCCATGGGAGACCTGCTAGTATATATGAAACTGGTAATTCTAGAGCACATTTTGTCCATCACATTACACTTTGGACCTCACACTTTTGTATAAGCAAATTGGCTCGAATTCCATATTCATAAAACAACCACAAATCATTACTGAACATGCAAGGAATTTACCAATCAACAAGTAGCAAGCAGAAATTACGATGTTCAAACAACTAGCATTCAAAGTGGCCAGTCAGCAACAGATATCAATTAAAAAAGGGACTGGTGAAATTAAATTGTTCAGCCCCTGTTGGAAATACATCTATTAAGTTTTGTCTCTGTCAGGGGCTGTAGCCCACCTGAACTACCATGCATCTTTTCTGGTCCAGGATGCCCTGTTTAGGCCCACCCCAATCCCAACATGTTCTTTGGCTGTCAAGCCATTTTCACATGGTCCCCATCCATTCACAGCCCTTCAGTCCCATGGCCAGCTTAAAGCAGTAAGAGGCAAAAAAATAAGCACCCAGGAAAAAGAATGTATAAGTAATCAAAGCTACTGATTTACAGCTTTCAGGGAAAACTAATAAAAAAAAATATGGAAATTCATCCTTAAAAAATTCCAGAATACTATGTAAATATATAGTTGCAATACTAACTTTTTTTTACATATCTGAATATTGTTTCTTCCAGAAAAACAAAACTAAGGAACGAGAGTATTCAAATATCAGATATCTACCTATGGAGAAAGCTAAAACCAAAAGACATACTCCCACGTCTCGAGTTCTTTCTGTGTAAGTAATTCTGTGTTACGGCAGATTAAAGAGGTACTGTGCTATCTTTTTATACACTTTGGCCTGGAGTTTCCGCTAGGTTACGCCATTTTTTTCAGTGCAATTCGCCCGAATTCAGCCAAACCAGCGCAAAAGATCGAGGAATTTACATAAGACGCAGGAGTAGGTCATTTGGTCCCTCGAGCCTGCTCCGCCATTCAATAAGATCATGGCCTATCTGATCTTGGCCTCAACTCCACTTCCCTGCCCGCTCCCCATAACCTTTGACTCCCTTACCTTTCAAAAATCTGTCTATCTCGACCTTAAATATATTCAATGACCCAGCCTCCACAGCTCTCTGGGGAAGAGAATTCCAAAGATTCACGACCCTCTGAGAGAAGAAATTCCTCCTCATTTCCAATTTAAAAGGGTGCCCCCTTATTCTGAAATTATGCCCCCTAGTTCTAGATTCCCCCACGAGGGGAAGCTTCCTCTCTGTATCTACCCTGTCAAGCCCCTTCAGAATCTTATGTTTCAATAAGATCCCGAATTTCAAGCGCATTATTACATCCAGCATAGATCGAGTTTCCACGATCTATTGCGCTAGTTTAAAAAACATTCCGCTAGAAGATGGCCCTGCCACAAAACTGGCCACGCCCCCCCAGATTGAATTAATCACCATTGCGAGTTTCCGCTAATTGCACCGTTTGCGGGCCTTCGAGGAGACTCTTAAAATTAAACCTTTTTTTGGGCACAAGGAAACTAATAGGCACGTTTTAAAAGCTTTTGAATATAAGTTTTTTTAATTTATGAAGAAACTGACTGTACACCAATATAACTAGCAAATGGTTCTGTATAGTTTTCTAAAGTCATTTTCAGTTATTTGAAATTGGGTTACTCATAGGTGGTAGATTAGACACTCTGATTAAAAATGCTTATTTTTTGTGATACACCCATTTTCAGCTGTATTAATCAAACTGCACTAAGTTACCACTCTTAAATATATCAAGGACTATTCTTTAAAGTAAAACTTTTTTTTAAATTACGTTCTAAAACGCTTCCAGATTGTGCTGGTTCATTACGGATTTTATATTTGGTGATATGCAAATGAGTTTGAGCGGATACTTGAGGGAAAAAAACACTTCTCAAAACTAGTGCAATTTTGGGGCACAATTTGCGCCAGTCCGCCGATTAAGCCCAAAGCGGAAACTCTACCCCTACAGGCCTGGAAAGTACAGTATGATATTCTTCATATCCACTATTTAAACGGGTTACCACCCCTGATAAAGTGGCGGACAGGTGAATTTAATACAAATGTGTTAAGCTTTTGTACAATAATGTATTCCAGGAGTTAATTTTTATTCTTTATCAGGACTGTAGGATGGCATTTTGTTTCTTTATTTTGTGGTCCCAAGGTGCATTTTCCTCTTTTTGCCCCCAATTATGCATGGCAAGCAGTTACCAGGTTAGGTACACCACATTAGGTGTGGCGTTAACCTTCTACTGGACCAGTGAATCACTTCCACTTCCTGCACTATTTATCTTGTGGCATATCTGAGTGAGATTTAAATTAGTGCTGAATTTCGATCAATTTTATAGCGTGGACTTGGGCCATTATATGTATTTTCTGACGTTTGATATTGGCAGTCTACAGAGTTTTATAGTGCCCACATAGGGAAGATTGAATACAAGAGGTCTGCAACACCAAATTCTGAATGATTGCGTCATATATAGTCACTGATTGGTAGTATATAGAGTTATAGGTTCAAATATTTCTTGTGAATTTTTGTGCATGTGAATGAGGATATTACACTACGGAATCCAGCATTTCCTGTGTACATCCACATTTAGGGACAGCAGAATCAGATTTAAAGTAAGGTTTTCTCAGTAATGTACTTTAACCCCAAGCTCAGAAGAGCATCAGTGTCTAATGGTTTCTTTGAGTGAACTTGCCAGTTTAGTGCTGCATTATGAGCAATTCTGAGTTGTGGGACTATGCCCACAAGGCAATATGCTGTAATTGTCCAAGTACAGAGAGAGGGAGAGAATGACTTACAAAACCCTCAGTCCTCTTATGTTGGGCAATTTATAGATAGGTTCATGAAATCATGCAAAAAAAATTAAAAGACATCATTGTTTTCCTCCTATTCTGAAGGTTGAAAGAAGAGCCATCCTGTCTTTATGAAAATTTAAACATCAAAAGTCCCAAATCATCAGGAAGCAGCAACACAAAGAGATAAAAGCACCAAGAGTGGAGCGGTTGTATGTATAATAAGCACACTAGCAATACAAGTAACTTAAAAACTTTCTCTTATTTACAATGTGCACATCCTATTTTTTCAAGTGGCACTATGACATAAGTGTTGTCACCCACATTGTTGTAAAATGCTCCTTGTCTACCAGCATTAATTTTTTGGATGCTGCCTTCAGATCTAAGCTCTCTGCCTCTCTAATCCCTGGCACATCTGCTCTCCACCTCATCTTGTGGTTTTACTCTTCTAGTATCTTCCTCAGTGCCCCCTTCCCTTCTGCATTACACCATGCCCATTTAGATCTTCCTGTCTTTACTCCACTGCTTTCCCACTGAACCCCTATGTTGCCTCTACCCTGTTTCCCCTGGATTGATCCAGGTGCTATTATCTGGCATCTTCTGCCATGCTCACCATGGTATTTACCATTGGCTTACTCCAAGCAGTCTCTCAAACTCTGCCCCTTTCTTCACTCCTGGCGTTCAACCACCTGCCATGCTCCCTGAAGGTCAACTTCTCCAGCTTTCTCCCTACCCCTTCTCTCCTCCCAACACACCAACTACCCATGGCCCTTCAGACTCCTTCTCCAACCCAATCCACTGGGATTATAGTTATTTGGCCCCTCTGCATTGCTGTGTAGAATGTCTGCTCCCTCACCAACAAGGCTCTCCCCAACTCTATGCTGGAGGTGGGCATTAACATCATGGCCTTATTGAGACCTGCCTTACTGATGACAACTCTTACCAAGGCTCACTGCCTAGCCATTCGTTCCACCATATCTCCCACCCAAACCACCATGGACAGCAGTCGTCTCCAAATCCCATTTCGGCCTATGTCGCTACTCCACCAGCTCTTCATTTGTGCATCTCATCCTTTACCATCCCTACTATTCCTCTCATCTCTTCTTTACAGTTCTCATTGTCTACAACCCTGTTTATGTTCCTCACTGAAATCTCTTCTTTCTGGGCCTCACTCAGTCTCTACACCTGAGTGGCTCTTTCTTTTTTCTTGCAGACTTCAACCTCCACATGCAATCATCCTGCTCTGTCCTCTCCTTCACTGACCTCACCCTTCACAAAAAAACTCCCCCACCCACACACATGGCCTCCTCCTTGACCTTGCAATTTCACTACCTCTCAAGTCTTCATTACTGACTGGGCCATTTCCTCACTCCACACCCTCAGTTCCTCTGGCTTACTTTACCTTCACTCTCTCGACCCTATAAACAGTGGTAGATCCTTTGTTCACTACCCACTCTACCTCACTTCCTTCAAAAGTATATTTGAAACCTCTGTCTTCTACTGTGATTTGGTTCCCCCCCCACCTCCACTATAATCTCTCTTCTTCCTACTTGGTATCTCCTTTACCTTCATTGTTAAGCACCTTCACATACTTAAGTGACACTTTACAAATGTAAGTTATTGTTGCTATCAACTTCTCTTTTTGTGTTATAAATGAACCTTGAACTAATTTTGAATTTACATAGCAGACTTTGTAATTGTTCATATCAGATGTGATGTGCATCCTGTATAATGATGAAGTATTTAGTCATATGATAAGAATTTACAATGACGATTGTTTGACATCAGATTTGTTGTTTGATATGTTTTCCTACGTTCTAATTCCTCCTGCCCCACCTTTAAATGTCAACAGTAACCAGAATAATGCTGTCACCTTAATGTCCTATTTTTGTTCTCTCCAGAATTACTTCTGTTTACGTAAAGCTTCTGCCTGCGTCTGCAATGAGAATTGTTCTGTCCCAGCTTGCCTCTGGATCCCTGTGCAGTGCCGTTCTATGAACCAAATGTCTACAAAAAACTGCCTTATAAAGACTGATTAATTTATTAACAAGACAAAATTTTTAAAAATTACACTGTTATTTGTCAGCGTGTATTTATATATGTACTTTTAAGTGCCTCTTCTTGGAACTGATAAACAAATGAGCTTAATTTTCTTTTGTTAAGATTGAATGATTATCCAGATGATGCATTTAGAAAATGAGAACAGAAATATTTGACTTAGAATACTGTAAGCCCATTAATTTTATCATTAGTTGTACTGCATGTTCTTAAGATGAAGAGATAAATTATGACCATTACATTTTGCAAATGTGTTTTAACATGCACGTTCCGAACAGCTGAAGTACTGCTACAAGTGTGCTGGTGGCACTGCTCAGCTTCTAGCAGTTCTGGCGGTGGAGGATTCTGTAGACTCAGCAGCAGTACCACCAGCAGGAATAATGTGGTACTGCAACTCCGAAGTTCAAAGCCATCATATTTTTGTTTCCTATTTATTTTGCATGGCAGTAATATTATTGCAGCAATTTTGTAAATTCAAAAAATTGCAGAACCTTTGATGTTCTATTATGCTGGGGTTTGCCTAAGATTTCACTGGCACAACTCCTGTGCATTGAGTAAATTTTGATGGAACAGCACTTCCTGTATGAAGTATTTAAAATTAGTGGATGCATCTACTATAGCCAAAGATATGAGGGTTTGCGTGCTTTTTTACAATTTAAGAGTCTGTTGATCACGACATTAATAAGGTGTTTCTGCATTCAGTGCTGAGTAAAGACAATTTTGTTTATGTAACAAAGAAATAGTGTGGCTTTGCTTTGTAAGATCTAACATGAATGGCGAGTTCACTTACAATTTTGATATGTTTTCAGTGTTAACTATAAGGTGATAATTGCCTCAAAGTAAATTAAATGGGATGTTCTCCAACATGCCACCAGTTACATCCACAGCTCGCCCTGTATATGTCGATATTTATTTTTTTATACCAGCATTTGTTAAATAGTAAATTCTAACATGTAGAAAATATTTGGGGAAGTGGTGAAATGGGGAGAAACTTTTCCATCAATGGACTGGCCTGATAGCTGCTTGTTCGCTGTGAGTGGCTGATTATTGGCCATCAGCCTAGTGAGTCCAGGTCTGTCTTTTGGTGAAAATAGTCTCCATATTTAACCCAACTACAAGTTTATTATTTTGTTAAGTAAATTGTGTTTTATATATGTTTTTTAATTATAATAATGGGGACTTATGAGAGCAGCGGAACACTTTGGTACTCCTTATTATGTTGTGTGAGCTACCTCTCACCTCTGGTGACTGGCTAACATTTTTCAATCTCCTTCATAGGGAGTTGTGGTAAAAAGTCTCAGCAGCAAGTTAAACCCCAACAATATTATATTGTAGACCAATTTACCATAAAGCCTGGCTCTTACCCCTCTAAATTTAAAAAGTTATATTTCTATTTATAAATGAAGTTAATGATTATGGGATTGTGACCTTGCTAGCTTTGCAGCATCTTAGTAGCTCAGTTAATGTAACAGAACAAATTTATTGCTCCAACTTCTTAAGTTTTTGTGTATTAAAGATTGCATATCAATGCCACCACTTCCATTAACAATATTGGTAAGATTGCAATCCCATAATCCATTAATTTAAAATATATATACATACAAAGAAAAATACTGAAGGTGTGTATGCCTTGGGGTACATCTCTGTACTTGTGCATTTTAGGGCTTGTAAAACTTTAAGTACAAAGTACATCTCTTTTAACAGTTTCCAGGCTGGGTTTAATTCAGCTCATTTTAAGTCAGAATTCATATATCCCAGCAGATATTTCAGAATCCCTGCCAAGACAAATCAAGTTTAAAAGATAAAGTTTGACTGTAGGTCTGTTTTTGTGTAACAGTTATTTTAAATATTTTTCCTACCTCTCTTTTCCTCAGTCCATGCTATGAGCAGTTCCACGATCAATAGGGTGGGCAGGTAACCTGTCCTTGCCTCTGTCTACAGCATTCTTGTTTTTATTTTTTAAATGTATGATGCTTATGGTTTAGGGTCCATTGTACTGCAGAATAAACATTTTCCTTTTTTCACTTGCTCTGTATATTGGTTATTCCTAAAGGGGAGATTATGATTTTATACATCAGACCAGTTACTCAAGCACTCTTCCAATACTATTCCAGAATTAATAACATTACCTAAGCTGGATCATCCTTTCACTGTGTTGTGAATTCTGAAAGAACTGGATGGCTGTGGATGCAGAACCCATGCATGGAAGCTACATCATTACATCAAATAACTTACAAAAAAAAGTGTCCAGTTACAGTTCTAAACTTGAAATAGGGAGGTCCACTGTCTCTTTGCTAGGAGAGACCTACTGTCAGTGAGGACCCCAATCTCTGCTGGGTATATAGTATGTGCTGGTTATGTTACTGGACTTGTAATCCAGAGGTTTGGCCTAATAATCCAGTGAATGTGGGTTCAAATCCCACCATGGAGAATTTGAATTCTGAAGCTGGTATTGAAGCCATTGAAAAAATCCAACTGTTCATGAAGGAAGGAAACCATCTGTCTGTACCCGGTCTGGCCTATATATGACTTCAGTCCTACACCAGTGTGACTCTTAACTACCCTCTGAAATAGTCTAGAAAGCCACTCAGTTGTATCAAACTGATAAGAAGGCAGCCCACCATCACCTTCTCGGGGATAGGCAATAAATACCAGCCTTGCCAGTGATACCCACATCCTGAGAACTTAAAAATCCATAATGAGATCTTTAAAATAACCTCTTAATCCTCATTATTCCCCTTTATATTTTTCATAAGGCAGACCTTTCCTTGTGCCATCTTCCTTATATCAGGAGAGCAGGATGGTAGTCATCATTTGCCATTTTTTGATTGACCCAGAGTGTGCTTATGGCCGACTACACTACCTTTTTTCTTTGTCCCCTTTCCAGGAAGAAGAATGTCCTGTCACAATTATGATGCCTCTCTAATGGTCACAGCCAAATACAGATTAGGTTTGCACCCAAGCAATTTGGGTTAGAGTAAAGGGGCAACCCTGCAACTCAGACTGTGATCTTCTGGTTAGGCAGCTATGCACCTGATGCCTCACACTGACTTTAATGGAGTATGTGCTGCATTATATCTGTTGGACGTAAAATAACAGTGGCTCTCTGGCTTTGACTTCCCCATGCTGTTGCATTCATCAAATGTGCATAACCTCACAGTAAAATGGACAGTATATAATTTTATTCATGTGCCTGAACTGAAAACTGACCAAACCCAATATTATTACGGGGTGATTTATTAGAATATCCACTTTGCTGGGGCTTTACTGTAGAAATAAGCCCAGTTACATTATCGGGCCATTCGGAATCAATGCACCTTTAGCTGCTTTATATTGGTTTTGTGTTGTGCAAGTGCAGCTAGAGTCTGATATATAGATCTCGTGCAACTGCAGCAATCCCAAAATAATAGCCACCAGGAACACCTGTTTTTCTACTGGTCTTACCAGCAACCAGCATTAGTGAATCAAACATGTCTACCTTGGGATTGCTAGGCTACATGAGAATTGTCTCTGGAGCCAGTGGTAGTGCAACTTTTTTCCTATTTATTCACTAAGGTTTATCTTCATAAAAGGTTAGTCTCTGAATTAGCATCATTTTAATTTGGATTCTGGAGGACTGACATTCGTGAGCTAGCTTCCAGTGTTTACACTGCTATATCTGGCTCCCTCATCCCAGCAGCAAACTCTTGTATCCAATTTCTCATGGGTCTCTGAGTCTGCCGCCAGGATAAGGGAGTCTGAGAGCTAGAAGTTTTAACACTAGGAACGTCCTGGAATATGAACTAAAGAGGTGCCAAAATAAAAGCAGCTTAAACTTTACTGGGCAGGTACTGCAGTGAAGCAGGTGTAAATGATAAGCTCACTAAGCTCTTTATACTGTATAATTTTACTTGAATGTAACACTCCTGTTACATTGTGAATAATGTTGCTGATTGCAATTATATATGTATTTTTTTTTTTTATTTATTTACTTGGCATGTGCACTTTCTGCAATGTAATTTTAATCAGTAGCCAACAGCCGGGCAGTGCACAATCTTTTCATCGTTACTTAACTGCATGGATCAGGCTCTTGGCATTCTCGGCATTTAATCTTGCAGATATTATATAGCATGCTTTGAAGGAACATTGATATATATATTTTAACACAAACTATAGGTTAACATTTAGGGCTGAGACAAAGACAGTTTCTTTTGAGTCATTTATGTCATTACAAGAAAAGTTATTTACTGAAAAATCTCAGAACAAAACCTGTATATAAGTGTGGGAGTGGCACTGAGTTACCATAATATCTGGGCCAAAAAAACAGATATGAATTTTATGATGTGTTTATTTTTCCAGCCATCCAAATACGATAACATTGAGACATTTGTTTCATATTCCTTTTGTTTATGGCTTTGAGGTTCAAGCGCTGCCTGTTCCTCAAATCCACAAAGAATGTTGTTTGCACGTGGATAAGCTTGTCAGCGGAGGACACCTCATAGTAAGGGCACGGTCAATACGGCACCTTACGGCACTATGCAGGTATTCCATTTTGTGGCCTGAGTACACTGCAAAATGACATCAAAGTCATTGAGAACCTTTAAAGAGTGTCGTGAGGCCAAATCTCATCGAGGGAAAACTGGAGAGTGGCATCAGTTAGAGGGAAAGTAAATAACATTAATTGCTGTCAAAGTCAGCACTTGCTGTGAACCCAGCTACAAAGCTTCCATCCCTTTGTCATGATCCTAATAGTTATACTACTTTTATTTTGATGTGCGTGAGGGAGAATGTGCCAGTTAAAAATGAACGTTTTCTATGGGAATATCTACTGGATTTTATAATCTCGTTCGAGAGTCTACCTTTGAATGCTGATTCTGCTCAGAATGTGACAATAGATGCAAGTAACAATTCATGTTGCGTGTTTCTGGTTGAACGTAAGGGAATAGCTATGTTGTACAGCAGTTAATGTTCTGCTCGTGCAGTGCTAATAATGAGCACTGGACTAGTTGTCGTAGCTTCTTGTGTCGCGTACCTGGTATAATGTGTTATTGTAAGGTTAATGCTTTTTCTTTTGCCTCTTGAAATTGGACAACATACTGGAAGACAGTAGATGAACCACTGGTTGTTGACCTGTGAGGAGATGAATACCCTCCAGTTGTACTTGATTTTTTTTCAGAAGCAGCAGTGGAACCGCAAGTGCTATGCATTTGTTATTATTGAAAGGAAGACATTTTTTTAAATAAACATATGTTTCAGATTTCTCACTAACTTCTACTCTCTATTCCTTTTTAAAATGTCCCTTTAGTGCGGAAATCAAAACTGACTGGAATGTATACCCACCCAGCCAATCAGCTTGAGAGAATAGGGTATATTTTACAAATCTGTACTCATGACATGGAGCTTCACCTGCTGGGTGAACAGACCAGGAATTCAAGCTCCGAATTGAGAGGCACCACAGAATTTTCTCTAGCAGCAGCAATGATGACTGCATATCCCAATGAACTGTCAATACTACACTGTAACTACACTTCAAAAGTAATTCGCTGGTTGTGAAGCACTTTGGGATATCCTGCAGAGCTGATAAGACAGTATATAAAGGCAAGTTCTTTCTTACTACTTTGCAAAACTCCCTAGTTTGAAGTTGGACTCGGGTTAAAATGCTTATTTATCTAAATGCTATTGCAGAAGTAGTGTTTATGTCCCAAACTCCTCACTGCTTTTTAACATCTTTTTCTCCCTCCAACTTTCTCCGCTCCTCTCTTGAGATGCTCACTTATGCTAAGGCACGGTTCCACAGACGCCAGTGGCCTCAGGTACCACACGTAAGCAAGTAGCCGTTCTTCCTGAGTATTTTCAGGTCATTCAACCGTAGGAACACCACAGCTAAGCCCAAGCTTGTCCTAGGATGCCCACATGTGCACTTTCTAGAAGTGATTAGATAGTGATCAAGAGCTGATTCTTCTCCTTCGTAGCCCACATGTACTCGGTACCACTTGTATGCACTGTTTGCTGCCTCAGCTGTCCTTTTTATTTTTGAACATCCCAGTGCAACCATCATGTAATATAATATGAATATGTAAGCAATGATGAACTTGCAGTTACAACTCGTCAACTAACTGCACAACCATGAATGGAGAATAGAGAGGGTACAGAGTATTGTGGACAAGGCTAGCTGGAACATAAAGTGAACCAAAACATATTCCAGACAGACAGATAGCAGCAACTGGGTAGCAGACTCCTTAGAGGTTACAACACAAGTGCCACCTATGCTTAGCTAATGGGTTTCTTGAGTTGGAGGAAATATTTATTTGAATCCAAAGATTAATAAATAAGAGCCTTATACCTGGATTTGTGGATATAAAGGCACTTAAGTTGCTATGGCTAGCAACCACAAACACTTACCATAGATATGCTATCACCCAATATTTGAATATACTGCTTCATAAGTTACTGCCAGGAATACGTTCAGCAATCCAGTAGAATGTTAGTTGAACTAATTAAAACATACCAGTCTAACAAGCAGAAATTAGCACTTTGCACTCAGCAATAAATGGGCAGAAAATTTGCCAGCGCTCCCAATACATCAAATCTACCTATTTTCTTTGGACGATATGCGTTGTGTCTCCATTGACGGTGCACTCTAAGTAGTTTACTGAGCTCTGCAGGAAATATTTTTTCTTCAGACCATGTGATTTTTTTGTTAGCCAATTGCTTTTAATATGCACCTCCTTTCCTGAAAGTTTTTAAAAAGATTTTAATGTGGTGTCGGACCGGTGCTAGTGGTGGGTTTTCTGTCAATTTTTTATTACTTCAACGCCACTGTAATGGTTTACAAATGTCATCTTGCACTGTCTGGCTGCAGTTAGTAAGAAGTTAAGTAAAATTGCTTCACTGAGGATTACTGGTAGTAAATGCAGTGTGCAACCGAGACCACTCGGCTCCTGACCTCATTACAGCCTTGGTCCAAACATGGACAAAGGAGCTGAATTCCAGAGGTGAGGTGAGAGTGACTGCCCTTGACATTAAGGCAGCATTTGACAGAGTGTGGCATCAAGGAGCCCCAGTAAAACTGAAGTCAATGGGAATCGGGGAAAACGCTCCACTGGCTGGAGCCATACCTAGCACAAAGGAAGATGGTTGTGGTGGTTGAAGGTCAATCATTACAACCCCAGGACATCGCTGCAGGAGTTCCTCAGGGCAGTGTCCTAGGCCCAACCATCTTCAGCTGCTTCATCAATGACCTTCCCTCCAACATAAGGTCAGAAATGAGGATGTTCGCTGATGACTGCACAGTGTTCAGCACCATTCACAACTCCTCAGATAATGAAGCAGACCATGCCTGCATGCAACATGACCTGGACGACGTTCAGGCTTGGGCTGATAAGTGGCAGGTAACATTTGCACCACAGAAGTGCCAGGCAGTGACTATCTCCAACAAGCGAGAGTTTAACGACCTCCCCTTGACATTCAACGGCATTACCATCATCAAATCCCCCACCATCAACATCCTGGTGGTCACCATTGACCAGAAACTTAACTGGACCAGCCACATAAATACTGTGGCAACAAGAGCAGGTCAGAGGCTCGGTATTCTGCGGCGAGTGTCTCACCTCCTGATTCCCCAAAGCCTTTCCACCATCTACAAGGCACAAATAAGGAGTGTATTGGAATACTCGCCACTTGCCTGGATGAGTGCAGCTCCAACAACACAAGAAGCTCGACACCATCCAGGACAAAGCAGCCCGGCTTGATTGGCACCCCATCCACCACCTTAAACATTCACTCCCTCCACGACCAGCGTACCGTGGCTGCAGTGTGTACCATCTACAAGATGCACTGCAGCTACTCGCCAAGGCTTCTTCAGCAGCACCTCCCAAACCCGCGCCCTCTTCCACCTAGAAGGACAAGGGCAGCAGGCGCATGGGAACACCACCACCTCCAAGTTCCCCTCCAAGTCACACACCATCTTGACTTAGAAGTATCTTGCTGATCCTTCATCATTGCTGGGTCAAAATCCTGGAACTCCCTCCCTAACAGCACTGTGGGAGTACCTTCACCACATGGACTGCAGCGGTTCAAGAAGGCGGCTCATCACCACCTTCTCGATGGCAATTAGGGATGGGCAATAACTGCTGGCCTTGCCAGCGAAGCCCACATCCCATAAAAATGAATAAAAAAAAAAAAAAAGCTGATGCATACAAACCAGAAGGTCCCACATTTTATTCCTGGTCTCTATCGAGTTACCTGGTCTCTGTGAGGTGGCCCTAGGGATGCTATAATTGACCATATCATGCTAGGTTAGGGAGAGCAAAATCAGAGCCAGGCTTCCTGCTGCTGATCGCTATCCAGTGACCCCTGCTGGAAACTGTGCATGTATGGGCATTGGAGAAGGGCAAAATCGGGCATGGCCATGAACAGAGTGGCAGTATTAACTGTACAGGCTCACAGTGTAAAGAATGGCCACTTGGACAAAGTACCGGAAAGCAACCTGCCCTCATCGAACTGTAGTACAGCAGGCGCCAACACTTTCAGGAGAGCATGACGGGAGAAATGGGCAAAAATTTTTTTTTCAATTAATTGAAACTATTTCATAAAATATTATAGAAACAGAATATAGATTAGGGGCAGTGAATAAACCCTTGTGTCACCGCTGATATAATGCTCACGACTTGTGTGGCCAGTGCCATTCATTAGTTCCTGATATTGTAACATCTACAGACTTTCCAACTCATCATTTAGTGGGTCAAAGCTAAATTTCTGAACAATGGCCCCTGATTATTTTTATCCTACCTACCTCATCGCTCAGTTTACTTGTGTATTTTGTACCAGGCAGAATAAATGATGGGAAATAAAAACAGACAGTGCTGAAAAATGATCAGTTTGTAACAATCCCAATAAATCATGAACTCCAACAAACAGACCTTTGGCACTTATCTCAGTCATCCTAAATTTTCCTGAGGTTGGAAAGATTCTACCCAAGTTCCTTCATTGATTCTACACCACTAGAGGGCACTTAGCAACTTAATATCCACAATCAGCCAAGAAAACGTTTCCTTGTGCAATTAGTTCAGTTTTATTATTTTTCAGGGTTTTACTCTACCAGGTCTCCGTGCAAAGGTCACAAAGTAGAAGTGGCCCTGTGTAGATAGCAGTTTGATAAATCCCATATTTTATGCACGGAACTCCTAGAATTCGGCAACACCTCGAGGCCAATTTCTGTGGCATAAGATTCTGTGATAAGTCTGCCCAGAGTTTACATATGAACATACAATGGAATGCGAAAAGACCATCAGGCTTGGACAAGCCCTACCCATCCAGATATGGTGCAACCATATGTGTTATATAACCATAAGGGAGTGGTAAAAAGAAACAAAACAACCTGCAGCACATTCAGGAAATACTCTGGGGAAATTCCTCTCCAACCCCTCAGGTATTCCAGCAAGGCTTGACGTCACTGCAATAACCCATACTCATCATTATCATGGCTAATTAATAATTTTACTTCTGTATCCTCTTCTCAAACTTTAATTCCCTTTTAAAGGACTACAGTGAGATCATACCACATGTTTCAGAGGGCAATGCATCACTGTAAAAAAAAAAATATATATATATATATATTTATATTTCCTGGTAGAGACAGATGAAAATGATCTGACCTAAATCTTTGAATATGGAAATTAAAAACATGGCCTCTAGTCCAATCATCCCTGCCCATTGTCGGAACACTGGGATCAGTACTCTGACAAGAATGTTCATCAAGGGCACTGGACAAATCCTTATTCTCTTCATCTTAACTTTAGTCAATCAAGGGCCATCTGGGTTTACCATCTAGTCTATGCCTACCAGTTAATAATACCTAAATTTGTCACACGGGACTGTCTTACATCAACCAGTTCAGATTATATTAGCATTTACATTTTTTTTCATTCATTCTCGGGCTGTGGGCCTCGCTGGCAAGGCCGGCACTTATTGCCCATCCCGCGTTGCTCTGACATCAGTAGTAGGGAAAAGTCTTGAACCGTGTGGAAGTTGTGCTCTCAATGCTGTTAGGCAGAGAATTCCAGGATTCTGACCCAGGCTCCCATCAGGATCAGCACAACCTACAAGTGAATTAATTAACCCATCCTTGGCAATCAAAGAAGTCAGCAACAAAGTCATGAACGAACAATTGTTTAGTAACCTTAGAATTATAGTTAGCAGTACTTAAACTTTAACATTGCGTGTTGAAATAATTACTGGATAAGGTTATTTGATGAAATAACAGGTTACAAAGGCACTTCAATTATGTTGCAGTCATTTAGCATTAACTGCTTGTGGACTAAAAAATAAATTGGTGAGATTAATTTAGGATTAGGCTCCTTAGAAGGTGATCTGATCTAAATCTTTGAATATGGAAATTAGAAACATGGCCTCTAGTCCAATCATCCTTGCCCATTGTCGGTGCCAAGTTAACAGCATTAGATAGCCAGCCCTATTGAATAGATTCAAATGTATATATGCTTGTAGTTAGCAATGTTTCTAGAACTTATACAACCTTATCCTTATGAGCTGGCGTGGCTGGCTAGTTACTTCACCTTCCTCTGGGAGGATGGCGTAAGCCTTCCGAGATGCCAGTGATGAACCTCTGGCTGTAGAGGTGCTATCCTGGATGCTCTCCTCCTGGGTAGATTCCTCTTCCACGCTGGTACCTGTATCCAGATGAGCTGTCTTAAATCACATCTCCTTTGTTCTCAGGGAAATTTGCAGATCTACATGATCATACTTATATCGGGCTGGTATAGCCGTACAATATTAACTTCTGTAGCCTTTGTCTCTCTCTGTCGAAGATGCTCTTTCCAATTTTACAGAGACATCCGTCTACATATACTAGGCAAAGAACTCCTACACCACCTATTACAAAGAATATTACAAGAACTACTAAAAGATCTAGAACTAAACTAAGAAAAAGGACTGAAGACGTTTGTGTCAAATACACCATTTTATTCATCCTTAATTTCTGAAGAAACGCCTCAATTCTGCATTCAGGAAAACCAGGCCTACAACGTGGCCTAACGGGGTCCTTAACAGAGTCGACTTCAGGCTGCCACCAGAAACAAAACCTGTTAAAAATTCTTAGCTGAATATGGAGCCAGGAGAAGCTCTAACTGCAGGTTCCTGCCATCCACCTCTTGCCCCGCCCCGCCCGATCTAAGGTGCCACTGCCACCATTCCCCTTATTTTCCTTTCCCAGTTTTCCCCATTGTAATTGCGTTGGAATCATTAAAAAAAAATGGTACAGTAGTATAGTGGTTAGGTTACTGGATTAGTAATGCAGAGACTGTGAGTATATATCCCACCATGGCAATTTAAAAATTTGAATTTTTAAGAAAATCTGGAAATAAAAAGCTGTTGGATTATTGTAAAAACCCCAACTGATTCACTAATGTCCTTTTTAGGGAAATAAACCTGCTGTCCTTACCCAGTCTGGCCTATGTTACTCCAGTCCCAAACCAACTCTTAACTGCCCTCTGAAGTGGCCAAGCAAGCCACTCAGTTGCATCAAACCACTAAACAGAGTTGTGGGAGCACCTTTGCCACAGACTGCAACGGTTCAAGTGAAAGCCTACCTCCACCTTCTCAGGGCAGCGTGGGATGGACCATACATAGCGGCCTTGCCAGCCGAGCCCATATGCAGAAAATGAATGAAAAAAAAATTTAAATGTTAATATCTGAACCGGTCTGAATTTTTAAAAGCTGGTATTCTGAGACCAATTAGCGAGATCCATTTCCTAATCTCCATTGATCCGCACTGTGTTACTCTATATATTCCACACCTTACACATTTGACGCAGAAAAGTGTGAGGTGATACATTTTGGTAGAAAGAATGAGGAGAGGGCATATAAACTGAATGTTTGCACGCCCCCTTTAGGATTGTATCAGAGAGACCTGGGGGTATGTGTGCACAAATCGTTGAAGGTGGCAAGGCAGGTTGAGAAAAGCTTACAGGATCCTGAGCTTCATGGATAGAGGTATAGAGTACAGAAGTGTGGAAATTATGAGCCTGTATAAAACATGTGGGATATGTGTCGGTGCAGGCTCGATGGGGATTCTGTGTGAGAAAGCAGGGACAGGGTACTGGATTTGGATGATCAGCCATGATCGTATTGAATGGTGGAGCAGGCTCGATGGGCCGAATGGCCTACTCCTAGTTTCTATTGGTTCGGCCCCAGCTGGCGTACTGTGTCCAATTCTGGGCACCACACTTTAGGAAGGATGTGAAGGTGCAGAAAAGATTTACGAGAATGATTCCAGGAATGAGGGACTTCAGTTACGTCAATAGACTGGAAAAGCTGGGGTTGTTCTCCGTGGAGCAGAGAAAATTGAGGAGATTTGATAGAGGTGTTCAAAATCATGAGGGGTCTGGACAGAGTAGATAGAGAGAAACTGTTCCCATTGGCAGAAGGGTCGAGAATCAGAGGACACAGATTTAAGGTGATTGGGAAACAAACCAAAGGCGACATAAGAAAAAAAAAATGTTTACGCAGTGAGTGGTTAAGATCTGGAATGCACTTCCTGAAAGGATGGTGGAGGCAGACTCAATCTTATCTTTCAAAAGGGAGTTGGCTAAGTATCTGAAAGAAAAAAATTTGCAGGGCTACGGGGAAAGGGTGGGGCAGTGGGACTAGCTGAGGCGCTCTTGCAGAGATCCGGCACGGGCTCAACGGGCTGAGTGGCCTACTGCCGTGCTGTAACCATTCTATGATTTTATAATGACCTAAACAGAGAAAACATATCTTGCAATGTGGCATGTTGGAGCTCCAAGCCTTTGAGACAGACATTACATAAACAAACAGTCCCATTATGCACATGGAAGAACTTGCATTGATAATAGCACCAGTCACATCTCCCAGAAATTCGAAGTGCTTCACATGCATTGACTTAATTTGAAGTACAGTCACTGCTACATAAACATGGCAGCCATTTTGCACATAAGTGGCAGCAAGATGAGTGACCCATTAATCATTTTTGGTGGTATCAATTCAGTAGGGAAGAGCGGTTTTAAGACTTGTGTATTCTAGAACCTTTTGTATGCCATCATTTCAATTCAAGTGAGCGACTAGGGCTTTGAGTAACACAACCTGTGTATGAAGTTCAAAGAAAAAAATTCTTATTGAACCGGGGACGTTTAGAATTCGAGAAATGTTTCTTTAATTTTACGCAGAGCAAAATATACATAATTATACCCCACTTTTCAGTCCGTGGATCCATGGGTTTGTGAAGTCCTACAGATAGTGTGGATTAGTAAGAGTTTATCTTTTAGTTATATATTTGTATATTGTAGATGAAGACTCCTTTCAAGTGATGCAGATATTACAATGCAAAAAGACAAGTGTCAAAACTTAACTATAAAAAAGTTTATTATACATCATTTGTACACACACTCAACACTGAGAAGTTAGAATACTTAAATAATTTAAAAGCAGAACAGTAACTCCTAATTAGCGGTAATGCAATATAAATCACAGTTAGGAGATCAGTCAGTCCATCAACACATCCGAAAATCTTGCTGGTAACTGAACTCAGTTGAAATCAAGACAGGCAGCTGAACTGATCCCAGATCTGGTAAAGTACAGACATTGCATTACAAATTAATTCCTCTTTCAGGTCTCTCAAATAGGTAGACCCCAAACATTCAATTTCACAGTCCCAATTTTAACAAAAATAAATTAAATTTTGCGTTAAAAAAAAACACACCACATCCTGTTTTAGGCTGTACACAAGGTCATTAGATTCTAGAGCCTCACTGTGAAGCATGGTTCTAAAAGAAAAAAAAAGTCAATAGTCTCACATTTTGAAAATGGGTCAGTGTTCCAGTAGTCATGCGGTAAGAGGCTTCTTGCACTAATGAGAAGGACCACATCATTCATACCCAAGGCCATCAATGATGGGCCATTTCTTTGCGACAAGCCCCATAATACACTGCTACATGTAAAGATTTTTTTGGCAAGATACTTCACAACGTGGATTGATAAGTTAGCCAGTGTTCCAAGGGACAATGGTAAAAATGTACGTGCAGGCTTCAACATATGGATCTCACTTTAAGCACTCGAGGAGCTGCTTTATTTATATAAAAGCTGAACACTAGCTTTGTGAAGAGGAACCCCATGCAGCTTTAAGTTTCCACTGGGCAGAATAACCATTGTGGAGCCATTACTTCAGCTGCGATAGAAGCAAGCACTTGCTGTGCTAAAGACAGCCAAATAGGTAACCAGATTTTAGTTGAAGAAAAACAGGCCTCCTCATCTTCTGTACACAGCTGAACAAACAGCTTTTGCAAAAACAAAAAAGGGGCCTGATGTAAAACACTATTGGAAATGCAAAGGTCAGTCAGCATCCAAAGAGACAGCTGTAGACTAAGAACTAGAACTAATAAAGGAAGAGCCAATTTTCATTTTGGGCATTAGGCGAGTGTTGGAGAATGCAGAGATCACTGATTATATTTTGGGGAAAAGATTGACAAAAACTATAATGGCAAAGGGCAAGAAATTGAGTGAAGGCAACAGAAATTGGTGCACTTCCTCCCCCCCCCCAAAAAAAGTGTAAAATATGCATTTACTGAACTTAATCCAGCAGACAACTTGTGTGGCAGTCCCCTCCTCAAAGAATTGGTTTCCCCATTGCCAAAGAGGAATTAGAGTGAACTATGACAGAAACAGTAAATTATTTTTTCGAAGGAAAAAGTGATCAGTTATCCTGTTCAAGTGCTACAAACTTGTCATTGATTTTGCTCGTTAGGCAGCACCAATGAATTGCTAAGTGTTAAACTGTTGTGTAACACTTCTGAAGCCTCTTACCAGCATGGTTCTTGCCCTATTGAACAAGTGAGATGGAATTTGTGGAAATACAAAGATTCACACATTTTACCACTCATGATCAAGCGAAAAGAGTACTTTAGATAATCACACAACGTTAGCCCCAAGAGGATTAAAATTAATAATTTACAAACATTAGGGCTCTTTCCAGCAAGTTCTCCAGACTGTGAAGATTATGAACCAAACTGTAATTTTTACAAGTTAGTGCAGATAGAAGTGAATTGAATCCAGTCAACTTGTGGCAACAGAACAGCAAGCCAGCTGATGTCCCATTTAGCCCTCCGGTCCTTATTCAATTCAGTTTATTTTGTTAACTGCATTTCTGTACATGTGATGGTTAAGATTTACCTTACAGTAATTTTACTACTTGTCCCAGCACAGGAAACTTAAAATAGCCCACAAATAATTATTGTATTTGTTCTTGTTGTGATTAGTCCCATAAATGTGACAAATACATTTAGAAGGTTTTGTTTTAGAAAAAGTTTTATATAGAACCGTTTGGTTCCCTATTCGTGAATCTTCCAAGCTGACAACAGACATCGGAATGTCCAAATGTCGTACAATGCACCGGCTCTTCCTTCCGACCTACTTAGCCCAGATTATCTTACAATATTGGTGGTCGGGGCAGTTGTTGATTCTAACGGACGCTGAGTACAGCTTAGCTTACTAGTGGTAATCACACACTGGAGTGGCCATAACACGACACCAAGGAAAATGATCGCTACCAGTATAAATAGGATCAGTCGCTTCCAGTCACCAAGCAAGCCAAAGCAAGTTAGAATCCCATTGTTTCTTTCTGTTGCAGGAGGTGTATTTTCTGGTTTTGTTTCACCAAGATCAATACAGATACAGAAGTCAGTGTTACCAGGCTCCGTGGCCCTCTTATAGCACAGTTTCTTGCCCTCCATCCACACTGGCTCTTCAAGTTGCAGCTGAGGGGGAAGTTTGGCAAGCAGTTCCTGGCTCGTTCGTAAGGCAGGGGTCCCGTTATCAGGCATTGCCGTTTGGCGCCTGCAAAGTGGGCAGATGATATCCGTGGCCTGGTCTGCCGGCATGGTCGCCACTAGCCTGGCCAGGCATTCCAAGCAGAAGGCGTGCTGGCATTCGAGCAACTTGGGAGTCTTGAAGACGTTGTCATAGGAGCTGAAGCAAATGGTACATTCCAGCCCTTCCACAGAGTTCTCATCGGGACTTTCCATGACAGGGGGGGCTTCAGTGTGCCACACCTGGGTGGAGACAGACATTGCGCACCTGGGGAGGAACAAAAATAAAAATACAATGTTGAGAAGGTGCTTAACTTTTCTGAGATGCTATGAATACATGCAAAAGGTATGTGCTTTACTGAGGCAGGTGGCTACAGTCACATACATTGCCAGAGTCTCAATTAAGACAAGCAGTTTTAAACCAGTGCTGGCATCGACCTTGGGGAAACACAGAAGTCAGAACCTAACCACAAGGTTAATACCAAGCATGTTGCCTATTCATTAAGATAACGAATCAGTTGACGTGGAGGTTCAGTGCTGAGGCTCCACCATTTCACACATTTATTATCTAAGGTGAAAAAACATACACACGTTCCCTGCCAAGGTTCACAGTTCGAAAGATACAGAATCTGTTGCTATACAATTCAATTTAACCCAGCAAAATAAAAGATGCTACTGTTCCAGAAAGGGTTCAAAAAAGAAAGGAGTTATAAAATTACTGCACGATAAAGTGTCCCCCCCCCCCCAAAAAAAAATCCCAAATAAAGTTAAATCCTCAAGGTACAGTAGCCAAGATGAATTTGGGAAAGGGAGTGGAGAACAGACAACAGCAGTTCCTTTTAAAGCTGCTGCATCGGCCAACATTGGACAACAGCTAGTCACGGATAGGTGTATTCACTATTGAAACCAACGGTCTTCCGGAAACAAAGTGAGGCACCAAGTAGTCATGGAAAAGGGGAAATCCAGACAACAGGACTTCCTGAAATAAAGCTCAACAGATAGAAGTGACGCGATAGCAATTGGCGAGAGATGGTTACAACTTTGACAGACACATTTTGAAACGGGTCGAGGAAAATGCAACAGTGGACCGGCACCAAATAGAAAAACACACACACACAACACACACAATGTAGCCGCCAGAGACTTCACTTTTCAGCGAGGATTCTAAAGCCAACTTCTAGAAGTGGGAGGACGGTGCATTACCAGACCATTCTATCCCAAAACTATTTAAACGTTTACATTAGATACAAGTTCAAATAAATTAAAAATTGGAGCAATAAGTTTGTTTAAACAGACACTTTAAAATCCCACAACATACATACAGTCCACTCTTAACTCAGTGATCTGAGTTCAATTCATCACCAATTCAAGTTATCAGGTCATTTGAATATTTTAAAGTACTGAATTCTCACTGTGCTGCATAATTTACATTTATTACAAATTATTGGATCGTTTGGGGCGGGGTGCAAACTCACAAGTGGATCATCAGACTGCACTTTGCATCTCCAACACCCCGGGCTGTTTAGCAGACAATTTTTTTTTATTTCAATATATTTTTTAAACCGAATGAATCTTTGACGGGTGAAGATTTATGTTTATTTGTTTTAAAATTGAAATCGACCATGAGACCAGACATTTCGCCCCCACAGAAAACTGATTTCCCTCCCCCTCCCCCCCCAACCCCAACCAAAAAAAAAAGTTTGGATTTAAAAAGTAGCAGCTTACAGTGGGATTGAATTAAACTCTGAGCAAGGATTCGCTTCAACACTCGCTTAGAGAGGGGGTGGGGGGGAGGAGTTTTATTATTGTGAACTTACTTACTCAACTTTGTTCGAAAGACATTAAACTATCTACAACTACTGGATTCTCTGTCAAACTGCTCCCTAGTTAGAATACAACTCAGGGCTAACATTCAAAACAGAACACAAATTCCCCCAGACTTAATTTAAGATCATTTAAATTGAATTAATTTAATACATTCCCTGCTGAATTAACAACTGGAATTTTTTTAAAAAGCATTTGCAAACCTTGTCTCAGAGCGAGGGATAGATGTCCTATAACCTGTTGCAATTGAGGTTTAATGAATATCTGACGACTCCTGCAGCCTGTGCGCTTTTATAGAGTACTGACTGAAGTTCACTTCCTTATTCAAAGTTGATCCAACCTGAACAGGTTGGTATCGCTGCTCTAACTGGTTTCTAAACTGTGGGCTGGGTGATGACGAGATCCCCTGGTTTATTTTTTTTCTATATATGATCCGCGCCTCTGACTCAGTCTCTCGGTTGATGCACATTTCCTGCTATCCAGGTAGCGGGATGGGGAAATATATTTCAAAACAAATGCAACCGCTCCCCAGAGAGTAGAGGAGCAAGTGATCAGGAAATGGGGGAAGCCAGGAAAAGTCATTAGGCTGCATTAATGTGGAACCTCTTTCCCAAAACGTCACTTAACATTTGCAATAACGAGTGAATTTATTTTCTACCTGTTCAGGAGAGAATATAAAGGAGAAGTCTCCTGCTGTCTTTACGCTTGGCTTTCAACTGAACGAGATGATTAAGCTCCCAACACCTAAACTTTATTGAACCCAGGATATCAGAGTGTAAGTACTTAACCTGCTTGGCTGAGGTGTTGAAGGGAATGCCTCGTCTCAATTAGAACTTTCAGGTGGACACATTTCATGTTCCTACCCATTATCCCACAGTGTACTCTTCTGATTTTGGGTGATTAAACAAAATTGACTGTAACTAATAAAACTTTAAAGGAACCTTAACAAATTAAATTAAAATTTCATTGGCCGGGGTGATGATGCACTCGCCCACCAGTCGCGGAAGGCCTCGAGCGTGCCGGCGGACACCGCATGCTCCATCTCCAGGCCCACCTATCCCACAGTGTAATTTCAGGACCTTGCTTCCTGGTAATCAATTATTATCAATTGATTCATTTATTTAATTAATTGGGCCGAATGGCCACCTTCCGTGCTGTCTCATTCTATGATTACTTGTGTGACTGGTCACAATCCATCAGTAAAAAAGAAAGACTTGCATTTATATAGCAGCTTCCACCATCACCAGAGGTCCCAAAGCGCTTTACAGCCAACAAAGTACTTTGTGAAGTGTAGTCACTGTTGTAATGTGGGAAACGCAGCAGCCAAATTGCACACAGCAAGCTCCCACAGACAGCAATGTGATATTGATCAGATAATCTGTTTTTGTGATGTTGATTGAGGAATAAATATTGGCCAGGACACCAGGAATAACTCCCCTGCTCTTCTTTGAAATAGTGCCATGGGATCTTTTATGTCCACCTGAGAGAGCAAACGGGGCCTCAGTTTAACGTCTCATCCGAAAGACGGCACCTCCGACAGTGCAGCACTCCCTCAGCACTGCACTGGAGTGTCAGCCTAGATTTATGTGCTCAAATCTCTGGAGTGGGACTTGAACCCACAACCTTCTGACTCAGAAGTGAAGGTGCTACCCACTGAACGACAGGTGGCACACTGTGGAAATTCCCTTTTTATTCGTTCTCAGGATATGGTTACGGCTGGCATTGCTCGTTGCCCTCAGAGGAGGACGGTCAGGCCTTCTCCTTGAACCGCAGCAACCCTTGTAGCGATCGGTCTCCCACAATGGAGTTCGATTTGGAATTCCAGGATATTAACCCAGAGATGATGAAAGAGTCAGGAGAGTAGGTGACCAAGGGCATGCTGTACATTGTAGATTCTGCACTCAGTGCTCCAGTGATAGTGCAGGTGGGAAACGACTCTTGTGGCAAGGGGCATTGACCAAACCACTGTTCTCTCTTGGAATGGTGTCAAGCTTGAGTGTTGTTATAACTGCGCCCATCCAGGCAAGGGGTGAGTATTCCATCACACCCCCGACTTGAAAGTGGAGAGGCTTTGAGGGGTCAGCAGGTGAGCTACTGGTCACAGAGTAGGCAGCCTCTGCCCTGCTCTTATGAATGATACAGAATGCACTGGTCACCACGGTCCATGTGACAGCCCTTCCGGGCTAAAATATAATAAAACTAAAAATAAAATGATTATTTTTCCTTTGCTCTGCTCCTTCTGAACATAGGCTATGCATAGGGCAAATTGGAAAAAGTTGCAAGGGAGATGATTAAAACTACAGGTGGTTGCCAAAATAGCTGGGAGATACTTTTCTCCCAGTTTGAGTCAGTCCCTGTCAGATTATCCCTTCACCTGCACAGTAAAACATGCTACAGATTGAAATTAAACTCCTGCTAATTCTTCCGTTCTCCTCCCCTTGCATGACACTTAAAGAATTCTCTAGCTGGTTACAGTAAAACCAGTTCTTGCAGTCAGCAAGTGTTGAGCTTAATAGCGCTGTTTAAAAAAAGAGTCTGCATGAAGTGCCAGTGAGTGGAGTGACCGCCTCTTAGAGTAACCTTAAAATTAGCACCTGCTCAATGCAGCTCACCAACACTTCTTTTATTCATTCATGGGAGATGGGCCAGCATTTATTGCCCATCCCTAATTGCCCTCGAGAAGGTGGTAGTGAGCCACCTGCTTAAACCGCTGCAGTCCGTGAGGTGAAGGTACTCCACAGTGCTGTTAGGGAGGGAGTTCCAGGATTTTGATCCAGCGACGATGAAGGATCAGCGATATATTTCCAAGTCAGGATGGTGTGTGACTTGGAGGGGAACTTGGAGGTGATGGTGTTCTCATACGCCTGCTGCCCTCGTCCTTCTAGGTGGAAGAGGTCGCGGGTTTGGGAGGTGCTGTCGAAGAAGCCTTGGCGAGTTGCTGCACTGCATCTTGTAGATGGTACACACTGCAGACACGATACGCCGGTGGTGGCGGGAGTGAATGTTTAAGGTGGTGGATGGGGTGCCTATCAAGCGGGCAGCTTTTCCTGGATGGTGTTGAGCTTCTTGAGTGTTGTTGGAGCTGCACTCATCCAGGCAAGTGGAGAGTATTCCATCACACTCCTTACTTGTGCCTTCTAGATGGTGAAAAGGCTTTGGGGAGTCAGAAGGTGAGACACTTGGCGCAGAATACCCAGCCTCTGACCTGCTCTTGTAGCCACAGTATTTATGTGGCTGGTCCATTCATTCAGCATCTAATTTTAAAGACCTCATGGGGAGCTCAGCTCTTGTTGACTTTAAGACCAGCTGCTTCAGTAATCAGCTAATGATAGTATTAGGTGGACAGAGAAAGGTAGAATGCCAGCATGTTCAACACACGGCTAATTAGAATGATAGTGCAGGTAAAAGGAGAAAGCGACTGGGGTAGTTGCCCTGTGAACAACTTTCATTTCTATAGAAAGAGAGAAGAGAGACTTGCATTTATATAGTGCCTTTCACGACCACCGGACGTCTCAAAGCGCTTTACAACCAATGAAGTACTTTTGAAGTGTAGTCACTGTTGTAATGTGGGAAATGCGGCAGCCAATTTGCGCACAGCAAGCTCCCACAAACAGCAATGTGATAATGACCCGATAATCTGTTTTTGTTATGTTGGTTGAGGAATAAATATTGGCCAGGACACCAGGGATAACTCCCCTACTCTTCTTCGAAATAGTGCCATGGGATCTTTTATATCCACCTGAGAGAGCAGACGGGGCCTCAGTTTAACGTCTCATCTGAAAGACAGCACCTCCGACAGTGCAGCACTCCCTCAGCACTGCACTGGAGTGTCAGCCTAGCTTTATGTGTTCAAGTCCCTGGAGTGGGACTTGAACCCACAACCTTCTGACTCAGAGGCGAGAGTGCTACCCACTGAGACACAGCTGACACTATAGTGCCTTCAACATAGTAAAACGTCCCTAGGCGCTTCACAGGAGCGTTATCAAACAAAATTTGACACCAAGCCACTGCAAATTTCTCATTTTCAAGTATATATCGAATTCCCTTTAGAAAGTTACTATTGAATCTGCATCCACCACCCTTTCAGGTAGTGCATTCCGGATCAAAACAAGTTGCGTAAAAATACCTTGCATACTTCTGTAAGGTCCCTCAATCGACCCCTTTTAAGGTTGAAGAGGCCCAGTTTCTCTCATCTATCTTCCTCAGTCCTCTGATGTTGGGGGATCTACCTTTGAAGGTGATCAGTGCATTCCCATTTATTCATTATCCCAATTCTTTTGAAAATAGTTAAAGAAGGAACTGAACATGTGACATAAACAATTCCCTCTCTCCCCTTCCTATTATTTGTACTTTATCCCTAAAGTTTAGGAAGTAGAAAAACAAGAATTTAATTCCGTTGTTGACCCAGTTTATGTGAAGTTGATAATTACTAGATGAAATCTAAATGATTAATTCAGAAAATTTAAGGTGGAACTAGGCAGTTGTACAGATAAGCCATATTTAACTAGTAGTTTACAGCCGTGGAATGGTTTCTGAAGAAGTGTGCAAAGGTTAGGTCATATGATTTTCCTGCTGGTCTATCTATATACCGAGGTGGAAAACAAAACGTAATTGGCCAAGCTCTGTTGCAGATAGAGCTTGTTGATAAAATTCCAGCATTTCCCAAGATCACGTGAACTCCAGCAGTCTTCAGTTAATGATGTTCCTGATACAGCTCTTAAAATAGTGACTTAACCCAATGCCAGCGCTCTAATTATTGAAACTTTGTAGAAAAATTTTGGGCAATTTTATCCTGACCCGCCCATCGGGAAACTGACGGGATGGGGTGCAGTGCCGGTTTTACACCCCGCACGATTTTACTCTCCATCAAAGACAACAGAGAACAACGTTGGGCCGGGTGCACTCTTTCTGATGGGGTGATTAAACAAATGGACTGTAACTAAAATAACTTTAAATAAAACTTAACAAATTAAATTAAAATTTCGTTGGCCAGGGTGATGATGCACTCCAGTCCCCGCGGCGCCCACCGGTCGCGGAAGGCCTCGAGCGTGCCGGTGGACACCGCGTGCTCCATCTCCAGGGCCACCCGGGCGCGAACGTGGCCGCGGAAGAGAGGCAGACAATTGGGCCGAACGACCCCCTCGACCGCCCGCAGCCTGGACCAGTTAATGGCCACTTTGGCCAGGCCCAGGAGCAGTCCTACGAGGAGGTCCTCCGATCTGCCCGCTCCCCTCCGCACCGGGTGACCAAAGATCAGGAGCGTGGGACTGAAGTACAACCAGAAATTGAGGAGCAGTCCCTTCAAATAATGGAAGAGGGGCTGCAACCTCTCACATTCTATATATACATGAAAAACAGACTCCTCCAGGCCGCAGAAAAGGCAGGCGGCCTGGGAGTCTGTGAACCTGTTTAAAACTTTATTGCACGGGACTGCTCCGTGCAACACCCTCCAGGCCAAGTCCCCAATAGATTAAGGGAGGACTCCCGCGTAGAGAGTCCTTTGGGCCGGGTGTAAAACCGGCCCGAACCTATGGGTTTCCCGCCCGCCAGTTGTGTCAGTGACTTTTCAAAGTCTAATGAGGGGAAGTAAAAAAAATAATCGCACAAGCTATCTGCTAAAGTGAAAGCAGCAATGTGCAAACATTTGATTGGAGCCCCTAAAGCAGGCTCCTCCGAAGCTTAGCCTGCCTGAACACTGCTCCCTGTAAGCTCCACACCACTAAACAGGAAATCCTGTTAAAGCAATACTTCCACAATTATGATTACAAATTGAATTAAAAAGCTCCTCCAGTGGCTCAGTTAGTAATACATACTGTCCTCTATGGAACCGAGTCATACAGAGCGTGGAGATCCCATGTACAACTCCTGGTCTGTGCTAACTTCCACTGATCTCAGCAGAATAGTGGTCCAGGTGCTGCGATTGCCTTCAGCACCCTGGGCTAGGGAGATAATCGGGCAGGGTTTCCATTTCTTGTTATGATCCAGTGACTCCTGCCAAAAAGGGCATGCGTGTGGGCATCAGCTGAGGATAGGGTCAGGCTTACCTGTGATACCCTTCAGAAGCTAAATAGCCCTCCGACACCCTAGGCTCACACGTGGAGAATGGCCACCTGTGTGAGGTATCTGCTTCAGGATTCTCAACCACAGTGTCTTTGGCGGGGGGGGGGGGTGGCGGGGAAGGGATAAATTGGAGAAGAAATATACTTGGATGGTCTGAAAAGCTGTGATGCATTGCTTCATCGGGTTCAGATGATACTGTGGCAGTTCTAAGCTGTTGCCAGCACTGTGCTTCGTCCCATGTCCTCCTTGTAGGGTGATACGGTGCTTTAAACAATGAAGCCATTCTATTGTAAAACACTCAATCTTGCAGAAGTTTGAAAATAGCTGAGATTATCAGTGACCTCATCTGCAACTGCTGTGTTAGTGAAGGGTTCAGAATACAGCCGCGTCTGACACTGCGTACAACATCCCGACTGTCTGTATTGTACAGTAGTATTAAAATGTAATAATAGGACTACTGTTTCCTTATTCTTTTTAAAAGCATCTTGATGGAGGTTTATTAGAAAATTCATACACAGTTCTACACCGTTGAGCTGTCATGAACCACTTCAAATCGAGTAAAATTGCAAATGAAAATGTCATATCTTTTGAGTGCCCTCCTTTCTCCTTTCTCCAAGTGCATTTCAATTTCATTTTGTCCAACCCAGGTTTTTTTTTAAACCTCTAGACTTTTGTCTGATCAAGGCGAGAGATGTTAGTGCTGGGGACTGGAACCATTTCTATTTCAGGCACCCAGTAGCAGCATCAAAGACTGCCAGGTCAGGTAGAGCGTGGGTTAGATTCAGATTTCAGCTTCCTTTTCCGCTACCACATCAGTATGCCTCAGTGCAAATGTCACTTGTTCCTGCCTTATTTCTCACACCAACCATCTTGAGGCCTCTCTGAGTGAGGTTGCTGTGGCCTCTCCAGTTAAAATTGCCTGTTGGTTCTGAATCAAAGGTAGTTTTCTGCTGTGGGCGTATGTCCACCAAGAACTGGATTGAGACTTGCATTTGTAGAATCTACAGCACAGAAACAGGCCATTCGGTCCAACTGGTCTCTGCCGGTGCTTATACTCCACACGAGCCTCCTCCCATTCTAATTATACCTTGCCATCTGCCCCCATATTCTTCTACCCTTCTCCTTCATATAAGAATCGAGCCTCCCCTTACATGTGTCAATGCTATGTGCTTCAACCACTCCATGTGGCAGTTGGGTTTCACATCCTCACCACTCTTTGTCCTGCTAAATTCTTTATTTTATCTGTTAATGACTATCTTATCTTTATGCCCCATTGTTCTGGACTCACCCACAAGTGGAATCAATTTCTCCACATCCACCCTATCGAATCTTTTCATAAATTTAAAGATCTCTATCAGGTCTCCCCTTAGTCATCTCTTTTCCAGAGAAACGAGCCCCAGCCTGCTCAATCCTTCCTGATAGATGCATCTTCTCAATTCTGGTAACATCCTTGTAAATCTTTTCTGCACTTTCTCCAATGCTTCAATATCCTTTTTAAGTGTGAAGACCAGAACTGTGCGCAGTACTCCAAGTGTGGCCGAACCAAAGTTCTATATCAATTTAACATTACCTCCCTTCTTTTATGCTCTATTCCTCTGGAAATGAAACCCACTGCTTTGCTTGAACTCTTTATGGCCTTATATACTGTTTTTTTTAATTCATTCAGGGGATTTATTGCCCATCCCTAATTGGCCTTGAGAAGGTAGTGATGAATCGCTTTATACAACTGAGTGACCTGCTAGGCCATTTCAGAGGGCAGTTAATAGTCAACCACATTGCTGTGGGTCTGGAGTCACATATAGGCCAGACAGGGTAAGGACGGCAGGTTTCCTTCCCTAAAGGGCATCAGTGAACCAGGTGGGTTTTTACGACAATTCAGTAGTTTCATGGTCACCATTACTGATACTAGCTTTTTATTCCAGATTTATTTAATTCAATGAATTTAAATTCCCCAGCTGCCGTGGTGGGATTTGAACTCATAGGCCATGATTACGCCAACCGTGGCGAATCCAGTGTGGCTGGAGTAGGTGGCGGCCTCAAACTCTGCTCCCGTCTTCATCCCGCCTCCTCCAAGTGATTTTGCCCTGATTGGGCTTGTTAAGCACACCCTGCGAGGTTCCCGGCCAATTAAAAGGAAGCGGGTCTGATGACGTCATCTGATGATGCGTCATCAGCCGGTTTCCTTAAAGGGGCCATGTCCACATTCATTTTGACAGTTGTGCAGTCAGTGTTCTACAGCATTGAGGTGCTGCAAACACGGACAAGCACTGCACAAGGGTGCACGGCTGCACCCAGGCTCTCCCATGACTCCCTCCATATGGTTTTGGAGGGAGTCACAGCACGCAGGGAGGTTCTCTTCCCTTCCAATGGGCGGAAGAGACCTCCCCAGGAGATCAACGTAGCCTGCTTGCACATTGCACAGGAGGACATAAGCAGGGATGTTATCAGGAGGACCAGGCTGCAGTGGCGCAAACTTTTCAATTATCACATTAGATCACGAAACGTTACTGCAAAGCCACACTCAACCTCATCCTCCTGTGCCATTCATCACATCCCCATCACTCTGCCTTCCCTACCCTACTCCTGCACATCCTTACTCACACCAACTTAGCTTGCACCTCCACCCATCCTCTCTATCTACATTATCACTTCCCCATCTCACTAGCCACCCTTCACACTCACCCTCACCCTAGTCCAATCATACCAACTAACAACACACAAGGGTAGGCACTTGGGTGTTTTAGCCAATGTTCATGTAAACTTTCTGTTAATGTGTTGTCAAGCATTGAAATCCTTATTGTCACCACTTTGCCTTCTTGGACAGATTTGTGTGCACCTTTGAAAGTGTCTTAGAGAATTCCAGTGAATGGTGAGACGTAACATCCCTCCCCCCCCCCCCCCCCCCCCAATGGTGATGAGTGTGAAAGGAATGGCTTGGATATTGTAGGATGCTTTATGGTACTGGTGTGGGGTGGTGCCAACCTGGTGCGTCATGTGGCAGCCAGGGTGTACAGTGTTAAATGAAGCAAATCTGGACATGGTGAGTCCATCGCTGGCATCCCGGGCAACAATGTGCACGGGTGATGATGCCCTGTGTCCAGAGCAGCATCAGTTGATTGCGGAGAAGGTTGGTGTGGATGTTGGTGCTGCTGGTGTGCCCGGTGATGCTGGTGTTGGGGCTGATCGTGTTGGGCTTCTGAGGACCAAGGTGAGATTTTTTCAAGGGCACCGATGCTGTTAGAATAGATGGCAGGTGAGGTTGAGATGACAGAAGTAATCTGTCAATGTTGAGATAGGTTGTTCCAAAGAGATGACAGTGGAAGGAAAGTTTACTCAAACACTTCAAAAGTGCATAAAGCTCAAAAGTGGGTTCCAAATCATTAATCCTCCAGCTTCTAAGATTGGGAAGTGAACATCTGTGAAACGATAGGTTTTAGACCACTTTTGCAGCTTTCACCTATTCACAGCAATCCACAGTCATTGAGAACCCGACATACGTGATAGCCGCTCTCCGGGAACCTCGTTGAAAACCTGGTAAAATGGTAAGTACATGGGAAAATAGTTCTTTAATACCTTTTAATAAGCTTTTAACTATCTAAATTGGCTGACCCGCCAATGGTGTCGGGTCTGTTCAGGGATGACAGACCTGACACTTGGGAAACTGACAAGGAGGCGGGTTTACAGCGGGATACCGACCCGCTGTCAATCTTTGTGATTTTGACAGTGGACCCGCCTCCAAACCCACACTCTGAGCGCCGGTAAAATTCCGGCCATAGTCTTTAGATCATTAGTCCAGGCCTCTGGATTACTAGTCCAGTTACATAACCACTATGCTACCGTACCCCAATTACTTTCAGCAATTTATGTATCTATATTTCCAGATCTTTTTGGTCCTCTACCCTATTTAGTTTCTTACCTTACAAGGAATAAGTGACATCCTTATTTCTTCTCACAAAATGAACAACAACTTGTATTTATATAACGCCTTTAACATAGTAAAACGTCCCAAGACGCTTCACAGGACCGTTATCAAACAGAATTTGACGCTGAACCATATAAGAAAATATTAGGACAGGTGACCAAAAGGTTGGTCAAAGAGGTAGGTTGTAAGGAGAGTCTTAAAGGAGGCGAGAATCAGAGAGGGAGGGAATTCCAGAGCTTAGGGCCTAGGCAGCTGAAGGCATGGCCGCCAATGGTGGAGTGAAGGGGATGTGCAAGAGGCCAGAATTGGAGGAGCGCAAAGATCTTGAAGTGTTGTAGGGCTGGAGGAGGTTACAGAGATAGGGAGGGGCGAGGCCAAGGAGGGATTTGAAAACAAGGATGCGAAATTTAACATTGAGGCGTTGCCGGACCGGGAGCCAATGTAGGTCAGCGAGCACAGGGCTGATGGGCGAACCGGACTTGGTGCGAGTTAGGATAAGGGCAGCCGAGTTTTGGATGAGCTCTCGTTTACCACCTCACACTTTGCTATATTGATTTAATTTGCTATTAATGCGCTCATTCTGCAAGTCTGTTTATGTCTTCCTCTATGTGAGATTGCACTGATCCCATCAGTCTGGGTGGGATTTGAACCTTGGTCACAAACCTGTTCATTCTTAATTTGTTTCCTTTATGAAGTCCAAAAGCTCAGGCAACTGCAGCAATACAGAAGCCACATCAAAGTGAGACACTCCACCTTTTACTAGAAGCACCTGGATTCTGGTAAATAACTGTCCATTTAACAGGATAGTTCAATGGACTGACACTGGACACGGTAGATAGTCATTGTTGAGGTATCTGGATACGAGAGTGAACAAGTTGAGGCCTAGCATGAGTTAAACTCACTGAATCTCTGATCAAACCTAGCGGATTTCAACAATCATGAGCTATGTGTGCCAACATACTAAAATTACAATGGAGGCTTCCACCTCTGGACTGTCGCTAAAACTGCTCCTTTACAATAGATGGTTGATTTTTAGGAGTGAAGATATTTTTTGATGATTAACAGATTGCACACAGATTCTGATCAGGGTCAGTTACAGGTGCTGGATCTCCATGCACAGCCACGGACCAGTTTTGAATTTTGGAATTTAAATAAAAGGTCCTTTTTGATCAATTATTAAAAAGCCAATCCCTCCACCACACAAAATACCACTTTATTAATTGCCTAAAAGCTGCTTCCCCCCACCCCCTCCGCACTTCACCTACTCTGCTATCCCATGAGCAACTCTACAAACTTCCCAAACAAGAAAGGAAATACTTATATTTGTGGAGGGCAACACGGTGGCATAGTGGTTAGCACTGTTGCCTCACAGCGCCAGGGACCCGGGTTCGAATCCGGCCTCGGGTGACTGTCTGTGTGGAGTTTGCACATTCTCCCCGTGTCTGCGTGGGTTTCCTCCGGGTGCTCCGGTTTCCTCCCACAGTCCAAAGATGTGCGGGTTAGGTTGATTTGGCTATGATAAATTGACCCTTAGTGTTAGGGGGGATTAAATACGTGGGGTTACGGGGATAGGGTGGGATATGTGTCGGTGCAGGCTCGATGGGCCGAAATGGCCTCTATCTGCACTGTGGGGATTCTGTGATTCTGTGAGTGATTTTCACGTCCTTGAAGGTCCCAAAGCACTTACAAGCCAATCAAGTACTTTTGAAGTGTAGTCACTCTTGTCATGTGGGTGAAGATGCAGAGAGAGGGGAGGGGTGAAGAGAAGGCAGGGGGAGGGTTGAGAAAGAGGGAGGAGAGATGATGTGGAGGCATTACCCTTTCAATAAAAAGGTAATATTGACTGGATTTCCTAAATTCCACCAGGCTAAGGATAAGTAGTATGCTACGTTATAGGGCATTTATTCTTCCACTGCGTTCTTCCAACAATCCTGGCTTCAATGCAGTGACTCAGTGCTTGTTAGAAATGAATGCCAACAATGTTTATTCCTGTACATCACCCAAGGCAAGTAATTTTAAATAATAGTGGCTACTTAAAATTGGTATTTACAACTAATTACAGGTTGTGCAGGTTTTTTTGATGAAGAGCTATGAAACGTGACGATACAGTGCTTGTTATGATTTAAACCTTGAGGCAAGTTGTCACGTGTCCAGGACAGCAAGTGATGTGTTGTGCTTTCATTGCTATGACACCTGGCTAGTAGCACAGCTACTATACATTTATACTAATGTCTACACTTGTGTTTAGTTATATTACTTTGTGAATCCTTGTACTAGTCTAGAATCATAGGGCTAGAAATTCGGCTCCTTTGCGCCTGCCGTTAGCGCCTCCGGGGGGCGCTAACACGGCGCAAAGGTATTATCGTCTGGGGGGAGCGAAAAAAGCACCTCCCGAGAAATTCGGCGGGGCGTTGCTGAGGCGCTACCCAATAGTGGCGCGCCCCCGCTGGTAGCGCCCCGGACTGCTGCGCCGCCGGTGATGATGTCATCGGCGTGCACTGCGACCCCTTAGCGCCCCGCCGCGTCCCCTTACCACCACACGGCAGAAATTTGGCTGCGCCCCGCGAGGCTGCTGCAGGTGGTGTCGGCGCCAGCATTGCGGATCACGGGCCGGGCCGACCTTCGCTCGCGGGGCGGTATTTAAAGGGGAGGTGCGGCCACGACACGCGCCGCCATTTTCTTTGGGCCGTGGCGTGGTCTTGGCCGCCATCGCGCAGCCCGGCACCACATCTTGGTGCCAGGCTGCAGCTGCGGCACCACGCCGCCCTGGTGGCCGAGTATGGGCCATCGGAGGCCCTGAAGAGTGCGCAACGGCCCCTCCCCTTTAACCGAAGGGGAGGGGCGTTGAAATGTGGCCGCGCTCAGTGGAGCCTCCATGGAGCGCTGCCGATCGCGCCCTGACATCGCCTCAGTTACCGCCCCACCAGGAAGTGGAGCGCCCGAGATTATGCTCCACTTCCTGTGCGGGGCGGTAAGCCGAATTTAGCGGCCGGGGCGGTACTCCCGCACCGGGTGCTAAATGTCCGGCCTCAACTCGGTTAACGCCCCCAAACGGGGCGTAACCGAATTTCGCGCCCATAGAATCATAGAATAGTACAGCACAGAAGGAGGCCATTCAGCCCATCGAGTCTGCGCCGGCTCTTTCGAAGAGCAATCCAGTCAGTCCCACTCCCCCCGCTCTTTCCCCATATCCCTGCAATTTTTTCTCCTTCAAGTATTTATCCAATTCCCTTTTGAAGGCTACTATTGACTCTGTATCCACACCACCCTATCAGGCAGCGCATTCCAAATCCTCACCACTCGTTGCGTAAAAAAGTTTTTCCTCATGTCACCCCTGGTTTTTTTTGCCAATCGCCTTAAATCTGTGCCCTCTGGTTATCTACATTTTTCTTTTCACTAAATTTCTGGCTTCCTGACCTCTGGTCCAGACTCCTTGCTGGAGTGGAATTCAGTTGGCACGAGGCATCTTCCTGTACTTCACCCAAGTGGTCATTATTCATGTGTGAGTGTCAGGAGGGCGAGCCACATGAAGGACATCACAGTTGAGGCCCATTCTGTCCTCACTTGACGTCCACATATGTGCATTTCCAGCATGGGTTGCTCTGTAGTAGTCAGGAAGTGTGAGAGAAGCTGAGCTCAGTCATGGCCAAAAACAGGATCGTTTCTGTATTTTTTTGTTTAAGGTGGATAGCCCAATGTAATTTAAAATATGGCTTTGGGTAGCTATATTTTTAATGTCTTTCTGGGGAAAACCCAATGCATAAAACAGTCTAGAGTTTTATTGTTTTTTAAGGGAGATGGCTAGCCATTGTTTGTAATTAGCATCAAATCAGGTCTAATTTGCTTGGTCATTTTTGAAATGTTTGCATGTGTTAACTTGTAGACTCAGATATTTCAAATTGTCATCACTGGCGGTCGGGTGCTAACTGCGAACAACTCTACAGGAAACCAAAAGTCTGCTTTCATACCTTATCTACTTGTGTGGGCGAAATTATTATTATTCAGAAGAGGAGGCACCCATCCTGATACACCTGTTATCCTTCAGCTCTCTCGGCCATACGCTCTGGAACTCTCTCTCTCTAAACCTCTCCATCTTGGTGCTTCTCTCCCCATTCAAAGCCTCTCTCTTCAACCAGTCACTTCCCCTAGTTCTACTCCTACTGTTGCACAGCGTGTCTCTCCTCTGTGAAGCTCCTTGGGATGTTTACTATGTTAAAGGCACTAAATAAATGTACGGTCCGACGTTATTAAACAATATTAGCGCCGGTAATTTCCACGGGGGTTCTCCTGATCTTCAGCTGTGACTTCGGTGGAAGATTGGCGGAAAACACGGACAATGCAGGGCTATGGGGCAAGGGCAGGGGGGCGAGGGACTAATTGGATAGCTCTTTCAAAGAGCCGGCATAGACATGATGGGCCGAATGGCCTACTTATGTGCTGTAAGATTCGATGAATCTATGAATTGGCCTAGAGAGTCATTTATGCCCTTTATCCAAGGTTTCTACAGATAGGAACAAAGGAACAGAGGACACGGCCGGCATTTGAAGGAGGGTCAATTAAAAACTAATCTGCGGAAACAATATTTCAGTGAGCGAGTGGTCAATCTATGGAACAGGTTCCCGAGGGAGACAGTGGGAGCAGTTAGTGTTGATTCATTCAAATGCAAACTAGACAGATTTTTCTCAGAAAATAACATTTTGGGATACAGTACATGAGTAATTTGAGACGTGACGTGTGGTGAGTGTCGTGTGCTCGGGAGGAACAGGTGAATTTGAACTTGTGGTTCCCAAAGCTCTCCACCACTGGGGGTTTTCCTCACCTTGTGTCTGGGTCTGTTGTAGACTAACTGATCGAGATTGATTGCTGTAATTAGTCAACAACTCCATTATCATTGTACCATGGATGGTAGAAGGCGAAATAGACAGACCTTGATTTTTTTTCGTCTAGCAATTCCTATGTAATAAGACAAACCAGCTAAAGGGTGGTTATTACTGAATAAGAACCTAAGAACATAAGAAAAAAGAGCAGGAGTAGGCCATACGGCCCCTTACCTAATTTACTTAAGTCTGCTCCGCCATTCAATAACATCATGGCTGATCTTCTACCTCAACTCCACTTTCCACACTAGCCCCATATCCCTTGATTCCTTTAGTATCAAAAAATCCGTCGCTCTCAGTCTTGAATATACTCAATGACTGAGCATCCACAGCCCTCTGGGGTAGAGAATTCCAAAGATTCACCACCCTCCGAGTGAAGAAATTTCTCCTCATCTCATTCCTAAATACTAGTTAGAACCCAAACCGGTCTGACGAGCTCAATCTAATTCCCTATTTTCCATATTGAGCTGCAGGATACGACAAAGCTGCATTGATGGACAACGATAACTGGGTGTAAGTATTTGCAGCAGCTGATACGGCTAAGATTAGGCCAATGATGGGACCCTGTGGGAGCTATATTTTCAGTAGAGTATGAGAGATCCAGGTAGCATGATCAAAAACCTTGGGAAGATGTTTTTAAAAATAGGTAAATGCAAGAGGAACCTTGGGAGGCTGTAGCGGGCACAGGCCAGTGAGCGGAGTTTTAAGCAGGTCAGCGTTAGGATTTGAAAGGCACTGTACAAGTATGAGTTCTTTCTTTCCTGCAACTTTTATTGTTAAAATATGGGTCAGTGTAATTTCAGTCTGAATGAGTCGACTTGTTACTGATATCACATAGCACAATTTCACAATTTGAGAGTGAAGGATTAAGAATGGCCCTGAGTAAATTAGGACAGGCTGGCTATGTTAAAACTACAGTATTGAACAAGTCGACACAAGGAATGCAACTAATACCATAGTGGGATGTAACAGAAGATAAACTTAGCCAGAGGACAGAGAGAGAGAGACTCAAAATACATTTGAATAAGAAAATTAAACAAAAGGCAGCAGAAGCTTTGAATAGTGAATTGATGAACCAATCTTTTGCTGGATAACAATCTTGCCCATTAGTAAATTGCC
Organism: Squalus acanthias; assembly: GCA_030390025.1. Lineage (NCBI taxonomy): Eukaryota > Metazoa > Chordata > Chondrichthyes > Squaliformes > Squalidae > Squalus > Squalus acanthias. The sequence goes on from CM059440.1 coordinate 11,404,945, forward strand.
CCATTATTTATCCCTCAACTAACATCGAAAACAGATTATCTGCTCATTGCCGTTTGTGGGACCTTGCTGTGTGCATATTGGAGCCGCGTTTACCAACATTAATTACAACAGTGGCTACACTTCAAAAGTACCTCATTGGCTGTAAAGGGACGTCCTGAGGTCGTGAAAGGGGCTATAGAAATGCAAGTTCTTTTTTTCCTTTAAATTGATATCGCAATAAAGCAAGAAAAATAAAGTCTGACGTAGTGTCTCCAGCTCCACAACTGTGTCTTCCTCTTGCAACAGGATCATTTTGGGGGGGGGGGGGGTGACTGGAGGGTGGATGGAGACAATCCCGGACTCGCCACTGACGAGCTGCTTCCGCTGGCCGCATCCATTGCGTCCGATGCCAAGTGCCAGGAGCTTGTGGATTTCTTGGTGTCTAGACTTGGACTGTCTCTGTGGCTGCCTCAGCTGCCTTTTCCTCTTTTCCATAACAACAATCTCTATCCAACCTCTCCTGCATTCCAATTCTGACCCCATACAATTTACAAATTCTTCCCCATTTCCTTGCCCCCCCCCCCCACCTCCACCCTCCAAGGCTGATCCTCTCTGTGAGACCCACCTCTTGCTCATGATGCCCCCTCCTGTCTGGCTTCTGAATCCTCAACTGCTTCTGGTCTTAGATTGAGGCTAGGTCAATTGAAAATTTCAAAACTGTGATTGATAGATTTTTGTTAGGTAAGGGATATCAACCAAGGCGGGTAATTGGAGTTGAGGTCCAGATCAGCCTTTGTTCCAGTCCTCTTATTCTGTTGGAACCAGCATATATCCAGTTCCAGCTTCCCCTCTCCATCACATCTGGGATGCTCCAGGATTCCATCCTTGGCCCCTTCCTTTTCTTCACTGTACCTTTTGACATTTATCCATCAACATGAAGTCAGTTTCCATATGTTTGCCAGTGACTCCCAACTTTGCTCCTATTCCATCACCCCCTATTCCATAACCACCTCTGTATTATCAGACTGCTATCTGACATAAAGTCATGACTGGACCAACGCTTCCTCCAGATGAATGTTGGGAGAGCTGAGGCTCTCTTGCTTGGTTCCCATCAGGAACTCTGCTCCTGACTGTATCCCTCTCCTTCGCTACTCACTCAGGCTGAACCAGCTGGTGTGGATGCTTGTTATCCTGTTCAATCCTGAGTTGAGCTTTGGGTCCTTCGTCCTGTCCATCACCAAGACAGCATACTTTCAACTCTGCAACACTCCTCACTCTCACCCCGATCCCCCCTCCTCGACTGCTGAGGGCCTTGTCCGTGCTTTTATTACTTCAAGACACAACTTCTCAATTGTGTCAGCTGTGGCTCAGTGTGTAGCACCCTTGCCTCTGAGTCAGAAGGTTGTGGGTTCAAGTCCCACTCCAGGGACTTGAGCACATAAAGCTAGGCTGACACTCCAGTGGAGTGCTGCACTGTCGGAGGTGCCGTCTTTTGGATGAGACGTTAAGCCGAGGCCCCGTCTGCTCTCTCAGGTGGACGTAAAAGATCCCATGGCCACTATTTCAAAGAAGAGCAGGGGAGTTCTCCCCGGTGTCCTGGCCAATATTTATCCCTCAATCAACATAACAAAAACAGATTATCTGGTCATTATCACATTGCTGTTTGTGGGAGCTTGCTGTGTGCAAATTGGCTGCTGCGTTTCCCACATTACAACAGTGACTACACGTCAAAAAGTACTTCATTGGCTGTAAAGCGCTTTTGGACATCTGGTGGTCGTGAAAGGCGCTATAGAAATGTAAGTCTTTCTTTCTTTCTCAAATGCTCTCCTCACCAAAGTTCAGAACTCCTTTCCATAAAAACTCCAATTTATCTAAAATTCCTGCCACCTGCATTAAGTCTTGCCTACCCATCAGCCCTGTCCTCACTGATCTATCCACTTGTTCCATGTCTCCCAAAGTATGAATTCAAATTCCTTGTTCTTTTAGGGTCCTTCTGTACCCTTACCCTACATTGTTTCTACAACCAATTCCAGGCTTATGTTCTAGCCTATAGCCTACTCTCTGACTCTGGACTGCTGTGCCTAACCCCTCCCTGCGCCACATTCCTCACATGGTGAGCAGTTGTAGGAGGACACTGTATCAGCCCTATCATGGGTGTTGTTGCAAGGGGAAAAATGAAGGCAACAACCAACCAAATTAGCAATTCAAGATCACATTTGCATTGTTTCACAGATAGAAAAATTAGCAACCACAAACAGTTCAAATATGGGCAGACAAAAGTCCAACAGATAATCTTGGGAGAGATAAGATTCATTCTGTGTTTGAGGAAAATGTGGGAAATTATTGCAAATAAAGACTCCTACAAGCAGACAATGTGGATGCTAATGAATGATGTTTGTTGGCAAACAACTGGATACATGTTGGCTCAAAGCTACAGCCCTGGAACAGTCAACATTAGAGGGATTCTCCGCCCTTGCCTCAGCTCATCCGCTGCTGAAACCCTCATCCTTGCCTTTGTTACCTCTAGATTTGAATATTCCAACGCACTCCTGGCTGACCTCCCACATTCTACCCTACGTAAACTTGAGGTCATCCAAAACTCGGCTGCCCGTGTCCTAACTCGCACCAAGTCCCGTTCACCCATCACCCCTGTGCTCGCTGACCTACATTGGCTCTCGGTTAAGCAATGCCTCGATTTCAAAATTCTCATCCTTGTTTTCAAATCCCTCCATGGCCTTGCCCCTCCCTATCTCTGTAATCTCCTCCAGCCCCACAAACCCCCTACCCCCCTCCCCCCCCGAGATATCTGCACTCCTCTAATTCCGCCCTCTTGAGCATCCCTGAGTATAATCGCTCAACCATTGGTGGCCGTGCCTTCTGTTGCCAAGGCCCTAAGCTCTGGAATTCCCTCCGTAAACCTCTCCGCCTCGCTACCATTCTTTCTTCCTTTAAGACGCTCCTTAAAACCTACCTCTTTGACCAAGCTTTTGGTCACCTGTCCTAATTTCTCCTTATGTGGCTTGGTGTCAATTTTTTTTGTCTTTTAATACTCATGTGAAGCGCCTTGGGACATTTTACTACGATAAAGGCGCTATATAAATACAAGTTGTTGTTGTTGGATTTGTGATCTGAAAAACACCCAATTTACATTGCCATTTCAATATTAATATTACTGTTAAATAATGTTACTATTTAATATGGATTAATGTCAATGTGAAATACACTACTGTATAGACATTAAATGTTGGCATTAATGATAATTGCCTTAATGTATAATTGGCTTTTAATGCCAGCATGATTACCTTTTCAATAAAAGAAGATTGCCTTTTTCGACAATCTGACTGTCCAAGGGAGTCACCTGTACATTAGAACCAATTGGGTTCTTCTCTTGGGTGACTATAAAAGGCAGGTTTGACTCATTTCTTCTTACAATTCTTGGGGACTATTTAACTGTTTAAATTAGCATTACCTCTTCAGTTACTGATTGACAGAAAGGTTACTAATAGTGTTTAGGGTGCGCCAACACTATACTGAAAATGGTTCCCTGAACAACTGACGATTTTAAATACTGCATTCTCTCTCAGTGGCTGAACGTGACTTGCTGTCAGTGGATCCATGGTCTCCAAGTGCGCTCCTTAAAAGCTTTGCTCTTCTAAAATTCCTTTGGCTCAGGATTAACAATCGCACTTAATTGCAGTAGGCTGTACACCAAGCTTTACATAGGCACATTCTACGTCCTCAGTCTCCATTAAATGGCAGAAACATCAAACACAAAGATCAGGCTAAAATAGCTGTGATATTTATTTACAAATTACATAGAATGTGCACAGCACAGAAACAGGCCATTCGGCCCAACTGGTCCATTCCGGTATTTATGCTCCACATGAGCCTCCTCCCACCCCTCTTCCATCAACATATCCTTTTATTCCTTTCTCCCTCATGTGTTTATCCAGTTTCCCCTTGAATGCATCTATACTATTCGCTTCAACCACTCCCTGTGACAATGAGTTCCACGTTCTAACCACTCTCTGGGTAAAAAAGTTTCTCCCGAATTCCCTATTGGATTTATTATTGATTATTTTATATTTATGGCCCCTAGTTTGTACTTTGGTACTCTTAAAACATATTTTTCAAACTTTACCAACTTAACAGTTTCTTGGAATCTGTCCTCTTCCAAGACAAATAACAATATTTTTGCAATGGTTTGACAAAGGTCAACTTACGTCATATGTCATTTTAAAACTTTGTGCCAATAGCACAAAATGAATATTGGCTTTGGCAGATTTTCATTTTTGTCGCACACACGTATTCCTTCCGTGGGAAAGACCAATGTTTTGCTGAGCGCTGGTTATAATCTGGACCTGAACTAGTTCAGGCACATTCCCTCTGGTATCCTATTACCCACATCAATCCATGACGGTAATGTCCCCATCCGTTGTAATGGTCCATCAGAATCATATGTATAAATATTCCGAGTAGGCCAATGAGATTCTGACCCATAGCAGAAACCCTCACACGACCGGTTTCACCTGGAACTAAAATGTGGCAGATTAGCATCAGGTCAGTGTACACACCTGAGGGTGAATCTCCTTCTGACAGCACAGCTAATTATAATACAATGGCTATATTAAGGCAATTCCTTGTGTGAATCTTAACAAGTTTTGAATTCAGGTTTTGTGTCATCTTCCTGGCTTTGACTGAATATAGTTCAGAGCACCAGACCTTTAGCTTGCACTGCACCTGAATACCACCCTTGTACTGTCCAAGGTGTAGATTGTCACTCCTGACAATTTTCATCCGTTTTTTGTAACAGTCAAAAAAAACTGGGTAAATGATCTTTGTTCTGGGACAGTCTGCTGGCAATTATTTTTTACTTTGTGCAGATTAATATTTCGCCGGCTAACATTTATGCAAAGCGTGCAGACTCTTTTCAACAGGAATAAAAGATTATGGAGCAGGAAAATCATGTTCTTCCTGTCACAGATCGTGCACAAATAGTCAAAGTGAGGCCAAAAAAAGCCAGAGGGGAGATGAGGAGAATTTTTTTTTTTAATAAATCGGCGTGTTGTTGTGATCTGGAATGCGCTGCCTGAAAGGGCGGTGGAAGCAGATTCAATACTAACTTTCAAAAGGAAATTGGAGATATACTTGAAGGGGAAAAAAATGTGCAGGGCTACAGGGCAAGAGCAGGGGTGAGGGACTAATTGGTAACTTTCAGAGAGCCGGCACTGGTACGATGGGCCGAATGGCCTCCTTCTGTGCTGTATGAAAATGCCCCAGGATGATTTTCTGCCACCATCCACTATTGGAGACATTAACAAATTACAGGTTAACAGCTCCGTTAAGATAACAGGGAGAGGAATTTGATACAAAGGTTTATACAGTAACATCACTCAATAATTTCCTATATAATGCAGGAGGTGGCGACCCTCTCCCCCACCCGGTCAAAATGTCCGCTGAAAGGATATGTTGTGGGCGATGTGCTCAGAGACGGTAAAGTAAGTGTCTTTAATTGGGAAACCTGTGCACATGTTGAATGTGGCTAGAAAACCATGTTAACAAAAGGTATGGATGAATAAAGAGAGCACGATAAATTAGATAGAGGTAGAGAAAGACAAATAGACAGCGAAGTAGAGAAATAGAGAGCGGGAGATGAATGTGCTTCACGCTATGGGTTTAAACTGGAGAGAAATTTTAAAAACAATAAAGCAAATAGATTTTAGAAACAGATCCAATTGCAAAAATAAACAGCTTGAAACTTTGTTTACGATCTGTTTAATTATCAGAAGGCCCTCTTGGACACGATAACTTGTTTAGGTAATTGTTATACAACAATACATGACACATCAGGAAAGAAAAATGACTATGCAAGCCAGATTTGAATGAATTGAGGTAGGTTTTCATCTCTACCACCTGGGTATGAAGCATCACCTGGGCAAAGGAATAATCTGCTACGGAGGCTCTTATATCCCTTACCAAACCCGCTGGACTTTCCTTCCATTGAAATGAATCGAAGGAAAGTCCACAGGTCCTGTGAGCAGTGTGCAATCCTCCCCACCAGATTTTCCTCTCTGCGCTTTGCCAGTGGGGTAAAGAGGGAAATCTACCCCAGTGTTATATTTTGCAAAGATTCCCTGACCATTCAGTAATTATTTTTTTTGGTTGAGTGGGGGGAGGGAATTATTTTCATTTCCAATCTGCTTTTTTTTAATAAGCTCTATTTGTTTCTCTCTGCTCTGATTCAACAAGTCAAATACACCATGTGACCTATGCCAGCTCGGCTCATTCATCAGCAATCTCATTTCATGGGTCAGAAGCCTTACACAAGAATTTGAGCTCACAATCTAGCCTGACAGTCCAGTGCGGTACTGGGCAGAGTGCTGCATTGCCAGAATAACCAGTCTTTGGATTAACTGAGGTCCCAGCTCCATGTTCAAGTGGGCATTAAAGATCCCATGACTTTTTTTCAGCCCCCCACCATAATCTACACTGCCTTGCCACTAACTCCACGCTCCTCCCCAGCCATTTGCTCAGGCTGAATCAAGTCATACAAAATCTTGACGTCCTGTTCAACCCAGAGCATATGCTTCAAATCCTACATTTGCTGATGATTGCACAGTGTTCAGTTCCATTCGCAACTCCTCAGATAATGAAGCAGTCCGTGCCCACGTGCAGCAAGACCTGGACAACATTCAGGCTTGGGCTGATAAGTGACAAGTAACACATTCACGCCACACAAGTGCCAGGCAATGACAATCTCCAATAAGAGAAAGTCTAACTGCCTCCCCTTGACATTCAACGGCATTACCATCGCTGAATCCCCCACCATCAACATCCTGGGAGTCACCATTGACCAGAAACTTAACTGGACCAGCCACATCAATACTGTGGCTACAAGTGCAGGTCAGAGGTTGGGTATTCTGCAGCGAGTGACTCACCTCCTGACTCCCCAAAGCCTTTCCACCAAGGCACAAGTCAGGAGTGTAATGGAATACTCTCCACTTGCCTGGATGAGTGCAGCTCCAACAACACTCAAGAAGCTCGACACCATCCAAGACACAGCAGCCCGCTTGATTGGCACCCCATCCACCACCTTAAACATTCACTTCCTCCACCCCTTCGCACCGTGGCTGCAGTGTGTACCATCTACAAGATGCACTGCAGCAACTCGCCAAGGCTTCTTCGGCAGCACCTCCTAAACTTGTGACCTCTACCACCTAGAAGGACAAGGGCAGCAAGCGCATGGGAACACCATCACCTCCAAGTCACACACCATCCTGACTTTGACATATATCTCCATTTCTTCATCGTCGCTGGGTCATAATCCTGGAACTCCCTCCCTAACAGCGCTGTGGGAGTACCTTCACCACATGGACTTCAGCGGTTCAAGAAGGCAGCTCACCACCATTTTCTCAAGGGCAATTGGGGATGGACAATAAATGCTGGCCTTGCCAGCGATGCCCACATTCCATGAATGAATATAACAAAAATCCTGTCCATCACCAAGATCACTTACTTCCACCCTTATCGCTCACCTTGCCCCCCTACCTCAGTCCCATTGTTGCCGAAACCCTTATCCACACTTTAGTCATCTCCAGATTTGATTTCTTCAGTGTCTACCCTGCATAAACTCCAATTCATCCAAAACTCGGATTCTGTCTGGCAACTAAGTTCCACTCGTCCATTGCCTTGGTCCTTGTTAATCTACTCTGGCCCTGGTGTATAAAATATAAAATCCTCACTGTCCTCTTCAAATCCCTCCAGTGTCCTGCCCCATCCTACCACTAAAAAGTCCCCCAGCTTCACGTCCCCTTCCGAACCCTTTGGGTCTCTGACTTCAGCCCTTTGTGCATCCAATCCCTTCGTCCCGTTATTAGTGGCAGAACCTTTAGCTGCCTCGCCTCTAATCTCTGGAACTCTATCTCAATTCTTTCACCTCTCTACTTCTCTCTCCACCTTTTCAAAACTTTCTCAAAATCCATCTCTTCAACCAAATATTTAGTTACCTCTCCTAACTCTCCCATCATGACTCAATGTCCGTTCCTTTATTCCTTTCCCCTCTCGTTTCTTCACCCCCTCCCCGCCTTGTAAAACAACTTGGAATATTTTCTACCATAAGAAAGACTTGCATTTATATAGCGCCTTTCACAACCACCGGACATCCCAAAGCGCTTTACAGCCAATGAAGTACTTTTGAAGTGGAGTCACTGTTGTAATGTGGGAAATGCGGCAGCCACTTTGCGCACAGCAAGCTCCCATAGACAGCAATGTGATAATGACCAGATAATCTGTTTTTGTGATGTTGATTGAGGGATAAATATTGGCCAGGACACCAGGGAGAACTCCCTTGCTCTTCTTCGAAATAGTGCCATGGGATCTTTTACGTCCACCTGAGAGAGCAGACGGGGCCTCGGTTTGATGTCTCATCCGAAAGACGGCACCTCCGACAGTGCAGCACTCCCTCAGCACTGCCCTGGAGTGTCAGCCTAGATTTCTGTGCTCAAGTCTCTGGAGGTGCTCCTTTAATGAAAACTGTTGTTGGAGAGCAGAAAGTTCTTCCAGTGTCCTTGTTAACATTCCTCCCTCAACCAAAACAACAGAGGCATTCACCTCACTGCTCTTTCTGGGATGTTGATGGGCTGAATGGCTGCATTTGCCTGCATAAGTAATTCATTATGCAGAGTTTTGATGCTGGAATAAGTATTTCTTTGTCCTTCTGTGCGGTTAGGTTACAGCAGGTAAATTATGATGACTCAATTCTAGCAATGGCTCTGCTATCCAAATTAGCACTCTGCATTAAAGATGAACAAAATAATTCAGCTTAATGAAACTATACTCGGGTATTTATTGGTTAGAATCTGAGCTCAAACAAGCCCAGACAGGCTTGCTCTGGTAACCAATTACTGAAGCTGATCTGCAGGATGTAAAGAAAGAAGGCGTTCTTTGCAGACCAAGGAGGTGTCAACCTGCCACAGTGTGAACATACGTGACCAGTTTCAGCTGGAGCTCTGATTTGACAGATTAGCATCAGTTTACCAGTTGAAGTAAATTTTCCACAGTCATCAGCAGTCAATCATGCAGGGCAGATGCTGGTACAGGACAAGGAACTGGTTTGAGACAGTCCTCTCCGCACAGACACTCTTAGAGGCTGAACTCAGTCAAGGATAGCTTCCCACGTTCGTTACAGCGAGGAGATGTGGAATTGGACAGAATTTGCTTTGAGCTCATTGTCCCTGCCGGCTGTGACCGTCGCTGTTTTAGTTTACGCACAGCCGTCATTGCTGGCAGACAGGCCCCTGCCCCTTCTCTTCATCGCCAAGCCGCTTTTGCTGCACGGTGGCTTTCTGTCCTCTTAAACAACAACAACAGCAACTTGTATTTATATAGCGCCTTTAACGTAGTAAAACATCCCAAGGTGCTGCACAGGAGTATTATAAGACAAAAAAATTGACACCGAGCCACATAAGGTGAAATTAGGGCAGGTGACCAAAAGCTTGGTCAAAGAGGTAGGTTTTAAGGAGCGTCTTAAAGGAGGAGAGAGAGGTAGCGAGGCGGAGAGGTTTAGGCAGGCAATTCCAGAGCTTAGGGCCTAGGCAACAGAAGGCACGGCCACCAATGGTTGAGTGATTATAATCAGGGATGCTCAAGAGGCCAGAATTAGAGGGGCGCAGATATATCGGGGGGTTGTGGGAAACCCTCTGTCACCTTGGTCCATTCTGCAGACTCCTTCCCTAAGTCTCTTCAGGCGTGAAATAGGTTCTGGGCGGTGTTTAATCACAGAATCCCCACAGTACAGATAGAGGCCATTTCGGCCCATCGAGCCTGCACCGACACATATCCCACTCTATCCCCGTAACCCCACGTATTTAATCCCCCCTAACATATCCCACCCTATCCCCGTAACCCCACATATTTAATCCCCCCTAACACTAAGGGTCAATTTATCATAGGCAAATCAACCTAACCCGCACATCTTTGGACTGTGGGAGGAAACCGGAGCACCCGGAGGAAACCCACGCAGACACGGGGAGAATGTGCAAACTCCACGCAGACAGTCACCCGAGGCCGGATTCGAACCCGGGTCCCTGGCGCTGTGAGGCAACAGTGCTAACCACTATGCCACCGTGTTAAATTCCAGATTTATTAAATTAACTGAATTTAAATTCCACAGCTGCCATGATGGGATTTGAACTCATGTCTCTGGATTACTAGTCCAGTAACATAACCACTATGTTCCCATTTTGCACTATGTCCCAAAACCAGTTTCACCCTCTTTGCTTCTCCACCTCCCTCTCTCCACTTTTAAAAGCCTCCTCAGGGTCCAGCTCTTTGACCAAGCTTTCAGTCAGCTCTCGTAATCTCGCCCTCCCTGCCTCGGCTCCATTTTCCTTACACCTGTCTGTGAAGGTGGGGCTTTGGGGCATCTTATTACAGGATAGGTGCTATAGAAGAGTGCAAGTTTTTGCTGTTATATCCCTTGATGTGGGAGGACTGGCTAAAAGTTATGTTTTCAAAGAAAGGTTGAAAGGGGGAGAAATTCCCCTCGAGCCCCGTTTGGGGCGCTAAATCAGAAAAGCCGGAAAAGTTAGGCACTAACCTCTTCCGGCCTCTCTGAAATTCCCACTTTTTGCTCCAAGAGGGAATGCTAAATCAAACGCTCCACTTCCTTCTTGGAGCACAAAAATGAGAAGTCGCACAACACCAGGTTATAGTCCAACAGTTTTATTTGAAATGACGAGCTTTCGGAGCGCTGCTCCTTCGTCAGGTAACCTGACGAAGGAGCAGCGCTCCGAAAGCTTGTGATTTCAAATAAAACTGTTGGACTATAACCTGGTGTTGTGCGACTTCTCATTTTTGTCCACCCCAGTCCAACACCGGCATCTCCGCTTCTTGGAGCACAAGAGGGGGGGATGTTCATGACCCGAGGCGCACGGCTCAGCAGCGCCACAGGTGGCCACGTGTGGCATGGACGCATTGCAGGGGCTCTTCCCTGAATTAAAGGAAAGGGCCCCACGCTGCGAACTCTGCCGGGCTGACCGATCGCGGCACGGACCCCGCGTCCGGAGGCGCAAAAAAAAAGTTTTTAAAAATTCCGACTTTTTTTTTCAGGGCAGCCGGCCACCTCACCTTTAACCTCCGCCCCACTAGCGGCCGGCCCGCTGCAGCGGTCACTGCCGTCGCCCGGCGCTGCTGCAGGAGGCGAAGGGGAATTTTTGTGCTGGGGCACTACCGGGGCGAGGCGCCCGGAGATGATGTCACGATCTCCGGGGCGCATGAGATCGAGGCGCAACCCGGCAGTGCCGCCGCTAACCTCCCGCGGAATTTGGCGGGAGGCGCGATCAACGCCGCGCCCGGGCGAAAAGGCCCTTGTGCCCCCGTTAGCACTTCCCACGTGAGGCGCAAAGGAGGGGAATTTCTCCCCCCAAAAGTCTCCATGCATATTCAAGCATCGTGCAAACATACACACTCAGCACCCCAGCTTATGTATATGATGTAGGGTCTACATCACGTCTTGAAAAGATACCTGTTTATATAGTGCAAAAGGAGCAAGAAATACTGTACTGATTTTGTTCTTTCGTCGCTATTCCATCTTTTATGAACATTAACGTTCAGTTTGTTCCTGTTTTCTCCAATGTACCAAGTCAAAAGAAAGAAGAAAGAAAGAAGTGGAGTCACTGTTGTAATGTGGGAAACGCAGCAGCCAATTTGCGCACAGCAAGCTCCCACAAACAGCATTGTGATAATGACCAGATAATCTGTTTTTTGTGGTGTTGGTTGAGGGATAAAATATTGGCCACGACCCCGGGGAGAACTCCCCTGCTCTTCTTCGAAATAGTGCCGTGGGATCTTTTACATCCACCTGAGAGGGCAGACGGGGCCTCGGTTTAACGTCTCATCTGAAAGACGGCACCAGTTAAAGGGAATGAGCGATGCTTGAAAGCTGGATGGAATTCAAGTCTGAACCAGTTCAGTCACGCCCGGGTCAATCTGTAGGATGTGAATGTAAGCTTACGACAGAGGCAAAAATTGTAATCAGACCGATGGAAATCACACCATTCCGCTCGGGCTGATGGGATACTCATCAGTAGCAGTATCAACAACAGTGTTGGTTTCACCCGGAATCATGATATGGCAAATTAGTCATAGATTGTTCTAAATACCTGAAATGCAGACTCCTTAGACGGTAGTGGCCAACCGACATTCAAGGCACAAGCCAGGCAGTGAAGCACAAACAACTGGCTCCAGGCAGTTCTCCACTCGAATCCTTTCAGGAAGTTGAATTTAGTTCAAGACACATCTGCCTGTGCTTTCACATTGGAAAAGAAGGTTGAATCTGACCGGATTTGACTGACTAAAACATGTGCTTAAAAATGTAACATTACAAAAAGCACCACAATGTGAGTACAAGTATCATGCACACACAACACTGGTATATAAGTGCACTGGTATAAGTGGTATTTGTGCACTGGTATAAGTGGTATTTGTGCACTGGTATAAGTGGTATTTGTGCACTGGTATAAGTGGTATTTGTGCACTGGTATAAGTGGTATTTGTGGACTGGTATAAGTGGTATTTGTGGACTGGTATAAGTGGTATTTGTGCACTGGTATAAGTGGTATTTGTGCACTGGTATAAGTGGTATTTGTGCACTGGTATAAGTGGTATTTGTGGACTGGTATAAGTGGTATTTGTGGACTGGTATAAGTACACTGGTTTCTGTTTTTAAACTTATGTTTCTTTAGTTGGCACCAAGCAGCAGCCAAGGTGAGCAGAGCGAAAAGGGCTACACAATGGTGGATCTGGTTTTGGGAGGCAGGGAAGGTAGGTGCCAATGGCCAAAGGAGTTCGCCGCTGGCCCCGAAAAAAGCTGCCCACAAAGACCTCGCGCTCTCTGTGGCGGGAAGTTTGTCTTTTCCGACGTGTAGTTGCAATCAGCGTAGTTTAGTGGGAATCCCCTAGCGCGAGCTGCTGTGACGTCAACAAGCTGTCTAAGCAGCCAATGACAGTGCAGAATTCTCACAGACCGGGAACCAGGAAGTGAAGCAGCTCCTTTTATTCTGACTTTTTAAAAACAAAGATTGGGGGCTCTCACATGGGGAAAAGGTAAACCGGAAATAAATATGAACAAACCTTTAAAAAATGGTAGCTGTCTTTCATTCTGTGCCATTTACACTTCATCTAGAGCCATCTTTTGTTTCTTAACTTGTCCCATTACCATCTCCTTTTGCTTTGTACCATCTCTTAATGTCTCTTAATCTCTCCTGCCTTCCATCCTATCACAGACCTTCCCTTTTGTTCTTTCCTCCCCTCCCCCCTCTCCCGGCTCCTACACTTGCTTAAAAACCTGTTCCATCTCCAACTTTTTCCAGTTCTGACGAAGGGTCACCGACCTGAAACATTAACTCTGTTTCTCTCTCCACAGATGCTGCCTGACCTGCTGAGTATTTCCAGCATTTTCTGTTTTTATTTCAGACTTCCAGCATCCGCAGTATTTTGCTTTTAAAAAATATAACTTTTTTTAAAGTTCCTTAAAAATTGTAATTTTCATCATTATGGAGAAATTTGATGAAACACTGTTCGTTCTCTGTTATTACCCACTGCAAATTCTGTGTCTACATGCAGTGGATTGGAGAGTGAGCACAATGTGCTAACAAACTTTGAGTTGCCTCCGGTTTCACTGAGACGGAAGATAGTTGTTGCCTGACTTGGAGTCCAGGTGCATCTGGCTAATTCACGCTTACTATTCCAAAAGGAGATGGGAATGTCCTGTGCCAATATTAAGTGTGGCATTCACAGGAAGAACTAAAAGATCAAGCATTAGGAAGGGAAGAAGTGTTTAGTCACAAACAACAACAGAAAATACTGGAAATACTCAGCATTGTGGAGAGAGAAACAGGGTTAACGTTTCAGGTAGACGATCCTTCGTCAGAACGGGAAAAAGTTGGAGATGTAACAGATATTTAAGCAAGTGTGGGGCAAGGAGGGCGGGGGAGGGCAGAAACAAACAAAGGGAAGGTCTGTGATAGGCTGGAAGGCAGGAGAGATTAAAAGACAAAAGGGATGATGATGCAAGGCAAAAGGAGATGGTAATGGGACAAGTTAAGAAACAAAAGATGAGTCTAGATGAGGTGTAAATGACAATGGCAGAATCATTAACAGCTGCCACGTGAGAGAGAAAAGAAAACATGGGTCGAGATTATAGTCTGAAATTGTTGAACTCGATGTTGAGTCCAGAAGGCTGTAAAGTGCCTAATTGACAGATGAGGTGCTGTTCCTCGAACTTACATTGAGCTTCGCTGGAACAGTGTAAGAGGCCGAGGACGGTGAGGTCAGAGTGGGAGTGGAGCGGAGAATTAAAGTGACAGGCGACCGGAAGCTCAGGGTCACCCTTACGGACTGAACGGAGGTGTTCCGCAAAGCGGTCACCCAATCTGCGTTTGATCTCCCCAATGTAGAGGAGACCACATCGTGAGCAGCAAATACAGTCTACTAAATTGCAAGAAGTACAAGTAAATCGCTGTTTCACCTGGAAGGAGTGTTTGGGGCCCTGGACAGTGGGAAGGGATGAGGTAAAAGGGCAGGTGTTGCATCTCCTGCGCTTGCACGGGAAGGTGCCGTGGGATGGGGAAGGGGTGTTGGGGGTGATAGAGGAGTGGAACAGGGTGTCGCGGAGGGAGCGGGTCCCTTCAGAATGCTGCAAGGGGAGGGGAGGGGAAGATGTGTTTGGTGGTGGGATCACGCGGGAGATGGCGGAAATGGCGGAGGATGATCCGTTGAATGTGGAGGCTGGTGGGGTGAAAGGTGAGGATAAGGGGAGCCCTATTGTGGTTCCGGGAGGGAGGGGAAGGGATGAGAGCTGAAGTGTGGGAAATAGAACAGACACGGTCAAGGGCCATGTCAACCACGGTAGAGGGGAATCCTCGGTTGAGGAAAAAGGAAGACATATCGGAAGCACTGGTATGGAAGGTGGCATCGTCACAACAGATGCGGCGGAGATGGAGAAACTGGGAGAATGGAATAGAGTCCTTACAGGGAGCGGGGTGGGAGGAAGTGTAGTCCAGGTAGCTGTGGGAGTCAGTGGGCTTATAGAGGATGTTTGTCGCTAGCCTATCCCCAGAAATGGAGACAGAGAAGTCAAGGAAGGGAAGGGAAGAGTCGGAGATGGACCATGTGAAGGTGAGGGAAGGGTGAAAATTGGAAGCAAAGAGAATGAAATTTTCTAGTTCAGGGCAAGAGCAGGAAACGGCACCGATACAGTCATCAATGTATCGGTAAAAGAGGTGAGGGTGGGGACCTGAGTAGGACTGGAACAAAGAATGTTCCGCATATCCCATGAAAAGGCAGGCATAGCTAGGGCCCATGCGGGTTCCCATAGCAACACCTTTAATTTGGAGGAACTGAGTGGAGTCAAAGGAGAAGTTGTTCAATGTGAATATTCTTTGTTCCAGGCTTGCTGCAATGTTCACATTGAACAACTTCTCCTTTGACTCCACTCAGTTCCTCCAAATTAAAGGTGTTGCTATGGGAACCTACATGGGCCCTAGCTATGCCTGACTTTTCGTGGGATATTTGGAACATTCTTTGTTCCAGTGTGTCAGCAGTGGCTCAGTGGGTAGCACACTCACCTCTCAGTCAGAAGGTTGTGGGTTCAAGTCCCACTCCAGACACTTGAGCACATAAAGCTAGGCTGACACTCCAACGCAGTGCTGAGGGAGTGCTGCACTGTCGGAGGTGCCGTCTTTCGGATGAGACGTTAAACCGAGGCCCCGTCTGCTCTCTCAGGTGGACATAAAAGATCCCGTGGCACTATTTTGAAGAAGAGCAGGGGAGTTCTCCCTGGTGTCCTGGCCAATATTTATCCCTCAACCAACATAACAAAAACAGATTATCTGGTCATTAGCACATTGCTGTTTGTGGGAGCTTGCTGTGTGCAAATTGGCTGCCGCGTTTCCCTCATTACAACAGTGATTACACTTCAAAAGGTATTTCATTGACTGTAAAGTGCTTTGTGACGTCCAGTGGTTGTGAAAGGCGCTATATAAATGCAATCTCTTTCTTTCTTTCCTACTCAGGTCCCCACCCTCACCTCTTTTTCCGGTACATTGATGACTGTATCGGTGCCGTTTCCTGCTCTCGCCCTGAACTAGATAATTTCATTCACTTTGCTTCCAATTTTCACCCTTCCCTCACCTTCACATGGTCCATCTCCGACTCTTCCCTTCCCTTCCTTGACTTCTCTGTCTCCATTTCTGGGGATAGGCTATTGACAAACATCCACTGACTCCCACAGCTACCTGGACTACACTTCCTCCCACCCCGCTCCCTGTAAGATCTATTCCATTCTCCCAGTTTCTCCGTCTCCGCCGCATCTGTTGTGACGATGCCACCTTCCATACTAGTGCTTCCAATATGTCTTCCTTTTTCCTCAACC
Organism: Squalus acanthias; assembly: GCA_030390025.1. Lineage (NCBI taxonomy): Eukaryota > Metazoa > Chordata > Chondrichthyes > Squaliformes > Squalidae > Squalus > Squalus acanthias. The sequence continues at coordinate 11,421,356 of CM059440.1, forward strand.
GAGGATTCCCCTCTACCATGTTTGAAATGGCCCTTGACTGTGTCCGTTCTATTTCCTGCACTTCTGCTCTCACCCCTTCCCCTCCCTCCCGGAACCACGATAGAGTTCCCCTTGTCCTCAACCTTTCACCCCACCAGCCTCCACATTCAACGGATCATCCTCCGCCATTTCCGCCACCTCCAGCGTGATCCCACCCCCAAACACATCTTCCCCTCCCCTTTCAGCATTCCGAAGGGACCGCTCCCTCCGCGACACCCTGGTCCACTCCTCTATCATCCCCAACACCCCTTCCCCTTCCCATGGCACCTTCCCGTGCAAGCGCAGGAGATGCAACACCTGCCCTTTTACCTCCTCCCTTCCCACTGTCCAGGGCCCCAAACACTCCTTCCAGGTAAAACAGCGATTTACTTGTACTTCTTGCAATTTAGTATACTGTATTCGCTGCTCACGATGCGGTCTCCTCTACATTGGGGAGACCAAACGCAGATTGGGTGACCGTTTTCAGAACACCTCCGTTCAGTCTGTAAGCATGACCCCGAGCTTCCAGTCGCCTGTCACTTTAATTCTCCGCTCCACTCCCACTCTGACCTCTCCATCCTCGGCCTCTTACACTGTTCCAGCGAAGCTCAACGTAAGCTCGAGGAACAGCACCTCATCTGTCGATTAAGCACTTTACAGACTTCTGGACTCAACATCGAGTTCAACAATTTCAGTCTATAATCCCTGCCCCCAAGTTTTCTTTTCTCTCTCACATGGCAGCTGTTGATGAGTCTGCCATTGTCATTTACACCTCATCTAGACTCATCTTTTGTTTCTTAACTTGTCCCATTACCATCTCCTTTTGCCTTGCACCATCATCACTTTTATCTTTTAATCTCTCCTGCCTATCGCAGGCCTTCCCTTTGTTCTTTCCTCCCCACCCCCTAAACCTGCCCCACACTTGCTTAAATATCTGTTACTTCTCCAACTTTTTCCTGTTCTGACGAAGGGCCTTCGACCTGAAACGTTGACACTGTTTCTCTCTCCTTGATGCTGCCTGACCTGCTGAGTGCTTCCAGCATTTTCTGTTGTTGTTTCAGATTTCCAGCATCCGCAGTATTTTGCTATTGTATAAGTGTTTCGTCACGATGATCCGGCCATTGTGGTGTGGGCAGGCTTGATGGACCAGCTGGTCTTTTCCTGCCCGTCTATTTTGAATGTTCATATATTCGTAAGTGGTGGAATTCATTACATAGAAACATAGAAACATAGAAAATAGGTGCAGGAGTAGACCATTCGGTCCTTCGAGCCTGCACCGCCATTCAATGCGTTCATGGCTGAACATGCTACCTCAGTACCCCATTCCTGCTTTCTCGCCATACCCCTTGATTCCCCTAGTTGTGAGTATTATATCTAACTCCCTTTTGAATATATTTAGCGAACTGGCCTCAACAACCTTCTGTGGTAGAGAATTCCACAGATTCACCACTCTCTGGGTGAAGAAGTTCCTCCTCATCTCAGTCTTAAATGGCTTCCCCTTTATCCTTAGACTGTGACCCCTGGTTTTAGTTTTCCCTAACATTGGAAACATTCTGCCCGCATCTAATTTGTCTAAACCAGTCAGGATTTTAAACGTCTCTATAAGATCCCCCCTCATTCTTCTGAACTCCAGAGGATACAAGTTCAGTTGATCCAGTCTTTCTTGATATGTCAGTCTGGCCATCCCAGGAATCAATCTAGTGAACCTTCGTTGCACTCCCTCAATAGCAAGAATGTCCTTCCTCAAGTTAGGAGACCAAAACTGCACACAATACTCCAGGTGTGGCCTCACCAAGGCCCTGTACAACTGTAGCATCACCTCCCTACTCCTGTACTCAAATCCCCTTGCTATGAAGGTCATCATGCCATTTGCTTTCTTGACTGCCTGCTGCACTTGCCTTCCCACCTTCAGTGACTGATGTACCATGACGCCCAGGTCTCGTTGCACCTCCCCTTTCCCTAATCTGCCACCATTCAGGTAATAGTCTGCCTCCCTATTTTTACCACCAAAGTGGATAACCTCACATTTATCCACATTGTACTTCATCTGCCATACATTTGCCCATTCACCCAACTTGTCCAAGTCACTCTGTAGCCTCCTAGCATCCTCCTCATTGTTCACACTGCCTCCCAATTTAGTGTCATCCGCAAATTTGGAGATATTACAATTAATCCCTTCGTCCAAATCATTAATATATAATGTAAACAGCTGGGGCCCCAGCATCGAACCCTGCGGTACCCCGCTGGTCACTGCCTGCCATTCTGAAAAGTACCCATTTACTCCTACTCTTTGTTTCCTGTGTGCCAACCAGTTCTCAATCCACGTCAACACATTACCCCCAATCCCATGTGCTTTAACTTTGCACACCAATCTCTTGTGTGGGACCTTGTCGAAGGCCTTCTGAAAGTCCAAATACACCACATCTACTGGTTCCCCCCTGTCCACCCTATTGGAAACATCCTCAAAAAATTCCAGAAGATTTGTCAAGCATGATTTCCCTTTCACAAATCCATGCTGACTTGGACCTATCATGTCGCCACTTTCCAAATGGTCTGTTATGACATCTTTAATAATTGATTCCATCAATTTACCCACCACCGATGTCAGGCTGACCGGTCTATAATTCCCTGCTTTCTCCCTCCCTCCTTTTTTAAAAAGAGGGGTTACATTAGCCACCCTCCACTCCTTCGGAACTGATCCAGAGTCTAAGGAATGTTGGAAAATGATCGTCAATGCATCCACTATTTCCAAGGCCACCTCCTTAAGTACTCTGGGATGCAGACCATCAGGCCCTGGGGATTTATCAGCCTTCAGTCCCATCAATTTCCCCAACACCTTTTCCCGACTGATAAGGATTTCCCTCAGCTCCTCCCTCTTACCAGATCCTTTGATCTCTTTTATTTCCGGAAGGTTGTTTGTGTCCTCCACAGTAAACACCGAACCAAAGTACTGACGAAAGGTCATCGACCTGAAACGTTAACTCTCTTTCTCTCTCCACGGATGCTGCCTGGCCTGCTGAGTTTTTCCAGCATTTTCTGTTGTTATTTTTGAACCAAAGTACTTGTTCAATTGATCTGCCATTTCTTTGTTCCCCATTATGACTTCTCCTGTTTCTGACTGCAGGCGACCTACGTTTGTTTTTACTAACCTCTTTCTCTTTACATATTTATAGAAGCTTTTGCAATCCGTTTTAATGTTCTCCGCAAGCTTCCTTTCATATTTTATTTTCCCTGCCCTAATCAAACCCTTCGTCCTCCTCTGCTGAGTTTTAAAGTTCTCCCAGTCCCCGGGTTTGCTGCTACTTCTGGCCAATTTGTATGCCACTTCCTTGCTTTTAATACTATCCCTGATTTCCCTTGTTAGCCATGGTTGAGCCACCTTCCCTTTTTTATTTTTACGCCAGACAGGGATGTACAATTGCTGTAGTTCATCCATGCGATCTCTAAATGTCTGCCATTGCCCTTCCACTGATAACCTCTTAAATATCGCTTGCCAATCTAACCTTGCCAATTCACGCCTCATACCCTCAAAGTTGCCCTTATTTAAGTTCTGGACCATGGTCTCTGAATTAACTGTTTCCTTCTCCATCCTAATGTAGAACTCCACCATACTATGGTCACTCTTCCCCAAGGGGCCTCACACCACAAGATTGCTGTTTAGTCCTTCCTCATTACACAACACCAGGATGGCCTCCCCTCTAGTTGGTTCCTCAACATATTGGTTTAGGAAACCATCCCTTAAACACTCTAGGAAATCCTCCTCCACTGTATTGCTTCCAGTTTGAGTAGCCCAATCTATATGCATATTAAAGTCACCCATGATAACTGCTGCGCCTTTTTTGCATGCACCTCTGATTTCCTGTTTCATACCCTCCCCCACCTCACTACTACTGTTTGGAGGTCTGTACACAACCCCCACTAACGTTTTCTGCCCTTTGGTGTTCTGCAGCTCAACCCATATTGATTCCACATCCTCCAAGCTAATGTCCTTCCTAGCTATTGCATTAATCTCCTTTTTAACCAGCAATGCTACCCCACCCCCTTTTCCTTTTATTCTATCCTTCCTGAATGTTGAATACCCCTGGATATTCAGTTCCCAGCCTTGATTGTTCTGGAGCCACGTCTCTGTAATCCCAATCACATCATATCCGTTAACATCAATTTGCACAGTCAATTCATCCACCTTAATACGGATACTCCTTGCATTAAGACACAGAGCCTTTAGGCTTGTTTTATTAACACCCTTTGTCCTTTTAGACTTATGATTTAGTATGGCCCTTTGTGTTTCTTGCCTTTGTTTACTCGGATTTCCCTTATTGTTTCTCACCCTTCTAACATTTGTTTCTGACTGCATATTACTTCCCCCTGTTTCGCTACATAGGTTCCCATTCCCCTGCCATATTAGTTTAAATCCTCCCGAACTGCCTTAGCAAATATTACCCCGAGGACATCGGTTACTTTGTGATTGTTTCACCATTAGGATATTCTTGAGTTGAGAGAGAACTATAAGGGAGCTGCATGCTTGAATTCAGGAGCAGAAGGAAAGTCACAGGACAACGGTTTAGCAAACTGAAGGTAAAAACGGTTCTTGGCTCTGACAATTTCGATCAAAGGATGCTGATAGAGTTGGCTGAGGAGATTGCAGATCTCCTCATTGATATCTTTCAAAGCTTATTTCAAAAGTAGCAACTGTGACCCCCAGCAAAGGATAATAGATGAACCCTTAAATTGCGGGACTGTGGGACTTTCCTCAATTGTGGGGGGAAGCATTTGAGAGGGATAGGATAAGGAATTATCGAGAGGGTCAGGGTAATTTGAGAGAGAGCCAGTGTGGCCTCAGAAGGAGCAGAGTTTTTTTTTATTCATTCATGGGATGTGGGTGTCGCTGGCAAGGCCAGCATTTATTGCCCATCCCTAGTTGCCCTTGAGAAGGTGCTGGTGAGCCGCCTTCTTGAACCGCTGCAGTCCGTGTGGTGAAGGTGCTCCCACAGTGCTGTTAGGGAGGGAGTTCCAGGATTTTGAGCCAGCGACGATGAAGGATCGGCGATATATTTCCAAGTCAGGATGGTGTGTGACTTGGAGGGGAACTTGGAGGTGGTGGTGTTCCCATGCGCCTGCTGCCATTGTCCTTCTAGGTGGAAGTGGTCACGGGTTTGGGAGGTGCTGCCGAAGAAGCCTTGGCGAGTTGCTGCAGTGCATCTTGTAGATGTTACAAACTGCAGCTACGGTGTGCTGGTGGTGGAGGGAGTGAATGCTTAAGGTGGTGGATGGGGTGCCAATCAAGCAGGCTGCTTTGTCCTGGATGGTGTCGAGCTTCTTGAGTGTTGTTGGAGCTGCACTCATCCAGGCAAGTGGAGAGTATTCCATCACACTCCTGACTTGTGGCTTGTAGATGGTGGAAAGGCTTTGGGGAGTCAGGAGGTGAGACTCTTGCCGCAGAATACCCAGCCTCTGACCTGCTCTTGTTGCCACAGTATTTATGTGGCTGGTCCAGTGTGTGTCTGACTAATTTACTGGAGTTACTGATCTGGTGGATAAGGGTGAAGAAATCGATGTTATCTACCTGGATTTCAGGAAAGCATTTGACAATATCCCACATAGGACTGATTCACAAGCTGTGTGTCCATGGGGTGGGAAAGTATTAAGCTGGATTGATGGGTGGCTGAATGGTAGACAACAAAGTACAGTGGTGTATGGGGAGGTATCAGAGCAGAAACCGGTTGCCAGTGGAGTCTCACAGGGGCCAGTATTCGGTCTGCTATTGTTTATAAATTTTAGAAATAACTTCGAGGATGGAATATTGTCCAAGGTGTCTAAGTTTACGGACAACATCAAATTACAGGCAGTGGTCAACGGTGCTAATCAATGTACAACAATCCAATAAAATATTCTAATTAGTGCAACTCTCCAAGTGATCATATTCAGCTAAGTTTTCTTTCAGAAAAAATTGTAACAAATATTACTTCGGTTTATACACTGAAGAAGGCACAATGGTGTAACTGGCAATGTCATCACATTAATCGTCACATCTGATAACTGCCCTGAAGCATTCTTTAAGATTTTAACACCACCTATTCATGACCTGCAACATTTGGTCATCCATTACCTGGTATTAAATGCATTGGTTCGCCAACCTCACTGAATTGGTGTGGTTGAAACTAGCCTGCCCTTCTTTCCACATTAGCTCATTGATATTCTCTTTAGTTACCGACATTCCTGATGTCATGGGTACCATTTGTTTTGAAAATGTTCATCAATAACAGAAGCACACTTTTCTCTCCAGTCATATTAGTGCCTGAAATAATCACTGTGAGTTCCACCCTAGCTCGCTGGCTCAGTTCAGCTGCCACCTTTAGTTCCACTACTGTATGATTTCTTCAATAAATTTAAAACTGAGGAACAAAATGAACAAAAAGGGGCAATTAAAGGGTTTGTGAATGATGGAAACGTCTTTTTAATTCACCAGCTCAATATTGACCCCCTAACCTTTTGAAGAGGACGAGTACTATTTTAATAATAATGGGCATTTGCTTACATATGGGGAATGGTAGCATCGTGGTAATGTTACTGGACTCGTAATCCAGTAGGCCTGGGCTAATGACATGAGTTCAAATCCCGCGATGGCAGCTGTGGAATTTAAATTCAATTAAATAGATCTGGAATTTAAAAATTAGTATCGTAAAAACCCATCTGGTTCTTTAGTGGAAGGAAATCTGCCACCCTTACCCGGTCTGGCCGATATGTGACTCCAGACCCACAGCAATGTGGTTGACTCTTAACTGCCCTGTGAAATGGCCTAGCAAGCCACTCAGTTGTCAAGAAGGCAGCTCACCACCACATTCAAGGGCAATTAGGGATGGACAATAAATGCTGGCCTTGCCAGTGACAGCCACATCCTGTGAATGAATAAAAAAAAATCAACAATCGTACTAATCACGTGAAGATAAAATAAATTCAAGTATTATTGTTATTATATATAAAAATAAATCAAATTACTGCCTAACCACCTTCAGCGACTGTCTATAACTTGGGTTCAAATAAGGTTGAGCTGTGAATTTGACAAGGTATCTATGGAAAACTTGAGTTTGTAACACGCAAATTGACTTTTTCACTCACATGACTGAAGGGAGGAATTTCACCCCCCTCACTGGGGCAGAGAGGTGAGGTAACCCCATATTAATGTCATTATTACCTCTTACACAGTTTACTGCTGAAGGGCAGCGTGCATCTTCTAAGGTCTGTTACTAAGTTTAGTAACTAGCCATTATAAAGGGTTGTGCCGTTCTCTACTTGTTAAAATTACTGTAAATGTAACTTAGTGACTCACTTTGGAGCCTGAAACAAACTTGAGTGTGTTGTGTTGGTATTTCTATCTTCCACAATGGCTAAAGTGCACTGGGAGTGGGGCAGTGCGATCTGTGTGAGTTCAAAGGCACTAGATCCGTGGGACAAATATCCAAGAGGCTGCAGATCATACGGGACATGAGGTCTGTTTACAGGGAGTGCAGTGAGACTATTGAAAGAGAGAATGGTTCATTGAAATACACTGAATGTGGATCACGGTCGGGGCTTGACAATGCAGTGGCACACACTCTCGGTCATTTCACAGTTCACCCTCACAAGTGGAAGATCTTCCCATCGGGAGTTCAGGATAGATCAAGAGTTGGGGTGGGGGGGGGAATCTGTCCATAGATCTGTCTTCCGCTCTAGACAATAGTCAGCTCCCTTGTTTCTGCCAGAAGACCGAGGCCATATCTGCTCAAAGCCTGAACAACCTCTTTTCCCAGATGAAAAAGGGTTCCTTTTAGTTCACATCAGATTCCAGGAGACCAGAGTTTGTGAACCAGTTCCCTGGATTAGCTCACTATCCTGCCAGCATATTTTTTTTGAGGATGAGACGTTAAACCAAGGCCCCATCTGCTCTCTCAGGTGGATGTAAAAGATCCCATGGCCACTATTTCGAAGAAGAGCAGGGCAGTTATGCCCGGTGTCCTGGGGCCAATATCTATCCCTCAACCCTCATCACTAGAACAGATTATCTGGTCATTGTCACATTGCTGTTTGTGGGACCTTGCTGTGCTCAAATGGGCTGTCGTGAAGTGGCTACATTTCAAAAGTCATTGTTTGTAAAGCGCTTTTGGGCGTTCTGAGGTCGTGGCAGGCGCTATATAAATGCAAGTCCTTTTCTTTCTTTCCACCAGGATACAGAAGTCGGATTTCGCAGTGTAAAGGCAAGGAGCTGGCTCATCAATGCCCATCTCCAGGAATCGAAGCAGAACAAGTGCCAGGATAAAAGTAGCGAAATGCTTCTGTGTTCATTTTCTCTCCAGCCCACGGGTAGTTTGAAATATATGAGCACATAGAACTAAAGTTATACTGGCAACCCCCATGCTTCCCAGACATCACAGCAATGAGCAGAGGCAGGATCCCACAGCCCTGTGCTCTCAAAGTTAGAGTTCAAATATTGCATCTGATAGATATGGCTGGGCTATCACAACCACCTTTGTTCTGCAAAACAAAGGTCAATAGGTATCACTAGATCTCAAATGCCTGCGAAACCTAAATTTAAGTAACTTGTTTTTCATGCCAGCGGATACATCACAGAGTGTGTCGAGGGAAGGTTTGTCTCACAGGTCCATGATCAGGCAGAGACATTCTGAAGCCTTTTGCCAGTTCAGCAGTTCTTGTTCTACCAGTGTCAGTGGGCTCAACCTCACATGCTTTCCATTCAAGATGTTGGTCTAGATTCAGTGATATTGGGAGAGTTAGTGAAGCATCACTTCTTTTATTGTTGTGCAAGTGGGATTTACCTTGGTTAGACCACTCTTAAGAGTACTGTGCACAGTCCTGGTCTCCATAATACCAAAAGGATATATAGAGGTACTAGAGAAGGTACAACAAATGATTTACAAGGTTGATACCAGTACTGAGAGGTTATAACTATCAGGAAAGATTGAACAGGCTGGAGCTCTTTTCTCTAGAAAAGAGAAGACTGAGGGGTGACCTAATAAGTCTTCAAGATGATGAACGGGTTCGATAGGGTAGACGTAGGGAAGATGTTTCCAATTGTGGGGGAGACCAAATCTAGGGGACATAAATATAAGACAGTCACTAAAAAATCCAATAGGGAATTCAGGAGAAACTTCTTTACCTAGATTGTGCTTAGAATGTGGAACTCGCTACCACAGGGAGTAGTTGAGGCGACTAGCATAGATGCATTTAAGGGGAAGCTGGATAAATGCATGAGGGAGAAAGAAATAGAAGGATATGTTGATGGGGTTCGATGAAGTGGGGTGGGAGGAAGCTCGTGTGGAGAATAAACACCGGCACAGACCAGTTGGGCCGAATGGCCTGTTTCTGTGCTGGGAATTCTGTGTAATTTGTGAGTATTATGGTGTGAGGTAATAAAACCTGTTGTTGCAGCTTTTTGCCATTTTCTAATTTTTACTTGTTACAAATCAAATTTGTAGGTTAAAGCCTACAACACAAGATCTGACCAAGTTATTATTCTTCAGCCATCCAAAGACTAGGAGGACACGGGATGGCTCATTTCATTTTCAATGAGCAGAAAACAGTAATAAAGATGCCCCATCCCAGTATGACGTCAAACTCCCATCGCAGCTAATGGGCCTACTCAGGGATCCGTATGGTTAATCTGTGCCAGTGACATTACTAAAGCAGCCTGGAGGCAACAAGAGTCATCACAGTCTTCATTCAAGTGAAAAATTTACACTTTTTACAAACCGTCATGGCATATATTTTCTTTAAAAAGTTCTCCCCTCCAGACTTTCCTTCCTCTTTAAATAGTCTTGTCTGCAATGAAGTTTTCAGATTGCATGTAACAAAAATAGAATGCCTGGAAGGGAACAAAGGTTAAATTAAGCTGTTTTTACACAGAATTACGAAGATCTTAGAGCACAGAAACAGGCTATTCGGCCCAACTGGTCCATGGCAGTGTTTCTGCTCCACACAAGCCTCCTCCCACCCTACTCCATCTCACCCTATCAGCATATCCTTTAATCCTTTCTCCCTCACATACTTATTTAGCTTCCCCAAAGGCATCTCTGCTATTTGCCTCAACTACTCCATGTGGGAGCGAGTTCCACATTCGAAGCACTCTCTGGGTAAAGAGGTCTTTTACATCGGGTTAAGTGTCGTCCTAATGTCCCTGGGCCCTGACACGTGGATTTTCCATGAACAACTACAAGCTGGAAGTAAACTTGCACAGATTAACCATACGGATCCCTGAGTAGGCCCATTAGCTGTTGGGAAGATCTGATTTTAAAAAGAAACAAGAGTCTTCACAGCCAGCGGCTGTGCTGTATCGGTGAAATTTACATCGAGGTTGCCATAAATCCAATTAAAAAAAAACAGTTCTATGCGTTCATTTAACATTAACACATGACTTTACGCCTCATGTTATCATGTTGTTTGTGCCGAAGGTATAAGATCTGGGTGGGAGCTAGTTAGAGTCTTGGCAGCACTGAACAAGACTGGAAGCACGTACGCAGTGTGTGGCTGCAGTTTATTGATCCAGACGTTACTAATAAAACTGCAGGGTGGAGTTTATTGCTTTTTTTCCAGGAACTGTTTTGTGTAACCTTTCTCTGATCTTTACAAGAACTACTGCGTAAAACCATCTTTGTGGAGAGAAGGTGGATTTTGCCTGTGAACAGGAGCCGCATGGTGTGTCAAGTAGGTCAGGAGGACTTTCCCTTTTCTCGCCAATAACAATAACAGCAACTTCTATTGATACCGCGCCTTTAATTGCCCCAACACACTTTTACAGAGGGAGAAAGTGAAATAAAATAACATAGATAAAAGAACAATTATACACCTGGAGTTCTTGACTTTTTAGCCCTCTGACTTAAGGGAGCAAATTTATTTTTTAAGATCGGGAAATGGCAGGGGTGGGTAATGGTGAGTGATTTGATAGAAACTGTGGCACCAAAGGCACAGGAAAGGGGGCAGCTTAGTAGGTCAATAGTTAGCAGAGGCAGAGAAGTGTGAAGCACATTCTTCAAAGAAAGGGTAGTGGAAATAGACGTTTCTGTGGCCGCAGACATGACTCAAACAAAAAGAAACAAAAGGAAAAAAAAAATAAGGGCAAGAGGACAACCAGGGAAAGAGTAGGGCCCATTAGGGACCAAAGTGGCAATCTGTGTGTAGAGCCGGAAGATGTAGGTGAGGTTTTAAATTAATATTTTGCATCTGTGTTCACTATGGAGAAGGATGATGTAGGCATAGAAATCAGGCAGGGGGATTGTGACATACTTGAACAAATTAGTATTGAGAGGGAGGAGGTACTAGTGGTTTCAGCGGGCTTAAAAGTGGATAAATCCCCAGGCCCAGACGAGATGTATCCCAGGCTGCTGTGTGAGGCAAGGGAGGAGATTGCAGGGGCTCTGACACAAATTTTCAGAACCTCTCTGGCCACAGGGGAGGTGCCAGAGGACTGGAGAACAGCTAACGTAGTATCATTATTCAAGAAGGGTAGTAGGGATAAACCAGGGAATTACAGGCCAGTGAGCCCAATATCAGTGGTAGGGAAATTATTGGAAAATATTCTGAGGGACAGAATTAGTCTCCACTTGGAGAGGCAAGGATTAATCAAGGAGAGTCAGCATGGCTTTGTCAGGGGGAGATCATGTCTAACCAATTTGATTGAATTTTGAGAGGGGGTGACTAGGTGTGTGGATGAGGGTAGTGCAGTTGATGTAGTCTACATGGACTTCAGTAAGGCTTTTGACAAAGTCTCGCATGGGAGACTGGTCAAGAAGGTAAGAGCCCATGGGATCCAGGGCAATTTGGCACATTGGATCCAAAATTGGCTTAGTGGCAGGAGGCAGAGGGTGATGGTCGAAGGTTGTTTTTGTGACCGGAAGCCTGTGTCCAGTGGTGTACCGAAGAGGATCGGTGCTGGGTCCTTTGCTGTTTGTAGTGTACATTAATGATTTAGATATGAATGTAGGAGGTATGATCAGTAAGTTCGCAGATGACACGAAAATTGATGGAGTGGTAAATAGCGAGGAGGGAAGCCTCAGGCTACAGGACGATATAGATGGGTTGGTTAGATGGGCAGAACAGTGGCAAATGGAATTTAACCCTGAAAAGTGTGAGGTGATGTATTTTGGGAGGACTAACAAGGCAAGGGAATACACAATGAATGGTAGGACCCTAGGAAGGACAGAGGATCAGAGGGACCTTGGTGTGCATGTACATAGATCCCTGAAGGCAGCAGGACAGGTAGATAAGGTGGTTAAAAAGGCATATGGGATACTTGCCTTCATTAGCCAAGGCATAGAATATAAGAGCAGGGAGGTTATGATGGAGCTGTACAAAACGATAGTTAGGCCACAGCTGGAATACTGTGTGCAGTTCTGGTCACCACACTATAGGAAGGATGTGATTGCATTGGAGAGGGTGCAGAGGAGATTCACCAGGATGTTACCTGGGCTGGAGCGCTTCAGCTATGAAGAGAGACTGGACAGGCTGGGGTTGTTTTCCTTAGAGCAGAGAAGGCTGAGGGGGGACCTGATTGAGGTATACAAAATTATGAGGGGCATAGATAGGGTAGATAGAAAGGAACTTTTCTCCTTAGTAGAGGGGTCAATAACCAAGGGGCATAGTTTCAAGATAAGGGGCAGGAGGTTTAGAGGGGATTTGAGGAAAAACTTTTTCACCCAGAGGGTGGTTGGAATCTGGAACTCACTGCCTGAAAGGGTGGTAGAGGCAGGAACCCTCACAACATTCAAGAAGCATTTAGATAAGCACTTGAAATGCCATAGCATACAAGGCTACGGACCAAGTGCTGGAAAATGGGATTAGAATAGACAGGGCTTGATGGCCGGCACGGACACGCTGGGCCAAAGGGCCTCTTTCTGTGCTGTGTAACTCTATGGGCTCGATTTTGTCAATGGGGACGTGATGGAGGCGGGACTCCCACTTTTTGGGTCGTAGTCCCGCCTCCATCGATTTGTGACCAAGCCACGCTACTTTCCCTTGATTGACCTTGTTAAGCCCGCCCAGCGAGCTCAGCAGGCCAATTAAGGGACACCTGGATACTGGTGACATCAGCGATTGACATTTCATCTGTCAAGAGCTTTTGACAGATGAAATATCAGCGTTTGACAGCTCTGTGAAGCTGTCAAACACTGACAATCTGTCTTCTAACTTGAGTCCTTCTACTCAGACTCAGTTAGAGAGCTCTCCAGACCAGAAAGCAGAGGCTGCAGCTTTTGACAGTTCAGCGGCCATTCTGCTTTCTGTGCCGGTGAGCTGAGGGACTCCCGAGAACTGAAGAGAGGAAGCCTGGAGGAGAAAGTAAGGTAAGTAAAACTTATTAAAACACTTTACACACACCAAACACACTTACCTCTGCACTCATGCACACATCACTCACCTGTACACCGGACATCTCGACCCCTCCAAGCCCTGCAGACCGACGGTCCGCCTCTCTAACTTGGCGTGGTTTGGAGCCGTCAGGCAGCCCACACTTCAGGGCTAAAAATAGGGATTAGCCAAAAAACAGGCAGTTAATTGGCACTAATCCCCTTCCCGCCTCGGGGAGGCGGCTCCCAGCACAGGTCGGGTACCCGTCTCCTGGGACATTGGCATGGAGGCGGGTTGGGGGCGGGATGGGTACCTGCCCCCTGAATCTGCAATTTTCCCACCACTCCCGCCTCCAAACCCGCCTCCACGGGGCTTGGAAACCCGAGCCCTATGACTCTATGACTAAATCTGGAACTCTCCCCCCGAAAAGCTGTTGAGGCTGGGAGTCAATTGAAAATTTCAAAACTGAGATTGATAGAGTTTTGTTAGGCAAGGGTATTAAGGGTTATGGAACCAAGGCGGGTAGATGGAATTAAGGTGGAATTAAGATATAGCTCAGCCATGATCTAATTGAATGGCGGAACAGGCTCTGGGGGCTGAATGGCCTCCTCCTGTTCCTATATTCCTTCCTAGATGTTGTGATGGCTAAAGGAGAGGGAGACGAGTGAATTAAAGAAGCTAGGAGAGAGGTTTCTTTTTCCACCGGCAGATGATGAAAGTGGTGGGGTTTGGAGAAAAGTAGGGAGATGTGGCTGATAAGGGAGACAAACAAGTGGTCAGAGATGGCTTTCTCAGTGATCAAGACTGTGGGAATGGAAAGGCTATGAGAGAAGAGGAGGTCAAGTGGGGCTGTGGATATGGGTGGAAGAGTTGTGAAAGGTGCGATCGCGTGCGGTTAGTGAGGCAAAGAAGTCGGAGGAGCGTGAGTTTAGGTGTTGGTTGAAGTTGTCGAGGATAAGGAGGTTTCGGGTACAGAGATTAAAGGAGGAGATCATGGTGAGGAAGGAGGTGTGGGGCCTGGGACGGTGGTACATGACAAGAATTTTAAGTGAGAGGCAGGAGGGATGGAAGAAAGTGAGCTTGAAGGAGGCGATTGCACCAGAGGAGTAGGGACATCGAGAGAACACCCTTCACCTCCCTTCCACAACCAATGGCAACAAAAACAGATTGCCTGCTTATTCATCTCATTTGTTGACTGTTGAATCTTGATGTGTGCGTAATGGTTGCTGTGTATTTCCTACATAACAACAGTGACTGCAGTTCAAAAAGTAATTCATTGGAAGCAAGAGCATTTGGGATGGCCTGAGAGACAGGTTGAGATGCCATATAAATGCAAGTTCTTTATTGTCTCCATTGACCATTTTCAATGTTCTGCCCTCAGGTTTCTGAATGTCTTATTTGCTTTACAAATGTATAAGAGAAGCGATTGTACATTGTAAATGAGTTATTCATTGATGTGGTCAGAGGCTGGTAAACAGATCTATTGATCACAATAACATCATTCGGTGCAAAGATAGTACCTGGCTCAAATGCTTATTAAATGTTTAATTTAATTTCCCGGTAGCCAATCTCCCTTCTCAATTACATAGAATACATCAAATAAATTAGACATGTGTTGTTTGCATAAAGTCTTTGCGAATGTCACCCAATAAGTAACTGATTTCCTGCAGAGTAAGAACGAAGAAAAACTTGCATTTATATACTGCCTTTCACATCCTCAGGGCACTCCAAAGCACTTCAGAGCCAATTCATTACTTTTGAAGTGTGGTCACTATTGTTTCAGTAGCCAATTGATGCACAGCAAGATCCCACAAACCACAACTGAGATGAACGGCCAGTCAATCTAATTTTGGTGCTGTCGGTTGTGCCTGTTCTGACTTGCTTTTAAAACTGAGAAACCAAGCTGAAGGGACAAGGCCCACAGTCCAAGGACACCAGCAAGACTGAGCAGAGTAAATGGGAAGACAAGGTAGGTCAGGAAGTGGCAGCAAGGTGAAGCCCAGCTTGGGTTTCAAAAACCTGAAGATTTCAGGAGGAAGGAAAGACTGACAGAGGAAGAGTCCCACAGTTCTGAGGCCGTGGGAAAGAATGAGTTAGAAGAGACTGTGCAGTGTGTCGTAAATTCAACATTGCAAGACTGTAGGGAGAAAGAGAATGTAGGAAGCACATGAGAATAGGAAAGTTCAAAGAAACACCGACCATCGTAATATTGATAAGAATAGAGCAAGGTAATAAAGGTTGTAACAGAGAGCAAAAGATTTACATAGAATGTACAGCACAAGACAGGCCATTTGGCCCAACTGGTCTGTGCCGGTGTTTATGCTCCACTCGAGCCTCCTCCCTCCCCTCTTCATCTAACCCTATCAGCATAACCTTCCATTCCTTTCTCCCTCATGTGTTTATCTAGCTTCTCCTAAAAGGCATCTCTGCTATTCCCCTCAACTACTCCCTGTGGTTGCAAGTTCCACATTCTAACCATTCTCTAAGTAAAGAGGTTTCTCCTGAATTCCCTATTGGATTTATTAGTGACATTCTTATATTTATGACCTCTAGTTTTGGACTCACCCACAAGTGGAAATGTTTTCTCTACGTCTACCCTATCAAAACCTTTCATAATCTTAAAGACCTCTATCAGCCTTATCTTTTCTAAAGAAAAGAGCCCCAGCTTGTTCAGCCTTGCCTGATAGTTATAACCTCTCAGTTCTGGTACCATCCTTGTGAATCATTTTTTGCACCTTCTCCAATGCTTCTATATCCTTTTTACAAAATGGACACCAGAATGAGGTAGAATGGTTCCCAGTATTTTGTTGAATCCTGTCCTAAAGAGTGAAAGAGGTTGTGGAAGAGCCTCCCCAGATATGGGAGCAGTTTTTAAGACATGGACGGACTTGGGCTTTCTAGGGAGTTAAGAGTTGTTGGGGGGACAGAGGAGTTTGCCTGAAAGAGAAAAACAAGCTTCTTGGGGCCAGCTTTAACAATGGAGAAGATGTAGGAGTCTTATTTGAGATCAGTGGAGACGGTAAGGCCAAAAATTTCAAGAGATGAAGAAGGGCTACGAATAGAGCCATCATAGGCAAGAGCTGGTACATGTTGGGTTGACAGAAGTGACGAATTAAAAGAATTGAGATTTCCATTGTCCCACTGAAGGGCATGGAGGAGATCAAGGAGTGATTCATCCACTGTATTGTGAGAGGACGGTAGAATTTAACCACTAAGGGTATGCAATCTAGAGGAAGTTGATGAATGTAGAGTGAAATCACCGGCTCAGTACTAGGGGCCTAGGCCCTAAGCTCTGGAATTCCCTCCCTAAACCTCTCCGCCCCTCTACCTCCTCCTTTAAGATGCTCCTTAAAACCCACCTCTTTGTCCAAGCTTTTGAGCACCTGTCCTAATATCTCTTTATGTGACTCGGTGTCAAATTCTGTTTATTAATGCTCCAGTGAAACGCCGTGGATCATTCTACCACATTAAAGGCGCTATATAAATACAAGTTGTTGTTGATGTACTGGGATCAAACCCTGGATCATCCTGGTCTGCATAGAACATTGACCTGTTTAAAACTCCCTTCCCTGAGCAGTGTCCTTGACACCCTCCCCACACTGCTCTCTCTCTCTCTTCAAATCCAATCTAATTCTCCATATTCCACTTTGAATCTCTTTTCTGCAGGGTCCTAGGCCGCGATTTCGCCTACCGAGGTGAGCTCAGTGCGACCGAGGTAGGTGGCAGGTTGCGACCCCGCTCCCAGCTCCACCCTGCTCTGTGAGAAGAATTTTCCGTTGATTGGGCTTGTTAAAACCTCTTTGATCAAGCTTTTGGTCACCTGTCCTAATACCTCTTTAGGTGTCAAATTTTGATTGATAATCGCTTGTGAAGCGCCTTGGGACATTTTACTACCTTAAAGGCACTATATAAATGTAAGTTATTGTTGTTGTTGAAGTCTATTCCCCGCCCTTGCCTCTATTTTAATTTAAAAGGCTATGTTCATTGTATCTGAAGTGGAGTTTCCTCCAATTCACTTCTCACAAAAAGCAGGCTCCAAAACTCTGTATAAAGGACACCTTTGTCTAATTCCATCATGCTTTCTCTAGCTGTTTTCAGTGTCAGCCGTGGCACAGTGGGTAGCACTCTTGCATCTGAGTCAGAAGATACACTCCAGAGACTTGAGCACAAACATCTCGACTGACACTCCAGTGCAGTGCTGAGGGAGTGCTCCTCTGTCGGAGGTGCCGTCTTTTGGATGAGACGTTAAACCGAGGCCCCGTCTGCTCTCTCAGGGGGATGTAAAAGATCCCGTGGCACTATTTCGAAGAAGAGCAGGGGAGTTCTCCCTGGTGTCCTGGCCAATATTTATCCCTCAATCAGCATCACTCAAACAGATTATCTGGTCATTAATCCATTGCTGTTTGTGGGAGCTTGCTGTGTGCAAATTGGCTGCCGCGTTTCCTACTTTACAACAGTGACAACACTTCAAAAAGTATTTCATTGGTTGTAAAGCGCTTTGGGATGTCCGGTGGTCGTGAAAGGCGCGATAGAAATGCAAGTTTTTCTTTTTTTTTGCCTGCATTGCACCCTACACACATACACACACACAATATATAACTTCTCTCTACCTCTCTTCCCAAAAACCACGTTTTTCTGCTGTATATTTGTCTGTCTTTGTAGTCTGTCGCTGTTGCACCATCTCGAGACAGTGAGGTACTATAAAAGCAGCTCCTTTCTGTTTGGTTCCATTGTCTGATTTAGCCAGTAACACCCACCTGTCGAAGCTTCGCCTGTATTATATTGCACCGCATTGTGTTTAGGGCCTTGGTGTAATTACCCCTTGAATTGCTGGCACTGTGCTCTATATTTTTTTGCAGCAATAATAAGCAGTGCAAGTGCTTCCTGCATGTATCAGTGCTAAGTGGACTGATTTAAAAATCCCTGCAATGTTTGAAGTGCTTTTGATGTGTGAACTATTTATCGTGAAAGAGACACTGCCTTGACAAAAAAAATATCTACGCAGCGCGTTTGGTTTACAAGCACATCCGACAATGAGGCGAATGGCTTCATTTCGTCCTGTGGTCGGATGCTGTAGGTTTGAAATAGGTGAGCTTCGCCAGATTTTGGGGGTGATTTTTGGAGTGCGCTCTCCCAGCAAGGAAACCTCGCCCAACCGCCAACCACCCCCTCTCCACGCCCCCCGCCCCCCCCAAGTTACCCACTTTCCTACATTACAACAGTGACGACACTCCAAAGTGCTTCACTGGCTGTAAAGCGCTTTGGGACATCCTGAGGTTGTGAAAGGTGCTACAGAAATGCAAGACTTTCTCCATTGAAGCCTGTTTTACACTAGCGCACAAAGTTAAGCTCGACCCCATTATTTCTGTTGCTGTACATTTCTGCAGTTGTAACACTGTTTTCCTTTAGGAAGCTGATAATCACCTTTCAACTGTTAAGATAGAGGAGATCTCGAGGAGTGTGTCAATATTTATAAGGTCTCTTGGAGTATGTTGATAATTGCAGAGATCCCACACACAGAGAAAAGTTTGAAAATCACTATTTTGGGATTTACTGCACAGTCTTGTACCAGTCTGGCGAATTCCAGAAAACGTAACCAAAACACAAATTTTTTTTTTAAAGTCTACTTTTCCACTTATTTTTATGGAAGTGTAGAGTCTGTAGTCCTGAGACCAACTTGGTGTTACTGTGGGGTGAAGTGACACTGTGCGATATGTTAAAAGATTCATTAGGAACCTAGGAACAAGAGTAGGCCATTCACCCCCTTGAGCCTGTTCTGCCATTCAGTGAGATCATGGCTGACCTGCATCTTAACTCCATCCACCTGCTTTGGCTCCATTTCCCTTAATACTCTTGTCTAGCAAAAATCTATCGATCTCAGATTTAAAATTATTAACTGAGCCAGCACCTACTGCTTTTTGTGGGAGAGAGTTCCACACTTCTGCCACCCTTTGCGTGAAGAAATGTTTCCCAACTTCTCTCCTGAACGGCCTGGCTCTGATTTTCAGGTGATGTCCCCTTGTCCTAGACTCCCCCACCAGCAGAAAAAGTTTCTCTCTATCCACCCTATCAATTCCTTTCAAAATCCTAAAAACCTCAATCAAATCACCCCTTCACCTTCTATAATCCAGGGAATACAAGCCTAGTTTATGTAATCTCTCCTCATAATCTAACCCTTGGAGCCCGGGTAATGTTCTGGTGAATCTGCACTGTACTCCTTCCAAGGCCAACATATCCATTGTAAGGAGCGGTGCCCAGAACGGGACATGCTACTCCAGATCAATGTTCCCCCTAATTTCTTTTTGGGTGCGCGGTCCCTTTAACGGGCTGCGCGGCCCGTTGAAAATTTCTCACATGCGCAAAATCTCCCGTTGAAAAGCCGGTGAGCGGCCGGCGCAGGACCTCCAGGCAGCTGTGCGGCCGCGCGGCTTAGCGGGAACGTTGCTGCAGATGTGGTCTAACCAGGGCTTTGTGTAGCTGCAGCAAAACTTCCTCCCCTTTATATTCTTGCCCTCGAGTTATAGAGGCCAACATTCCATTAGCCTTTTTGATTAGTTTTTGTACCTGACTGTGTGACTACTACATTTTCGTGATCTATGTACGTGGACCCGGACCTCCACTGTTCCTAGCTTTGCACCATGTGAATAATACTCTGATCTATCCTTTATTGCTCCAAATTGGATGACCTCACACCTACCTGCATTGAAATCCATCTGCCACAGTTTCACTCACTCACTTCACCTATAAATGTCTCTTTGTAATTTTATGCACCCGTCTACACTACTTACGCTACCACCAATCTTTGTGTCATCGGCAAATAGCAGACAAAGGCACTGATACAAAGGCATCACTAATGTTGCAGGATACGATTTCACCCCTTCAGGAGAGAGCGGGGTCTCCTCCAGACCTCTCTCCATCCTTATGGCGCTGTCAGCTGCAACTGAAATGCTGCAAGGTTACAATCTGTGGCCTTTGCCACATTTATGTGATCCTGGCACTTTAAGCTGAAACGTTAACTCAGTTTCCAGCATTCTCTGTGTTGATTTCAGATTTCCAGCATCCGCAGTATTTTGATTTTGTTTTATATTTACAGTGCCGTTTTAAAAAGGAGTTTTGCTATCTGGACCTTTTTTTCTTAAGAGAGGTGAATAATTAAGAGCCTCGATTAACGTCAGCATCGTTTTCTATGGTGTGCGATTAATTCCTCCTCAATCCGACTAAGAAGGGTTATTGAGAGTAGCAGGGAGCTGAATTAAAGGGAGGCTGTCTTCACGCGAACGTTGTTGGCAAGTTTTTAATTTTGCTCGAAAAGGGAGAAGGTGCCATTTCAGTCACAATAATCGGCACACGTGCTATAAAAGTACTTTGTAAAAATGTGAATTTATGGCAACTCGGCCTGCGATTGACAGACTTTTATTTCTGGCTTACAAAAGATGGTACACCTTTAAGGGATGTGGTTCAAAAAATAACAATCGCTGAATCATCCTGACTGTATTCACATTCCTGCAATTTGCTCACATTCAGCACCGCAACACCAAAGCCCACAACATCACCATTTAAACAAGAAGTTTTGCTTTTACAAAATGGCCATGAAAGGGATTCCAAGCTGTTTTTCCTCATTTAAAAAAAAAGGCCTCCTGACGGTGAGATGTCGCTCTGTATATTGTCCAAAATTTTATGCTGACGCGATTCTCAGTGCTTGATACTGCTGCTTCCCCACAATGGTTCTCACCAGATTTCCCTGTTTTGCGTTAATATCACCAGCAAATGTCATTTTCCATCAGTCATTGAAGTTTTTTTTTGAATCAGTCATGCTTTGTGTATAAAAAGAAAGACTTGCAGTTATATTGCACCTTTCACAAAGCGCTTTACAACCAATGAAGTACTTTTGAAGTGTAAGCACCGTTGAGACTAGCAATAGACATAAAAACAGATTGTAAAATCTTTTTTTTAATTCATTTATAGGATGTGGGTGTCGCTGGCAAGGCCAGCATTTATTGCCCTTCCCTCGTTGCCCTTGAGAAGGTGGTGGTGAGCCGTCTTCTTGAATACAACTGAGTGGCTTGCTAGGCCATTTCAGAGGGCAGTTAAGAGTCAACCACATTGCTGTGGGTCTGGAGTCACATATAGGCCAGACCGGGTAAGGACAGCAGATTTCCTTCCCTAAAAGGACATTAGTGAACCAGATGGGTGATAGACCTGAAACGTTAACTCTGTTTCTCTCTCCACGGATGTTGCCTGATCTGCTGAGTATTTCCAGCATCCGCAGTGTATTGCTTTTGTAAAAGCTTCTAGAGGTATGCAAACAGGAAGAGATTAACAAAGGTAAATGTGGGACCCTTACAGGCAGAGACCGGAGGAATTGTAATGAAGAATGAGGAAATGACAGAGACATTCAGCAAATGTTTTGTATCACGGAAGAAGGCACAAAAAAAATCCAGAAATAGTGGGAAACCAAGGAGCTAGTGAGAATTAGGAACTTAAAGAAATTAGTATTAGTAAAGAAATAGTACTGGAGAAATTAATGGGACTAAAAGCCGACAAATCCCCTGAACCTGATGGTCTACATCCTAGGGTTTTAAAAGAGGTGGCTACAGAGAGTGGATGCATTGTTTTGATCTTCCAGAGTTCCCTAGATTCTAGAACGGTCCCCGCGGATTGGAAGGTAGCAAATGTAACCATGTCATTTAAGAAAGGAGGGTGAGAGAAAACAGGGAACTATAGATTAGTTATCCTGACATCAGTCGTCGGGAAAATACTAGAATCTATTATTAGGGAGCTGGTAACAGGGCGCTTAGAAAATCATAATATGTTTGGGCAAAGTCAACACGGATTTATGAAAGGGAAATCTGTTAAGAGTTTTTGAGGTTGTAACTAGCAGTGTAGATAAGGGGGAACCAGTGGATGTGGTGTATTTGGATTTTCAGAAGACATTTGATAAGGTGCCACACAAGAGGTTATTGCACAAAATTAGGGCTCATGGGATTGGGGATAATATACTAGCATGGATTGAGGATTGGATTAACGGACAGAAAACAGAGAGTAGGAATAAATGGGTCATTTTCGGGTTGTCAGGCTGTAACTAGTGGGGTACCGCAAGGATCAGTGCTTAGGCCTCAGCTATTTATAATCTATATCATGACATGGATGAGGGAACTGAGTGTAATATATCCAAGTTTGCTGACAATACAAAGCTAGGTGGGAAAGTAAATTGTGAGGAAGATACAAAGAGGCTGCGAGGGGATATAGACAAGCTAAGTGAGTGAACAAAACATGGCAGGTGTAATATAATGTGGAGAAATGTGAAGTTATCCACTTTGGTAGGAAAAATAAAAAAGCAGAATATTTTTTAAATGGTGAGAGATTGGAAAATGTTGGTGTTCAGAGGGACCTGGGTGTCCTTGTACACAAATCACTGAAGAAAGTAAACATGCAGGTAACGCAAGCAATTAGGAAAGCAAATGGTATGTTAGCCTTTATTACAAAAGGATTGGAGTATAAGAACAAAATAGTCTTACTACAATTATATAGGGCCTTGGTGAGACCACACCTGGAGTACTGTGCACAGTTTTGGTCTTCTTACTTGCCTTAGAGGGAGTGCAACGAAGGTTCACCAGACTGATTCCTGGGATGGGGGATTGTCCTATGAGGAGAGATTGAGTAGACTAGGTCTATACTCCCTAGAATTTAGAAGAATGAGAGGTGATCTCATTGAAACATATAAAATTCTTACAGGCATTGACAGGGTAGATGCTGGGAGGATGTTTCCCCTGGCTGGGGAGTTTAGAACCAGGGGTCACAGTCTCAGAATAAGCGGTCGGCCATTTAGGACTGAGATGAGGAGAAATTATTTCACTCAGAGAGTTGTGAATCCTTGGAATTCTTCTCTACCCCAGAGGGCTGTGGAGGCTCAGTCGTTGAGTATATTCAAGACAGAGATCGGTAGATTTTTGGATATTAAGGGAATCAAGGGATATGGGGATAATGTGGGAAGGTGGAGTTGAGGTAGATGATCAGCCATGATCTTATTAAATGGCGGAGCAGGCTCAAAGGGCCGAATGGCCGACTCCTGCTCCTATTTCTTATGTTCTTATGTAGGAAACGCGGCAGCCAAATTGCGCACAGCAGGTTCCCACAAAAAGCAAATGGTAACGACCAGATAATCTGTTTTTAGTGATGTTGGTTGAGGGATAAATATTGGCCAGGACACCGGGGAGAACAATCCTGCTCTTCTTCGAATAGTGCCATGGGATCCTTTACATCCACCTGAGAGAGCAGACGGGGCCTCGGTTTAACGTCTCATCTGAAAGACGGGACCTCCGACAGTGAAGCACTCCCTCAGTACTGCACCGGAGCGTCAGCCTAGATTATGCGCTGACATCGCTGGAGTGGGACTTGAACCCACAACCTTCTGACTCGGAGGCGAGCCTGTTACCCACTGAGTCACAGTGGGTGCCTAAGCAGAAAAATGCTAGAAGCCCGCAGCAGGCCAGTCAGCATCTTTGCCGAGATTTTAGGGCTGAACCATTCTGCAGAAAGATGAACAAGTTACTTTAAATTTCCTCTCTGTTTGTTATAGAATCATAGAAATTTACGGCACAGAAGGAAGCCATACCGCCGATCGTGTTTGTGCCGGCCGAAAAAGGGCTATCCAACCTAATCCCACTTTCCAGCTCTTGGTCTGTAGCCCTGTCGGTTACGGCACTTCAAGTGCATATCCAAGTACTTTTTAAATGCGATGAGGGTTTCTGCCTCTACCACCCTTTCAGGCAGTGAGTTCCAGACCCCCACCACCCTCTGGGTGAAAAAAGTTCTCCTCAACTCCCCTCTAATCCTCCGACCAATTACTTTAAATCTATGCTCCCTGGTTATTGTTGATCCACCCGCCCCTTCCTCCTCTTTTTCTGATTTTATTAAAGTTCTTGTTCATCCACTTCTGATGAAGGTTCAAGCCAGAATCATAAACTCATCTGTTCTCTCCCTAGATGCTGACTGACTCGCTGCGTGGTTCCAGTATTATCTATTTTTGGTCTTGAGATGGAATATCTATTCTGTTTTCAAATAGGGGAGCTTTTACATTCTCAAAGTCTCGTTGATGTTTCGGCTATATTTGGAAACATATAAAAGCACCTTTGTTCCAGCAGCAGTAGAGACCCATGGGTCTTGTGAACGGGCACCAGATTCCGATGGGGACCAGTACCAGGGCAGGAGCGTAAAATGAGTGACAGTGACACCAGGAGGCTGGTATTGCATCACTCGCCAGAAACTGGAGAGTGTTAAATTACTTTGGGAGAGAGGTTGAAGGAGCCGCCTTTGGTTTCGTTCCTGAGAAAGGAGCAATGTAGCATCATGGAGAAGAAATCATAGAATTGCACGGCACAGAGGAGGCCATTCGGCCCATTGTGCCTGTGCCGGCTCTGTGTGCCAATTCAGTCCCACACCCCAGCACTTTCCCCCACAATCCTGCAAATTAGTTCTCTTCAAATACATGTCCAATTGCCTTTTGAAAGTTATGGAATCTGATTCCACCACCCTTGCAGGTAGTGCGTTCCAGATCTTAACAACCCTCTGTGTGAAAAAATGTCTCCTCATTCCGCCTCAAGTTCTTTTGCCAATTATATTAAATCCATGATACCCACTTGCCAGTGGAGACAGTTTCTCCCTACTTGCTCTCTCAAAACCCCTCATAATTTTGAATACCTCTGCTAGGCCTCCCCTTAACCTTCTCTGCTCTAAAGGAGAACAATCCCAGATTCTCCAATTGCTCCATTCTGAAGTCCCTCATCCCTGGTATCATCCTGGTAAACCTCCTCTGTACCCTCTCCAAGGCCTTGACATCCTTCCGAGTGTGGTGCCCAGAATTCCCTTCTCAAGGGCAATTAGGGATGAGCAATAAATGCTGGCCTTGGCCAGCAACGCCCACATCCCGCGAACGAGTAAAAAAATAAGAATTGTACACAATGCTCCAGCTGAGGCCTAACCAGAGATTTGTAAAAAAAATTAGCATGTATTCAATGTATTTGCATTTACATTTGTATTTACAAAGCCACGTATCCTATACGCTTCCTTAACCGCTTTATCAACTTGCCCTACCACCATCAAAGAATTGTGAATATGCATCCCCAGGTCGCTCTGCCCTAGCACACACCTCATCACTGCTGAGTCTCTGTGACACAGCAGTTTGTGCCTGACTGCCGCACAATGAGCAACTGTGAAGTACAAGGAAATGATGGGTAAATTAATGGCAGTAAAATATTGAACAGCCTGATAGCGGATTACCATTGTTGAACAAACTTTGGTCCTGGAGATTCTCCAATTTTAATGACATTCGAATTGGATTCGGGGAATAGAGCCCACTGAAAGCTGCTAGTAGAACACTTTATAAAACTGCCAACAATTTAATTGAAGACATTTATATGTATATATATATATAAAAAAAAATAAAGTGCAAGGAAGCAACATCAAGGCTATAATCTAATCTCAGGGGTGCAGATGATGGTTATAAACCACTTGATCTTTGCTCTGAGCAGTTTATGGCACCACCTGATTATTCTGTTTGATGGCTACCTTGTAAATCGCTTCCAGTTATTCCATTACGCTCAGCTTAATGAGTGGAAACAAGAGGTAATGATTCAGAAATTGTGAATTGGGAAGATTATTTCTGCAAATAAATGATCATTGGTATTTTTTATTTATTTATATTTGGGATGTGGGCGTCGCTGGCAAAGCCAGCATTTATTGCCCATTCCTAATTGCCCTGATGAGGTGCTGGTAGACCAAGAGATTGATTAAGAGGGGAAAAATAGAGTATGAGAGTAAACTTGCAAGGAACATAAAAGCAGATTGTAAAAGCTTCTACAAGTATGTAAAAAGAAAAAGATTAGTGAAGACAAATGTAGGTCCCTTACAGTCAGAAACGGGAGAATTTATAATGGGGAACAAGGAAATGGCAGAGCAATTAAACAAATACTTTGGTTCTGTCTTCACGGAAGAGGACACAAATAACTTCCCAGAAATGCTATGGAACCAAGGGTCTAGTGAGAAGGAGGAATTAAAGGAAATTAGTATTAGTAAAAAAATAGTGCTGGAGAAATTAATGGGACTGAAAGCCGATAAATCCCCAGGGCCTGATAATCTGCATTCCATGGGAACTAAAAGAGATAGCCATGGAAATAGTGGATGTATTGGTTGTCATTTTCCAAAATTTTATAGATTATGGAACATTTCCTGCAGATTGGAGGGTGGCAAATGTAACTCCACTATTTAAAAAAGGAGCCTAACATCAGTAGTAGGGAAAATGCTAGAGTCTATTATAAAGGATGTGATAACAAGACACTTAGAAAATATCAACAGGATTAGACAAAGCCAACATGGATTTATGAAAGGGAAATCGTGTTTGACAAACCTACTGGAGTTTTTTGTGGATGTAACTGGTAGAATAGATAAGGGAGAACCAGTGGATGTGGTGCATTTGGATTTTCAGAAGGCCTTTGATAAAGTCCCACATAAGAGGTGAGTGTGCAAAATTAAAGCACATGGGATTGGGGGTAATATACTGGCATGTATTGAAAATTGGTTAACAGACAGGAAACAGAGAGTAGGAATAAATGGGTCTTTTTCGGGGTGGCAGGCGGTGACTAGTGGGGTACCGCAGGGATCAGTGCTTGGGCCCCAGCTATTCACAATATATATCAATGATTTGGATGAGGGAACCAAATGTAATATTTCCAAGTTTGCTGATGACACAAAACTAGGTGGGATTGTGAGTTGTGAAGAGGATGCAAAGAGGCTTCAAGGCGATTTAGACAAGTTGAGTGAGTGGGCAAATACACGGCAGATGCAGTATAACATGGATAAATGTGAAGTTATCCACTTCGGTAGGAAAAACAGAAAGGCAGAGTATTATTTAAATGGTGATAGATTGGGAAATGTTGATGTACAAAGGGACCTGGGTGTCCTTGTACACCAGTCACTGAAAGCAAACATGCAGGTGCAGCACACAGTTAGGAAGGCAAATGGCATGTTGGCCTTCATTGCAAGAGGATTTGTGTACAGGAGCAAGGATGTCTTACTACAGTTATACAGGGCCTTGGTGAGACCACACCTTGAGTAATGTGTGCAGTTTTCGTTTCCTTACCTAAGAAAGGATATACTTACCATAGAGAGAGTGCAGCGAAGGTTCACCAGACTGATTCCTGGGATGGCAGGACTGTCATACGAGGGGAGATTGGGTCAACTAGGCCTGTGTTCACTAGGCCTCAATCGCGATATCGGGTTCATGTCACGATACAGAACGTGACTTGACATCATGGCCGGTCTTCCCAGGTGTTTTTTTTTTGTTTTTTTTTTTTTTTAAAAACACAAGAACACAAATTGACAGGATATGCAGCCAGCAGGTGGTTTGACACGCTGGACCCCCTGGGACACATCTCATTGTCTTGGCTGTGCTCTTTGTTGTAGCGAATAATGTGAATAGATTTTGTCTGGGTTTAAATTGTGAATTCTGGGAGATTCTCTCATTGCTAACTTACCTGACGAAGGAGCGATAGCTCCGAAAGCTTGTAAAATTAAATAAATCTGTTGGACTATAACCTGGTGTTGTGCGACTTCACATTTTTGTGTTCACTAGAGTTTAGAAGAATGAGAGGGGATCTCGTGGAAATGTATAAAATTCTGACAGGGCTAGACAGACTGGATGCAGGGAGGATGTTTCCCCTGGCTGGGGGGTCTAGAACGAGGGGTCACGGTCTCAGGATACGGGGTAGGACATTTAGGACTGAGATGAGGAGAAATTTCTTCACTCAGAGGGTGGTGAACCTGTGGAATTATCTACCACAGAAGGCTGTGGAGGCCAAGTCACTGAATATATTTAAGAAGGAGATAGATAGATTTCTAGACACAAAAGGCATCAAGGGGTTTGGGGAGAGAGCGGGAATATGGTATTGAGATAGAGGATCAGCCATGATCATATTGAATGGCGGAGCAGGCTCAAAGGGCCGAATGGCCTCCTCCTGCTCCTATTTTTCTGTTTCTATGTTTCATCGTGAACCGCTGCAGTTCATGTGGTGAAGACACTCCTAGCGGCTTGATGCAGCTGAGTGTACGGCTCGGCCACTTCAGAGAGCAGTTAAGAGTCAACCATGTCGGTGTGGGACTGGAGTCACACGTAGGCCAGACCAGATAAGGTCGGCAGGTGTCCTTCCCTAAAACCGACATTAGTGAACGCGTTGCCTATTTTTTCATGAAAATCCGACAGCTTCACGGTCACTTTTACCGATAACAGCTTTTTAATCAATCCTCCGATCAGATATTTCCATCATTTTGCCCGATTCTTGGTTAAGAAATTTGTTATGTTGATATCTGGAACAATGTGGCCTTACTGACTGAAAATAAATGACACAGTTGTGGAATTTGCCTATTCAATTTCCTTTTTATTCCGCTTGGTAATTTCACCCTCCTCTCCTGAAGGCGTTGACTTCTTGATGATGTACAGATCCACAAGAGCCAATCACCTATTATTCATGTCCAAGTGGTCATTATTGATGGGCGAACTTTGATGCTGAGTGTTGGTGGGCTATTCAGCTACAGTGTATGTCATGTGTCAGCTGTGGCTCAGTGGGTAGCACTCTTGCCTCTGGGTCAGAAGGTTGTGGGTTCAAATCCCACTCCAGAGACTTGAGTACAAAATCTATGCCGACACTCCAGTGCAGTGCTGTAGTGTCGGAGGTGCCGTCTTTCAGATGAGACATTAAACCGAGGCCCCGTCTGCCCTCTCAGGTGGATGTAAAAGATCCCGCGGCACCATTTCAAGGAAGAGCAGCAGAGTTATCCCCAGTGTCCTGACCAATATTTAGTCCTCAATCAACATCACTAAAGCAGATAGGCCATTATCACATTG
Organism: Squalus acanthias; assembly: GCA_030390025.1. Taxonomy (NCBI): domain Eukaryota; kingdom Metazoa; phylum Chordata; class Chondrichthyes; order Squaliformes; family Squalidae; genus Squalus; species Squalus acanthias. The sequence goes on from CM059440.1 coordinate 11,450,604, forward strand.
CTGTTTATGTGGAGCTTGCTGTGTGTAAATTGGCTGCTGCATTTCCTACAACAGTGACTGCACTTCAAAAAGTACTTCATTGGCTGTAAAGCGCTTTGAGACGTCCGGTGGTTGTGAAAGGCGCTATATAAATACAAGTCTTTCTTTTCTTCTTTAGAATCATAGAAATTTGCAGCACAGAAGGAGGCCATTCGGCCCATCTTGTCTGTGCCGGCCGACAAAGAGCTCTCCAGCCTAATCCCACTTTCCAGCTCTTGGTCCGTAGCCTTGCAGGTTACAGCACTTCAAGTGCATATCCAAGTACGTTTTAATTGTGATGAGGGTCTCTGCCTCTACCACCCTTTCAGGTAGTGAGTTCCAGACCCTCCACCACCCTGTGGGTGACAAAAAATCTCCTGAAATCCCCTCTAAACCTCCTACCAATTACTTTAAATCTATGCCCCCTAGTTATCGACCCCTCTGCTGAGGGAAATAAGTCCTTCCTATCCACTCTATCTAGGCCCCTCATAATTTTATACACCTCAATTGGGTCTCCTCTCAGCCTCCTCTGTTCCAAAGAAAACAAATCCAGCCTATCCAATCATTCCTCATAGCTAAAATTCCCCAGCCCAGGCAACATCCTCGTAAATCTCCTCTGCACCCTCTCTAGTGCAATCACATCCTTCCTGTAATGTGGTGACCAGAACTGCACGCAGTATTCTAGCTGCGGCCTAACTAGTGTTGTATACAGTTCAAGCATAACCTCCCTGACTTCACCTGACAAAGGAGCAGCGCTCCGAAAGCTTGTGATTTCAAATAAAGCTGTTGGACTATAACCTGGTGTTGTGCGACTTCTCACATTTCTAAATGAAGATTTATCCTGTCCCTCAGAATTTTTCCAATAATTATCCCACCACCGGGGTTAGGCTGACTGTCCTGTAATTACTCGGTCTATCCCTTTCTCCCTTTTTGAACAATGGTACTACGTTAGCAGTCCTCCAGTCCTCCAGTACCACACCTGTAGCCAGAGAGGATTGGAAAATGATGGTCAGAGCCTCTGCTATTTCCTCTCTTACTTCTCTTAACAGTCTGGGATACATTTCATCCGGGCCTGGGGATTTATCCACTTTCAAAGATGCTAAACCCCTTAATACTTCCTCTTTCACTATGTTTATTTCATCTAATGGCCCAGAAATTGATCTCGCTCTGTTCCCGCGGGGGTAAGGAGCAGGCGCGATCTCTCACTCCGCGTTGGCTTTTTCAGATCCAGCTCGCACGAACTTGATGTTCTAGACATCAGCTGGGCAGTGCTTGCGTATCCCACCGGCGTAGTGAATTCGTGCGAGCTGTGGGATCACGTGACTCAGTTAGAGCCAATGGCAGCACACCATCTTCCATTCATAAGTTTCACATACGTGCTGTGAAAGCTATGAATCTTACACCCCCCCAAAATAACAGCTAAACCTCAATTAAATTTAAAAAAAAAACCATCACATTAATAAAATAAGTATAGTTAAATAAATTAACCATTTTAAATAAAAAATTAAATTTTTGAAAAAATTTAAAATCTTTTAAAAAGTTATAAAAATAAACTTACCTGTCTTTAAAGTCTCTAAAAAAGATATACCTGTTAAAAAAAAATCAAAATAATACTTAATTCACTACTTACCTTGTTAAAAGTGGGTCTTACTCCTCCTTTTTTCATTTCTAAAATCTTCCGTCCTTACCTGCGCGTCCAAAGCACTAAGTGCACAGCGTGCGCGCAGCCTGTAGCGCGCACGCGGTGCACCAAGGAACCGCTCCCTTTTCCAAAAACCAAGTGCCGGTTTTCAGCGCATGCGCAGTGCATGCAGAAAACCGGCAATTGGAGAGAGAATACGCGAGAGTACACAGTGCGTACTCTCGTGTAGCGGCATCAATTTTTGGCCCATTATTTCACACTCCTCCTCCCTGATTGCAATTTCTGCATCGTCCCTCTCCTTTGTGAAAACAGATGCAAAGTATTCATTAAGAACCATACCCATGTCTTCTGCCTCCACACACAGGTTACCTTTATGGTCTCTAATCGGCCCTACTCTTACTTTACTTATCCTCTTGCTCTTAATGTATTTATAAAACATCTTTGGGTTTTCCTTGATTTTACTTGCCAATATTTTTTCATGCCCTCTCTTTGCTTTCCTAATTTCCTTTTTCATTTCACCCCTGAACTTTCTATACTCCTCTAGGATTTTTGCAGTCCTCGGTATCTGTCATAAGCTTCCCTTTTTTTCTTTATCCTACCCTGTATGCCCCTTGACATCCAGGGAGCTCTCGATTTGTTAGTCCCACCCTTTTTCTGTAAGGGAATATACTTGCTCTGAATCCTCCTTGAATGCCTCCCTCTGACACTGATTTACCTTCAAGTTTCTGTCTCCAGTCCACTTTGGCTAAATCACATCTCAGCTTAGTAAAATTAGCTTTTTAAAAGCCAATCCGCCCTCCCGTCACCCCTGTGCTTGCTGGCCTACACTGGCACCTGCTCCAATGCCTAAAATTCTCATAGTTGAGTTTAAATCCCTTCATGGCTTCACCCTCCCTATTTCTGTAACTTTCTCCAGCCCTACAGCCCTCTGCTGAGGTCAAACACGTCTGCAGAAACCAGTTAGCCATCTCATTGCTGTTTGTGGGACATTGCTGTGTGCACATTGGGTGCTGCGTTTGCCTACATAAAAATTGTTGACAGACTGGTTGTCTTAGGAGGAGTGTCACAGCCAAACCTGAGCATGTACTTATCCACTGACACGTATACACTTATAACATGGACCGTGATCAGGAGAGTGCGAACTCTGGTTGATTGTGTTCCACCTCCTTAGCCCGGAGCAGAGGTACTGCACCAGGGCAATACGTTAATCGCAGGGCCATCAGGGTGCAACTAGAATGTTGTTTGAAAGAAAGGCTTGCATTTCTAAAGCGTCTTTCACGGCCTCAGGATGTCCCAAAGCGCTTTACAGCCAATGAAGAACTTTTTGGAGTGTAGTCACTGTTGTAATGTAGGAAAGGCGGCAGCCAATTTGCGCACAGCAAGCTCCCACAAACAGCAATGAGGTAAATGACCACATCATCTGTGTTAGTGATGTTGGTTAAGGGATAAATGTTAGCCAGCACACCACGAGGGAACTCCACTGCTCTTCTTTGAATAGTGGCACGGGATCCTTTACATCAACCTGAGAGAGCAGACAGGGTCTCAGTTTAACGTCTCATCCGATAAGACGGCATCAGGCAACAGTGCAGCGGTCCCTCAGTACTGCACTGGCGTGCTAACCTAGATTATGTGCTCAGGTCCCTGGAGTGGGACCATGAACCCTCAACCATCTGACTCCAGGGCGAGAGTGCTGCCCACTGAGCCACGACAGAGTTTGAGATGAAAAAGTTCTGACGCAATTATACAGCTCTGGCTCTCTTGCTAATGAAGGGAGGCGAGAAGAAAAAGAGACTGCACGTTTCTTCTGCTTCTGATCACTATCCAGCGACCCACTGCTTGCACTAAGCTGTGAAGCCCACCTCCCACAGTTGAATAGCTTTAGCAAGGTACCAGAGAGCTGTCAATGCCCAGCTTGAGTCAACAGTTTTGAAAGGGGAACATTTTTTTATTGCAAAAAAAACACAATCATACTGAGAGGTTTATTAGTCATAATGAGACAAGGGCCCTGAAATTGCAGGGAGCATTGTGGCGAGTTTAATGGTGCACGTCGGTATTAGTGTGTAAATCGTCTTGCAATTTGCGGCAAGGGAGGTACCCGGTGAGTTGCGATTAGCCACAAACTGCTGGACAATTTGCCGTTAGCCGTGTGAAAAACAGGAGCTCACTCCAGCAAGTTCTGGGCCATTGTAACAAAGACTCACCCATACTCACACCACTGCCGAAAAGCATAGGGTGCCCTGCAGTAAGATCCGTGTGAAAGTTATATAATTTTTCCAGTCTTGTTAATGTATCATGTGCTTGTTAATGTATTACTATCCATTCTATTTACACTTCTTTTAGGTATGAGAAATATGAGTCCCTTTTTCATAAACAGCTTGTAAAAATTGTATTGTAATGAGTTTAAGTCGTGTCTGGAAATTACCAGTCACATGGAGACACTTGCCAATTTTGTTTTTTTAATTGATATTTCACAACCAAATCGACAAATGTCACCTTGTGATAGACATTAGTAAACCAGAGTCAGGAGGTATAGAACTCACGTACTTCCACTTTAGTTGGTACACAGCCAACAAGTCGTACAGATAAGAGCATAATGGAAACCATAGATTAGAAGTGTCCAAGGTTTTGTCTTTGTGAGTCATCTAGGTGCCTGCCACAGAACATCATAGCTGGGGATCACAGGGTGTAATTATCCCCTGATGGGCGTAAGCGTCGAGCATTGTACAGGGAGGGCTCATTGAGCACCGAGGGGAGCAACAACAACAACTTGCATTTATATAGAATCATGGAATAGTACAGCACAGAAGGAGGCCATTTGGCCCATCGAGTCTGTGCAGCCTCTTTGAAAGAGCTATCCAGTTAGTCCCGCTCCCCCTCTCATTCCCCATATCCCTGCAATTTTTTCTCCTTCAAATATTTATCCAATTCCCTTTTGAAGGTTACTATTTAATCTGTGTCCACCACCCTATCAGGCAGTGCATTCCAAATCCTAACCACTCATTGTGTAAAAAAGTTTTCCCTCATGTTTATATAGCGCATTTAACATCGTACAATGTCCCAAGGCGTGTCACAGGAGCGTTATCAGACAAAATTTGACACCGAGCCACATAAGGAGATATTAGGACAGGTGACCAAAAGCTTGGTCAAAGAGGTAGGTTTTAAGGAGGTTCTTAAAGGAGGAGAGAGAGGTAGAGAGGCGGAGCGGTTTAGGGAGGGAATTCCAGAGCTTCGGGCCCAGACAGCTGAAGGCACGGCCGCCAATGGTGGAGCGATGAAAATCGGGGATGCTCAAGAGGCCAGAACTGGAGGAGCAAAGTGACCTTGGAGGATTGTAGGGCTGGAGGAGGCTACAGAGATAGAGAAGTGATGGGTCTTTGCTCAGCGCCCTTGCCCCTCTCATGACTTAGATCAGGAACATGTGGCGATTGTTTGTGCAGATTTACCTTCGACTTGTCTGCAGCACAGGCCCTTTTGTTACAATTGTGCTACACCATCATGCCGTCTTGTGACCTTTTTTAAGGGTGTTATTGATATGCAATTATAATCGGAGTTTCTCCAATTAAATATTGGGAAGACCGAAGCCATTGTTTTTGGTCCCCGCCACAAACTCCGTTCCCTAGCCACAGACACACATCCCTCTCCCTAACATCTGTCTAAGGCTAGACCACACTGTTCGCAACCTTGGTGTCATATTTGACCCTGAAATGAACTTCCAACCACATATCCGCGGCATAACTAAGACAGCCTATTTCCACTTCCGTAACATCGCCCGTCTCCGCCCCTGTCTCAGCTCATCCACTGCTGAAACCCTCATCCATGCCTTTGTTACCTCTAGACTTGACTATATCAAAGCACTCCTGGCTGGCCTCCCACATTCTACCCTACGTAAACCTGAGGTCATCCAAAACTCGGCTGCCTGTGTCCTAACTCGCACCAAGTCCCGTTCACCCATCACCCCTGTGCTCGCTGACCTACATTGGCTCCCGGTTAAGCAACGCCTCGATTTCAAAATTCTCATCCTTGTTTTCAAATTCCTCCATGGCCTCGTCCCTCCCTATCTCTGTAATCTCCTGAAGCCCCACAAGCCCCCCCCCCCACCCCCGCCCCGAGATATCTGCGCTCCTCTAATTCTGCCCTCTTGAGCATTCCTGATTATAATTGCTCAACCATTGGTGGCCGTGCCTTCTGTTGCCTAGGCCCTAAGCTCTGGAATTCCCTGCCTAAACCTCTCCGCCTCTCTTTCCTCCTTTAAGACGCTCCTTAAAACCTACCTCTTTGATCAAGCTTTTGGTCACCTATCCTAATTTCTCCTTATGTGGATCGGTGTCAAATTTTTTGTCTTCTACTACTCCTGTGAATCACCTTGGGACGTTTTACTACGTCAAAGGCGCTATATAAATACAAGTTGTTGTTGTTGTTGTAAACAGAGCGAAAAAGTCAGGTGATCAGTGACGAGAAGGGTAAATGTTACAACTGATGCTGTTCCACGTGAGTATTCAACACAATTTTACTAAATCCCTTGAATGCTTTTTTTTTAACATGGGCGTTTACTGTTTAAAATGAACTGGTTAACGCCTGCAATAAGAATCTACACAGAGGGATTTAATACCATTTAAAACATTCACAATGCCAGCCTGAAAATACACCCACATGTTTACAAATTATATCTGCACTTAAAATATGTTTGCAAACTTTACCGGAAAATAAAAATGGTTGTCCAAAATTGTGTCACGGGGGTAATTTGAGGGACTCCAGGTCATGTGAGGCTTCATCTGCAGCGGGCGGATTATCAGAAGGTTTGGGGGCGCGCTGCTCGCAGATTTCTGGAAATTTGCCCGCTGGTGGTCTCAGAAAATTCCACACCCAACATTTCCGGCAAAAGTTCCCACCGGCCAGTACTCTGGTCGTGAAACAAGAGGTTAAAGAGTTTAAAGTGTCCCAAAATCCAAGCCCGAAATGGTAACGATGTGGGAAGGACTGCTTAGGTCATTGTAATGAAGTTGTAAATGCGTTCAAAAACAATGACACTGAATAGAATATAAGAGCAGAGAGGTTATGCGTACAGTTCTGGTCACCACATTACAGGAAAGATGTGCTTGCACTAGAGAGGGGACAGAGGAAATTTACGAGGATGTTGCCGGGACTGGAGAATTTTAGCTATGAGGAAAGATTGGATCGGCTGGGGTTGTTTTCTTTGGAACAGAGAAGGCTGAGGGGAGACTTGATTGAGGTGTATAAAACTATGAGGGGCCTTGATAGAGAGGATAGGAAGGATCTATTTCCCCTAGCAGAGAGGTCAATAACCAGGGGGCATAGATTTAAAGTAATTGGTAGGATGATTAGAGGGGAGTTGAGGAGAACTATTTTCACCCAGAGGGTGATGGGGGTCTGGAACTCACTGCCTGAAAGGGTGGTAGAGGCAGAAACCCTCATCACATTTAAAGAGTACTTGGCGCGCCGTAACCTACAGGGCTATGGACCAAGAGCTGGAAAGTGGGATTAGGCTGGGATAGCTCTTTTTCGACCGGCACAGACACGATGGGCCGAATGGCCTCCTTCTGTGCCGTAAATTTCTATGATTCCATGATAAACACAGTGGTCAAAGTAATTTCCAGCTCGCTACCCCAGTGTCCTTGTAAACATTTGTTTAAAATCTTTATAGAGAATTTCAAATGTCAACTATTAAAAAAAAATCAGCTAAATGACAGACAAAAGGGTCTCCAACTGTGACTAATAATTCATAAGTCGGTCTAATCTTCTATTTTGCAGCAGATTAATGGGGAATTAGTTATGCAGCATTTGCTGCAATATAATGGAACTATAATTGTATCTCCGACTACAGACTTTCTGTTGTCAGTTGCAAAGGGCAGGGTTTTTGTTCTCAGTGAGTCCTGTGTGTTACTTATTCTGTCTAAGTTTCGACAAGGCCCTCATCGATGCGGTCTACTGCCGGGGGCTGCTCCTCACACAGGAAATAGGATTCTTGTCTATTGCGGAGGCATAGGTTGGTGAGGTAAACATCTCAGCTCCGAGTTGGGAACTGTGCCAATGTGTCCTACAGTTGCTAGGGGACTTGAATATTCACGGCTATTGGGACTGGAGTCCCAATGCGTGGCTGAACTGATTTGTTACTGGGTTGCATTTCTTACCTTGAATTTCAACTGCTCCACTCCAGAGACTTGAGCACATAATCTAGGCCGACACTCCCAGTGCAGTGCTGAGGGAGTGCTGCACTGTCGGAGGTGCCGACTTTCGGATGAGACGTTAAACCGAGGCCCCTGTCTGCTCACTCAGGTGGACATAAAAGATCCCATGGCGCTATTCCGAAGAAGAGCAGGGGAGTTATCCCCGGTGTCCTGGCCAATATTTATCCCTCAATCATCATCACTAAAACAGATTATCTGGTCATTATCACATTGCTGTTTGTGGGAGCTTGCTGTGCACAAATTGGCTGCCGTGATTCCTACATTGACTACACTTCAAAAGTACTTAATTGGCTGTAAATCGGTTTGGGATGTCTTGAGATCGTGAAAGGCGCTATATAAATGCAAGTCTTTCTTTTCTTTAACTCCAGTTTAATGAGGAATTAAGTATTATGGAATCATACAGCACAGAAGGAGGCCATTCGGCCCATCGTGCCTGTGTCGACTCTCTGAAAGAGCTATCCAATTAGACCCACTCCCCTGCTCTTTCCCCATAGCCCTACAATTTTTCTCCTTCAAGTATTTATCCAATTCCCTTTTTGAAAGTTACTATTGAACCTGCTTCCACCGCCCTTTCAGACAGCGCATTCCAGGTCACAATAACTTGCTGCGTAAAAAAAATTCTCATCTCCCCTCTGGTTCTTTTCCCATTATATGGGAAAGGTTTTAATTTAATCTTTTTAAGATAGTAGGGTGATTTATAAAATCACTCATTATATCATAGATCAATATTAATTCTTCTGCCCATCTGCAGGCAATATTTCTTCTGGAGATTAACATACACTGCACAACAATGGAGCGGTTGTATAATATATTGAAAGCCTCATGCTTGCCTTACTCCATCATTCATTTTTGAATTATCTCCTCACTACTGCCGGTCTTTGATTTAAGGCTAGTCACGGTGAGCCAATGTTTGTGCTTTATTGCCCTTTCCTGTGTGCGAGTTGCTGCCTTTTACGATAAGCTGACAGTTATGTAGAGGAAGTTTTGGAAATGATAAGAGGGGACAATAAGGAAGCGGGTAGCAACTGGAGTAAACGTCACAACTAGAACTGTCTTCAGTTCAAAAAATAATCCTTCCAGTCATACAGTAATGGTGTGAAAAACACAATGAAGGTCCAAATTAGAAATTGGCTTATGACGAGCAAGTCATTTTACTTTCAATTCTGTTTCAATGAGCAGTCGGTGGTAGAGAAGTATGCAGGGGGAATCTACGAGTATACTGCTTTGAAGCTTTGTCGAGGCAGTTCGCAGGGTTTGTTTGGCTTATAAAAAAACTTTCTCTGCTACACTAACCAAAGCTGTATTTATGAGTGATATGTTCTATAATTGGATTGTTCCAATCGCATCAAATAAAATTCAGGATTAAGATTACGAGGTTATGACACACAGTACCTGCGATGGCGCCATACACTCTCCCTCACTCTCTCTCTGTGTTAGGCTCCCAGTGCTGCGCTATATAAAAGTTTCACACAGCTCTGATTTATACGCTGAATCTTGCTAAGTTGTTAAATTCTGACTGCTGCTAGTTGAGCTCACACCGTCACTCAGTCCCTTATCTCTCACTTTCCAAACCTGGAATAAAATCCTCGCTTGCAATGGGTTTGTATTGTGTGAATAATTGGAACCATCAATATAGGCGGGAACTTTATGGATTTTCACCCAAGGGAGCACATACCAGGAATTCGCATGCACACTCCCCACTGTCTTTCTTCAAGATGGCAGTGCAAATCCATAAAAATTCCCCGTATGCAGCATCTTTAGGTGGTTTTTGTGTTATCACGCAACCATTTCCAGGTGGTACTACTGTCTAATGCTGGTTAGCATCAGTCAGGCTTAGCAAGAAGTATCTTACATTATTCAGTTCAATTACACATATTGGCCCAAAAATTAGTCTCACTACGCGAGAGTACGCACTGTGTACTCTCGCGTATTCTGTCTCCAATTGCCGGTTTTCTGCATGCACTGCGCATGCGCTGAAAACCGGCACTTGGTGATTTCAAAAGGGGGCGGTTCCTAGGTGAACCGCGTGCGCGCTATAGGCTGCGCGCACGCAGTGCACTTAGTGCTTTGAACGCGCAGGTAAGCATGGAAGATTTTGCACATAAAGAAAGGAGGCGTAAGACCCTCTTTAAATAAGGTAAGTAGTTAATTAAGTATTATTTTGAATTTTTTTCAACAGGTATATCTTTTTAGAGACTTTAAAGAAAGGTAAGTTTATTTTTATAACTTTTAAAAAGATTTTAAATTTTTTCAAAAATTAAATTGTTTGTTTAAAGTGTTTAATTTATTTAACTATACTTATTTTATTAATGTGATGTTTTTTTTTTAATTTAATTGAGGTTTAGCTGTTCTTTTGGTGGGGTATAGTATTCATAGCTTTCACAGCCCCTGCTGTCTAGAAACCCAAGTTCGTGCGAGCTCGGAAGGAAAAGGCAGGCGAGCAGTGAGATATCGCGGGGAAGCCTTACCCCCGCAGGAAGGCTCCGTCTTTAATTTCTGGGCCATTGTGTCCATTAGAATATCTTCATCAACTGCACTAGTACTCCAAGCAAGCACCTTACTCTGAGCTGATACTGTGATAGTTCAAGCTGTATTTACATAGACATAGTCTAGGGAACACTATGCTGAGAATCCTCAGACAAGACAGTTCTTTTTCCCCCCCTATATACACACACACACACACACACACAGGAGGGAGAGTACACCAATAAAAGCATAGAATTAAACTTATCTATATATTACAAATTTTACATTTGCTTGCATTTCCCGTCAACTTTTTCCATTTATAAATTCTTCCATACACATTTTCAATGGACATGGCTCAGGTAAAGTTGCCACGCTGTAATTACACTCTTCTGCCAGTGGAGGCGCTGATGTTTGCATAAGCAGTTCAGTTCCCATTACAAAATGTGGATTCAGGAATTTGTAATGGCAATAAAAATAAAAGGCGGCTGAAGTATATTTGCGCATAAGAACATAAGAAATAGGAGCAGTAGACGACCATACGGCCCCTCGAGCCTGCTCCGCCATTCAATAAGATCATGGCTGATCTTTGACCTCAACTCCACTTTCCTGCTCGATCCCCATATCCCTTGATTCTCCTGGAGTCCACCCTTTAACCCTGCTTCATCTGATCTAGACTCCCCATGAGCAACACCAGGAGAGATTGACTAGTGTTTTGATAAATGGCCTGGATACATGTGCATGAGTCACCAAACACAAGTTCACCGGCTATAGTCCAATAAAATAAAATGTCTAGAATTTGGGGCAGCATCTGTTTCTGCCCCCTTCTGGCCATCTTGCAAAATTCTGATGAAAGACGCGGGTGTTTCTTCCGCCCATGCCCAGATGTCATAATTGGAGGCAAGATTGTTGTGATGACAGTTCCTCCAGAAAGCCCCGACAGTTCCGCCCAGCATACAGCCAAAGAAAGTGCTTACTGCACAAGTGCCGCAAGTTGGGGCTCACCCGACGACAATCTCAGAGAAATCGATTACTGCTGCAAAAGCGATGGAAATCGACAAAGCGTAAGTTCTGAAGTAAGATTTTGATCTTCAGCCATTTTAGGCACCCTACAGCCCTCTAGACTCAACATCAAGTTCAACAATTTTAGATCATAACCTCGGCCCCTATCACATTTATATTTTATTTTTTCATCCACCCTTTTGTTTGGCCCCCCTTTTTTTTCCTCCCAGAAGCTGGCATCTGTCCTTCATTCTGCCAGTGCATTTCACACTTCATTTAGCCTCAACCTGTCACATTAACCCCTCCTCTTGCCTTGATTATCTCTTAATGTCTCTTAATCTCTCCTTTTGTTCTTTCATCCCCTCCCCCTTTTCCCAGCTTTATACTTGCTTTAAATCTATTTAATTTCCTGTTTTTTTCCAGTTCTGACGAAAGGTCTTCGACCTGAAACGTTAACTCTGTTTCTCGCTCCACGGATGCTGCCTGGCCTGCTGAGTTTTTCCAGCGTTTTCTGTTGTTATTTCAGCTTAGCTTTGTTGCTTTGCTTATGAGTGAATAGCTGTCCCGGCCAAAACCTAAAGGATGGTCACTTGGGCGGGGTAGCAGAGGGCGGTACAGGCAAAGTATGCAGCGTGCCCACATGGGGAGTATTTTGCTATCGTATTGGCATTTCCTCTGGTGGGGGATTCCAGAAGGTAGCATAACCTTAAAATGAGAGCTAGGTAGTTCAGGGTGGTGTCAGGAAGCACTGGAAATCTGCAACTCCACCCAAAAAGCTGCTGAGGCTCAATGAAAAATTTGAAAACGGAGATTGATAGATTTGTGTTAGGCAAGGGTATGAAGGGTTACTGAACCAAGGCGGGTAGATGGATACGCCAAGTTGTAATTGAATGGCGGAACAGGATCAAGGGGCTGAACGGCCTACTCCTGTGCCTACGAGGATCTCAATTTGCACGGGAGGCCCCACGCTCGTTTCAGGCAGCCCAGCGGTATGGCCTCTGTGACAGTGACAGCGGGCTGGTCGTGGGGGGTTAACCGGCTGGTAAGGCTACAGACTCAATTTTAAGGCCTTGACAGCAGATTTTCCCCACTGGAGGCGGCCGGGGAAATCGGCCATCACCCAAGCCCAACTCTAGTGCCCCACCTAGTGTCCACCAATATAGTAGCTGCTGCAGAGGTAATTTTCTGAGGCAGATGGAGAAGTTTGGTACAGGAGTTGCACAAAGCAAGAAATAAAAATCTAGGGATGAAATATCCTTTTATTTGAAATCATAATTACAAAACAGTGCTCTCAAAATCAGTATAAAACAATGAGAAAATATCACATAGGAAAACCACCTTGCTGTACAACAGCAGTAAAACCTGCAACAGGGAACACTGAATCGGTTTGGCCAGTTCAAGCAACACATTTGATTCATTTAGTAACACAAGTTTCACATTCAGTCTTGCATAGTACTTGGAGAGAACAAATCCTGGGGTTTTCTCTCTCTTTCTAATCAATTGCTCTTAACTTATTGCCAACTCCTAATTAAAAGTCAACATTTAAGATAAGATTTAATTAAACATCAGCTGCAATCTGGTTCCGATGTTCTCTCCTCCTCTTCCACCATCACCCCCTATCCCCTGGCACATTCACGATGAGGATTGCCGTTTCTCAAATGAACTTAAACCTTCCCCACGCCCCCCCCCCCCCCCCCCACAAACAGTATCAAACTATTAATTCACTCCTTATACATTTATCAACTGCAACAGAACGCAAGAGAATAGTAGTGGGGGAATGAAGTATGTCAGCCACATTAATGAATTTCACGACTTCCATTGTCTAGGGCGGAAACTTGCTCAAGGACTCGCTGTGTCTCGTTCCCACCATTTCCCGGAGGCTAGATGCTGCAGCCTAAAATACGCCAGCACATTATGCTGGCGGTCACACGCAAATTAAACCCAAATGGAGGGAAACACGGCTTCCATCATACTTCCCGCTGTTTGCGCCAGTGGAATGACGGGCACTGGCCGGGGGGGGTTGTTAGTTGGGCTAATGTTGTTGATGGTGGCAGACCTCAAGGGTTCCAATGAGGAGAGCCTGTGTAAGCGCGCTCAGAACGTGACAGTGTACTTGTATCAGGCAAAATCTTTAAACAAACAAAAAAAAATTCCACCCCAGGAAGCTCAGAACCTTTTCCTTCCTCCTCCTACAACAGGACCCTGGGGCGTTACCCTGGGGCGTTAGACAGCGTCGCTGCCCCCAGCCAATATGGTCCAACTTTCTGGAGGCCAGAAAATATGCCCCCATGTTCAAATGACCAGAAATAGGGCCAGGATCAGAGGGGCAACTCAGGCGCATGTGGATGTCTTGAACTGCAAGGAGATACCCATTAGTAACTCCAGCCCTATATTATATACAACAGATAGATTTTGCTAGATATAAAAGTCACACTACTACAATGAGAACTACTCTTTCTCCAGCTCCTGCCATAAAAACCTGCTTCATTCATGCACTTTACACTATAGGGATACACTGACAGACTGCTGTACGGAATTGGATTAACCCAAGTGCCATTATGTTGTGGTCCAATCCCTCAACCAACATCACTGGAAAAAAAAACCCAGTCTGGTCATTTATCGCACTGACATTTTTGTGGGAGCTTGCTGTGCGCAGATTGGCTGCCGCGTTTCCTACATTACGACAGTGACTACACTTCAAAAAGTACTTCATTGGCTGTCGTGAAAGGCGCTATATAAATGCAAGTCTCTTCCTTATTACTTCCCATGAAGCAGCCAGCACTGAATTTTATTTACATATAGTCAGATGTCTTGCTTGGGGCCAGCGACCTAAATGTTGAAAGAGCCCAGGAGCTAGAATCATCTGTTCAGAATATCAAAGTGTTTGCAAATCATTACAATAGTCCATTCTTGGTGTGTCAAATTGTGGGAAGGCAGAGCAAAGACTGCACCCAGAGAATCAAATAACCAATATATGGATATTTAAATAAGGATTACACAATCTATGGGGTACAGTTAAACAAATCAGTAAACGCTTTCTCAGTATATGTGTTTTGTTTAGTCCTTTGAAAAGGGTTTCACTTATTTCCGTCTTCTGACAAAGGATGTATATTCAAGACGTTAACCAGTCTTCTGTCTTTTCATACGCAGACTGGCATTTTGCTTTCATTTCAAATGTTTTAATGCAGCCAGGGTTTGGTTTGTAGGTTCGGGGATGTTTTAACTAAAGCACGAGAGATGGAGGGAGGGAGGGAGGGAGGGAAGAACGGTGTTAGCAGAGTAAAGGGAGAGGCCACAGACCATAACATTGCAAGAAATATATCTTTGTTGAGGACAAGTCCCTACACTCTCTGACCATTTGCACAGAAATTAAACCGCCAGTCATCTCCATCATTCTATCTGCTACTCTCAAAGTGGCATGAAGGTGCAGGAGAGAGAATAAATGGATGCCGGCAGCAATTTAAGTTTAGCTGTCCTGTTTTAGATAGTATAATCTGTGATTTATAGGTGGGAGAGAGAGAGCAGGGACCAATAGATCTTGCATCCAATCAAAAAGAAACATTTGCATTTAAACAGTGTCTTATTATGTCTCAAAGCACTTCACATAAAATTAACTTCTTTGAACTGCTGCCATTGCGGTCACGTGGGCAGCCATTTTGTACACAGCAAGACTCCACACAAAAGAGCAATGAGAGGAGAGAGTATTTTTTTGTAGGTTTTGTTGAGGGAGGAATGGTGGTCAGGAGACCAAGAGAATTCCCTATTCTTCTTCAGAAAGTGACACTTAGATCTTTAATATCTACCGAAACCACAGGACACCAGACAGAATCTTGCTCGATTATCGGGTTGGAAAAAGAAAAAAAAGAGACTTGCATTTCTATCGCGCCTTTCACCACCTCAGGACGTCCCAAAGCGCTTTACAGCCAATGAAGTACTTTTTGAAGTGTAGTCACTGTTGTAATGCAGGAAACGCGGCAGCCAATTTGCGCACAGCAAGCTCCCACAAACAACAATGTGATAATGACCAGATAATCTGTTTTAGTGACGTTGGTTGAGGGACAAATATTGGCCAGGACACCGGGCATAACTCCCCTGCTCGTCTCAAAATAGTGCCATGGGATCTTTCACATCCACTTGAGGGGGCAGCCGGGACCTTGGTTTAATGTCTCATCCGACAGTGCAGCACTCCCTCAGCACTGCACTGGAGTGTCAGCCTCAATTTTTGTCCTCAGATCTCTGGAGTGGGACTTGAACCCACAACCTTCTGACTCAGAGGAGAGTGTGCTACCCACTGAGCCACGCCTGACACTCGATAGCTCGAACAATGCAGCACTGCTCCGAGATATCAGCCTCAATTACGAAGTCACGGTCTTGGAATGGGACTTCATCTAACTTCTGACAAGAGGCAGCAGTGCTACCAACTGAGCCAGGCTGACATTAGAGAGGAGGTACACTTTTCACAATAGGGCAGACGAGGTGTTTTGAGTACATGATGCGAGCTTCCCTACTATCTTCCCCACACAGGGCAAAAGCAGATCCCCATGTGTGTTCAGCACAGGCTGCATTTGCGTCTGCTACGATGATCAGTGTGGTAAAGGGAGCACAACAGTTTCCCTCACTTGAACAAGGATACTGTTACTTGTGAATTGTTCTCTGTATAGCAATTCATGGCCAAGTCTTTTTAAATATTCTCAAGGCAGTGGCAGGTCAGTAAATGTACTGGGACAGCATTGCACCGCGAAGCTTGTGACAGATTATATCTTTCTAACTGGTTGAAAGCATCACACTTAAAGAATACCTAGCCCAGGAGAGTTTTCAAAATACCACAACCAGTCTTCACCTTCCTTCCTATATACTGTACCTGACTCACACTTACCTACCCTCCCTATACTGTACCTGACTCTCACTTACCTACCCTCCTTATACTGTATCTGATTCACATTTTTACAATTAAATGTGTTAATGCTACAATCCTTTCACAGTAAATTTAAGTCAAGAAATGCCTAGTCTGGGAGAACTTAGTTAATGTCCTGCTTCTATTCTGCATCAGGACAATTCTATCCTTTCTGAGAAGTTCCACTTTAAACATTCCCTACAGTCAAATGTGAGTGAGCGGATACGATTAGGTTTCTGTTGGCTAGCTCCCCATGGAGACCACTGGCCACCTGCAATCTCCTGCAACACCCGAGGCCAGGTATTCTCCATGACCACAGTCAACGTCACGCTGAGGTCCACCAGCGGGAGGAACACCTCCAGTTCGACAACTCGGGTCAACATTGGTTCACACACACCACCCACCTGCAACAAAGCCAGGCAAGTACAACGAACGGCCAGCTCTGGGAGACAAACACTCGGGCGTTTGAATTCCTACATCATCTCAGTTTCAACAAGTGAAAGAAACCTAGGCCCATGGGGAAAAATAGGATTCATTCCTTTGTGGAGCTGGAAACACGAGTTAAACTGCCATCTGTGTGGCACAGTGTAGCTTTGAATATTTTTTAGCAGAACTTTGGACACGATATCGAGAACCGATCCTACACAAGGTATATTGTACCTAACAGACTGAGGAACGAGACATTCAATCTGAAGCCTAAAAATTGAAGGGGGAGGGGAAGAATTCTGAGCAAGAGTATCAACAGCTTGTCCAAGTTCGCTATTAAACACACGAATCACCTTGTCACTGTTTCATGTCATGTGATTCCATGGATTGAAATGTTATGGCGAGTTCTTCATCTCCTCCAAAGAAAAACCCAATAACCCAAGGTGATTGAACCCTACAGTACAAATAAACAGACTGCGGCCCAACAAGCACAGTAACGCAGCCGTTAAGATCCCTGTAACCTGTTTTCATGTTTGGTGGGAGCGGACGTTGACACCACCAGGTTTTTCCCAGTGTGCGTGGGAAAACAAATTGCCGCATTGAGGTGTGCAGGATTGGGTTAGTAACAATGAAACCACGAGATGCAACTTCAAAGCAGTCAAAATAGGCAGCACAATGGGAAAAACGCCTTTACATTTATTCCAGGCTCCTGAATTTTGGGAAGGGGTAAAATATCAAAATCGCCAGACTACCATCGAGTGCTTCCGACTGACTAGCTAAAAGGAAGTGCTAATGTTACCCGTCTGCCCTTTCCACTGTCTGATCCAAGGTAATTAGAAGGATTGGGCTGGAAACCGAGGAAATGCCAGCCTCAAAAATGCATCTCCCGTTACCTTCCCCTCCCTCCACCCTGGGTAGGGGCACAATCCAGCGTGAAACTGAATGATGGAGGCTAGAATGCCTGGTCTGTACTGAGTTTGCTAATCTCAATGGAGGCGGCACTTGGCACGATACAAATAAGATGACCCCTGCATGAACTGTGTGCGTGGATATCAAGCGAGGAGAGATGATCAGCTGTGTTGAACCCATGGACAAATAGTCTGCTGTCTGTTATGGCCTAAGCTCAACACCTGAAGAAGGGAGCATTGGAGCTGCTGGTGCCCATGGAACCTTACCCCAGAAAACATCAGCATCTTCAGGAGAGGAGAGAAATGCAAACTCTCTTCTAAACTTGGCAGCATTTGAAGACTGATGTGATTGAAGAAATCATGTGACGCTGAGAAAGCAGGCCAGTTCCTCCAGGCTACAAGCAGCTGGGTGGCGCAGACCCATCTGGGAAATGAACCAATGCTTCACTCGGTCACACCCCAACCTTTGGTTTTCGCCACCATTTCACATCTCAAATAAAATCAGACTCTAGAGAAGAGCCCAATGTTTTTTTTTAAAAAGTGAACAATCCGTGCCCAGGCCTGGGGTGAGATCCTCTCGTACTTCCGGTATGGCACCAGTTTGGGACCAAACGCCCATATATAGGCTTGTTGCAGTTTGCATCTCTGGTATCAGGTGTCAATAAATCAGGAGATCTGGGCAGTGGACCCCCATCACTGGCAATATGGCAGAACAATAGGGCCCTTCGGGACAGGGACTCTTTAAACATGATGCACGAATCGAAACGATACCGTGAGCGTACACAGTAGGTGGTGCAGGATCAGACATTGCTAATGGCAGCGGAGGCAGAGGAGGCCGTTGAAACAGTCAGTCTTTCTCTTCTTGAATATCTCTGCTTTCGCACTGAAATACAAATCAGAGGCAGGAAAATGAACAAGACGGCAGCCCATCATTAACTTTTTTTTTAAGTTCTTTGTTTAGCAGATTAACGCGGCAATCGCACAAGTGTAAATAATTAACGCCAGCCAATACACCGATTGTACATAAATAGCTTTGTGCAACCGTATCATTGCGACATAGGAGGCAGCAGAGCCTCAGTCCTCATATCTATTTTAAGTAGCACCAAAGCTCAGGTTTGTGCAAGGACCTCACCCTCCATTTATATCAAATATTGATATAAAAAAACAACATGCATTTGTAAAGCGCCGTTAACATCGTAAAACATCCCAAGGCGCTTCACATGAGCATAATCAGGCAAAAATTGACACCAAGTCAAAGAAGGAAACATTAGGATAGGTGACCAAAGGCTTGGTCAGAGGTAGGTTTTAAGGAGAGTCTTAAAAAGGAGTTAAAGAGGCGGAGAGGTTTAGGGAGGGAATTCCTGAGCTTAAGGCCGAGATGGCTGAAGGCACGGCCGCCAATGGTGGGGCAAAGGATGCAAAAGTGGCCAGAGTTGGAGGAACGTAGAGTTCTCTGAAGGTTGTCGGGCTGGAGCAGGTTACAGGAGATAGGGAGGGGCAAGGCCAGTGAAGGATTTGAACACGAAGATGATTTAAAATCAAGGTGTTGGCCGACCGGGATCCGACGTAGGACAGTGAGCACAGGGGTGATGGGTGAATGGGATCTGGTGCAAGCCAGGATACGAGCAGCAGAGTTTTCGATGATCTCAAGTTTATGGGTGGGGGGTGGAAGATGGGAGGCCCACCAGGAGAACATTGAACAGTCAAATCAAGAAGGCACATGGCTCTGCCAGTGTACATCACTTTATGAGGTGATTTTACACTGCTGAAGAAACAGCAGCAGTAATGCTTGTAACTGGGGCTGCCATTTTGTCCTTCCCATGGGCAGGCTCCCTCACTGGTTAGCAATGCAACTTTCACATTGCTGGCTTCTGTGGATCTTCCCCAGATATTGCGGTGGGGGGGGGGGGGGGGGGGGAGAGACACCGCAACCAGAAGCTGCACTGGTCTCCAAACCTCCTAGGGAAAATTCAGAACACAAGCAACCATATCGTATCGCAGATCCACTACCACTGGAATCAGTTCTGCGGTAGCAAAGAGCATCAGATTCTCCAGCTCCATGTAAAAGCAGGATTCCACATGGGAATCGGGAGCACATTCTTTAGTTTTTGGAGCACCAAGGTAATTAATATGCCCAATATAATGTGCCTTTCCATCGCAATTTCTGCTCAGATCAGTAGTTGCACACTTGTAGGCTCAAATAATAGATGAGAAGTCAATAGAACACGCATTGAGAGTTACGGAGAAGTGCTGCACCTTCTAAACAAGCCCATAAATCTTAATAGCAGGACACTGTTAGGAGTTGCTGCTAGGCGATATAGGTGTCCGCGATCTCCTGGCTGCCAACAATGAAAACATGCATTGTTCTTTGTTACAGAATGTAAAACAAGTCACTGGGTTTAGCCTTTATGTACTAAATCACGAGCAGATGACGTCTGGCATGGCTCACCAGCAATTGGAGGCTGCAGCGTTTTATAACGCTGTATATAGCTGTAGGTCCTTTACAGTCAGAGACGGGAGAATTTATAATGGGGAATGAGGAAATGGCAGAGAAATTAAATAAATACTTTGTTTCTGTCTTCACAGAGGAAGACACAAAAAAACTCCCAGAAATATGAGAAAACCATGGGTGTGGCGAGAATGAGGAACTTAAAGAAATTATTAGTAAAAAAAGTACTGTACTAGGGTTTTGAAAGAGGTGGCCATTGGGATAGTGGACGCATTGGTTGTCACCTTCCAAAATTCTATAGATTCTTGAACGGTTCCTGCAGATTGGAGGATAGCAAATGTAAACCCGCTATTTAAGAAAGGAGGGAGAGGGGAAACGGGGAACTACAGACCTGTTAGCCTCACATCAGTAGTTGGGAAAATGCTGGAATCTGTTATAAAGGATGCAATAACTGGGCACTTAGAAACTAATAGTAAGATTGGACAGAGTCAACATGGATTTATGAAAGGAAAATCCTGTTTGACAAACCTATTGGAGTTCTTTGAGGATGTAACTAGTGGAGTAGACAAAGGGGAACCGGTAGATGTGGTGTATTTGGATTTTCAGAAGGCCTTCGATAAGGTCCCACACAAGAGGTTGGTGAACAAAATTAGGGCACATGGAATTGGGGGTAATATACTAGCATGGATTGAGAATTGGTTAACAGACAGAAAACAAAGAGTAGGGATAAACGGGTCTTTTTCAGGATGGCAGGCTGTGACTAGTGGGGTACCGCAAGGATCGGTGCTTGGGCCCCAGCTATTCACAATCTATATCAATGATTTGGATGAGGGGACTAAATGTAACATTTCCAAATTTGCTGATGACACAAAGCTAAGTGGCAGTGTCAGTTGTGATGAGGATGTGAAGAGGCTTCAAGGGGATCTTGACAGGCTCAGTGAGTGGGCGAGAACATGGCAGATGGAATATAATGTGGATAAATGTGAAGTTATCCACTTTGGTAGAAAAAACAGAAAGGCAGAGTATTTCCTAAATGGTGAAAGATTGGGGAATGCAGATGCTCAAAGGGACCTGGGTGTCCTTGTACATGAGTCACTGAAAGTGAATGTGCAGGTGCAGCAAGCCATTAGGAAGGCAAATGGTATGCTGGCCTTCATTACAAGAGGATTTGAGTACAGGAGTAAAGAAGTCTTACTCCAATTATATAGGGCCTTGGTGAGACCACACCTGGAGTACTGTGTACAATTTTTGTCTCCTTACCTAAGGAAGGATATACTTGCCATAGAGGGAGTGCAATGAAGGTTCACGAGATTGATTCCTGGGATGGTGGGACTGTCGTATGAGAAGAGATTGAATAAACTAGGCCTGTATTCTCTTGAATTCAGAAGAATGAGAGGGGATCTCATTGAAGCATACAAAATTATTACAGGGCTTGATAGGGTGGATGCTGGGAGAATGTTTCCCTTGGCTGGGGAGTCTGGAACCAGGGGCCACAGCCTCAGGTAGGCCATTCAGGACTGAGATGAGAAGAAATTTCTTCACACAGAGGGTGGTGAATCTTTGGAATTCTCTACCCCAGAGGACTGTGGAGGCTCAGTCATTGGGTATATTCAAAACAGAAGTCGATAGATTTCTGACTAGTAAGGGAATCAAGGGATATGGCGATAGGGCCGGTGAATGGAGTTGAGGCAGAAGATCAGCCACGATATCATTGAATTGCGGAGCAGGCTCGAGGGGCCGAATGGCCTACTCCTGCTCCTATTTCTTATGTTCTTATATTCTTATAACAGGGTGTTATTCTATGTAGGATCCTGAGCTTTGGTAACACTGGTGAGGGGAGGAGGGTGGAGAGATGGGCAATGGTCGTGGGGTCTTAGCTGGAATGTGGAGGATGAACCCAAGGTTTGGCAGAACAGAGAAGTGGAATATAGGGTTTGTTCGACTGGTTGATTCCTGGAGTCTGTCAGTGGGGAGTGGGCGGGAGGGGGGAGGAAAGAAGTCACAGGCTTGATCCCTCTATGAAATTGAGCAGGAGTAGAACAGATAAACTTTCTGCCTGCTAATATCTAGTATGCTATCCGAGGAGCTAAGTGGATTTGGTGGCTTGTGGCGAGATGGTGCGATTTAAGAATAGTGAATTGTTATAGCAGGCCTCTACCCTAACTGCACTTGTAGAAACCAGCAGGGAACCACCTGGACAGAAGTGGCTGAGAAAGAGTTTACGTTTTGTAAATTATTTTTTTGCCAGCCAATAATTTAAAATTTCTGGATGTAAATTGTGGGGTGGAGCAGGAGGAGAAATGGAAGAAGACTTGCATTTATATAGCGCCTTCCACGACCACCGGACGTCTCAAAGCGCTTTACAGCCAATGAAGTACTTTTTGAAGTGGAGTTACTGTCGTAATGTAGGAAACGCAGCACCAAATTTGCGCACAGCAAGCTCCCACAAACAGCAATGTGATAATGACCAGATAATCTGTTTTTGTGATGTTGATTGAGGGATAAATATTGGCCAGGACACCGGGGATAACTCCCCTGCTCTTCTTCAAAATAGTGCCATGGGATCTTTTACATCTGCCCTCAGGGGCCTCGGTTTAATGTCTCATCCGAAAGACAGCACCTCTGACAGTGCAGCTCATCCTCAGTACCGCCCTGCAGTGTCAGCCTAGATTTTTGTGCTCAAGTGTCTGGAGTGGAATTTGAACCCACAACCTTCTGACTCAGAGGTGACAGAACAAAGTTCACAATCAAATTAGCTTCCACCAAGCCTTACCCATGCAACCAACCCCAGGGGTGGGATTAGAGATATTGGCTCTGGCCGCAGTGTGTAGCAACACTCTAAACATGTTCTTGTTGAACACAGTTACATCACTACACATAGCAACCAGAGCAATTCTCTACCAATGAGTGGGGAGAAGGGGCAAGGGAGTGAAGATTGGAAAGAGAGTTAGGAAGAAACACATTGAACCTTTCCTGATTACGAGGATGACTATTATGCACTTGACAGGCACAAAGGATTACAAAAGCAGTTAAACATGTTTAACCTCACCCCCCAACACCCCTCCATATATACATAAGTGCCTAAAATAACTGTTGTCCCCATCTGTTATGTCAGAGTCCATTACCTGACCTAACGGGGCTCCTCATCATTCCTGCCTGTAAAACAAGTGGAGAACAATTTAGTCACATTAATGCCCCTGGTTAGAATTATTGCGGGATCACATTACCACCAAATTAAAAAGGGACTGATGATAGCATAAATTACTGAGAGAACATTCCACAGCATTTGCACATAAATTGCAGAGAGCCGTCAAGCAGATCAAATAAAGACAGCTGACTTTGATCCAATTCCAAGTTCTATTATATCCGTTTCAATTGGCACAAAATCCCGATCAGGTAGAATACCAAAGTTATACTGCACGTCTTACGATGTTCCTTGTATTGCATTATTTGTTTGCGTTACGTTGTTGTGATCTGAAATGCGCTGCCTGAAAGGGCGGGGGAAGCAGATTCAATAGGAACTTTCAAAAGGCAATTGGATAAATACTTGAAGGGGGGAAAAAAATTGCAGGGCGATGGGGAAAGAGCGAGGGAGTGGGACTAATTGGATCTTTCAAAAGAGCCGGCACAGGCACGATGGGCTGACCGGCCTCCTTGTGTACTGCATCATTCTATGATTACATAAAACAAGGATCGTAGTTAACCTTGCCAAATTCATTCCAATTCAGTATTTTTCCAGTAACGCGAGATAAGCTGAAAGAAGAGGTCCGTCTCCTGGTACATGGGTTGCAGTATCTAGTGGTCAGCAGTTGTGCCTTTATGATTGGAGGACTGTTATAGTTACATAGAGTCTACAGCACAGAAACAGGCCATTCGGCCCAACTGGTCTATGCTGGTGTTTAGGCTCCACACGAGCTTCCTCCAAACCCTCTTCATCTAACCCTATCAGTAAAACCGTCTATTCCTTTCTCCCTCCTCATGTGCTTATCTAGCTTCCCCTTAGATGCATCTATGCTTTTTGCCTTAACTACTCCTTGTGGTAGTGAGTTCCAGATTCTTCCCGCTCTTTGGGTAGAGAAGTTCCTCCTGAATTCCTTGGGTTTCTCTTTGCTTTCTGACTGCAGTGACCATATTTCAGAACCAGAGGGAAAAAAGCAGCCATGACAGTTAGCGGTTTGGAGCCTGGGAGACTGTAACAGCAGTGACAGGAGGCTTAAATGTCAGGCACCCCAATTCCAATGGCAGCAGGAGGCAAGTGTCCAACCGAGAACTTGGAGCAGGACCATGGTGAACATCAGAATCCATGCTCTGGAACATGGTCTACTAGAGAGCAATGGCCACGGACCTCCATACAAACAGAACGCAAATGACGGGCAGGAAAGACCATTCAGCCTTACCCACACATCATGATGCCTGGAGTATCGAGACGAGACACTTGAAATTACAACACAGAAACAGGCCAACCAATCTATGTTGGCGTCAAATGAGCAGGATACCAATTCCATCGGATTATCTTATTCCCATATCTCTTTATCCCCATTTCCTTTCATTTATTCTCATTTGGGAGGTGCTGCCGAAGCAGCAGCAACTCGCCAAGGCTTCTTCGGCAGCACCTCCCAAACCCGCGACCTCTACCACCTAGAAGGACAAGGGCAACAGGCGCATGGGAACACCACCACCTCCAGGTTCCCCTCCAAATCACACACCATCCTGACTTGGAAAGATATCGCCGATCCTTCATCGTCACTGGGTCAAAATTCTCCCTCCCTAACAGCGCTGTGGGAGCGCCTTCACCATACGGACTGCAGCGGTTCAAGAAGGCGGCTCACCACCACCTTCTCAAGGGCAAATAGGGATGGGCAATAAATGCCGGCCTTGCCAGCGACACCCACATCCCATGAACGAATAAAAAAACGTTTACATGGGGTGGGGTGGGGTGGGGCGGGGTAATATTCAACTTTAGCGGGAGCAGGAAAACTGGTAGCAGCAGATTGGCCGCCTATTTTACATCCTGTCATTTTTTTCTTTCCATATATCCGATCTGCTAACGTCAGATTTCTGCCCCTGCTGCAGTTGAAAATTATCTCCCATGGTCTCTGCGTCAATCAATTGCATAAACTGAAATGGTTGCATATAGGATAGTTCAGGCAAGCCAAAAGTTTGGGCATCCAATGCTTCAGAGACAGTAACCCTACAGGTGGCTCTTTATTGAAGTTCGGAGAATTGTCTGGTGCTTTGCAATTAATATTTCCTTTACAGCTTTGGTCATGCACAGCTTTCTTATACAACTTATTGGAGGCTCACCCTCTGGGATTGGGAAAAGAATTATGCGTACAGATTTTATTTCGGGATGGTGAAACAAACCATCTAATATTACAAAATGTTTCCTGTATCTTCTTCATACAAAAAGATTAAATAACACACAGAATGGGTCCCCGGATAGGGGAGTGGAGGCACCAACCACTGGGATCAATTGGATGCGGTCAAGGGAGGAAAAATATTTGCTCCAAGAGGGCAAGTTATGATGCACCAAACAGCCTTAATTTCTATACTGCCAATCACTGGTGAATGCTACGATCGACATGAACCATTCAGATCATGATAAACAGCAGCTAGTTAATTCAGATGTATAAAGACGAATCAAAATTGTAAAAGCTGGAAATATACAACAGGCCCTAGAACTAAAACCTGAACCTCTCTACTCTATTGACAGATGCTGTGGCTTTACAGCAGTTTCTACTTTTATTGGAGGGGATACAACTGCTTTGGTTGTCCCTAACCAGATGATTAAGTGGTGACCGTTTAGTAATCAAATTAAACTCAGAGATGACCACGAGCATTGCTGCCGAGAGCAACCAGGGGGAAAAATAATAATGCCCTCGTGTGCAGATCAGCAATTTTCCTTTGAACACATCCAAGTACAACGACAACTTGCATTTACATGGCAGCTTAAATGTAGAACATCTCAAGACGCTTCATATAGGAACGTTAAGGTTTCACTTACCATTTCACTCGGTCGCAGTATAGAAGCTGAAAAATAATAAATCATTTTAGTAATAAAACACATTTCAGACTGGTTGGCACTGCCAACTATATGGTCATACTACGTCCACATACAGCGCTTCCTGGGGCGACTCACTAGAGGCCAATTGTAGTGACCACACACTACTGCCCCGGTCAAAACCAATTAGCAGCACAGACTGGGAGTGAAGATGGGATCCTCCTGGTCTGTAGCATTTAGCCGCTGACTGGACAAACTGGTTGAGCTCCTGAGGGAACCAAGCCAACTTTTTAAAACTGAAGTTTAAAAAATAGCCCAGGCAACCCATCGGTTAATGTTAGCAAAGAGCTAAACCTTTATAAAACACTGGTTGGGCCCCAGCTGGGGTTAGTGTGTTCAATTCCGGGCACCACACTTTAGGAAGGATGCCAAGGCATTGGAGAGGGTGCAGAAGAGATTTACTAGAATGGTACCAGGGATGAGGGACTTCAGTTATGTGGAGAGACTGGAGAAGCTGGGGATTGTTCTCTTTAGAGCAGAGACGGTCAAGAGGAGATTTGATAGAGGTGTTCAAAATCAGGAGGGGTTTTGATAGTTTCTCCTTATTTACCCGGTTTCCAGTGGCAGAAGGATCGGTAAACAGATTTAAAGTGATTGGCAAAAGAACCAGAGGGGGCAGGAGGAAACTTTTTTTTTTTTTTAAACTCAGCGAATTGTTGTGATCAGGAACGCCCTGCCTGAAAGGGCGGTAGAAGCAGATTCAATAGTAACTTTCAAAAGAGAATTGGACAAATACTTGAAGGAAAAAAAATGACAGGGCTACGGGGAGAGAGCAGGGGAGTGGGATTAATTGGTAGAGCTTCTACCAAAGAGCCGGCACAGGCACGATGAGTCGACTGGCCTCCTTCTGTGCTGTATCTAGGATTCTGAGAGCGCTATTTACCCCGTTGAATCTTTCCAGCATCTGAAAATTCAGCAGCTCCCATGCATGCCCACAAACCGCTGCTTTTGTTAATTGGCAGGAATCAAAGCCTGTGGTTTTTTTTTTTAAATCCAAAGAAGATTCATGGAGTAAAATTTATTTCAAAAGCTGTAAGGCTATTCAGAAGTGAGCATGAGATGGAGGCTTGGGGGAAAGAGTATAAGCACATGCTTGAGTTAAGTGGCAATTCTGTGATATCAGTAGGACCAGGAATGAGACGGAGGGGGAAGGGATCAGAAAGACCATGGGGGAATTTTCCCAGCCCTGGGGAGGTGGGACTGCTGGGGAAATGGCAGAAACTGGGAGCGGGTACCGACCCCGCTCCCAACCCGCCTCCGTGCCATCTTCCCGGGAGGTGGGTCCCCGAGTCGCACAGGGACCCGTCTCCTCGAGGCAGGAAGGGGATTAGAGCCAATTAACAGGTAGTTAACAGGCAGTTTTGAGGCTTTTCCACATTTTACGCCTGCAATTGCGGGCTTCCCGATGGCTGCGAACCTCGCCAGGGTCAGCGAGGCGAGCAGTCGGTCTGCGGGGATGAGAGGGGTCGAAAAGTCCGCAGTAGAGGTGAGTGATGGGTGCAAGTGTGGAGAGGTAAGTATGAGAGGTGAGTGTAAAGAGTTGGAAAAAGTTTCCTTACCTCTGCTTCTTTCTGCAGGCTTCAACCTTTGAGGATCTGGGAGGTGCCTCATCTCAACTGCAGAGATGACAGGATGTTTTCTGCTGAGGAGAGGGGTCTTGGTGAGCCTTCTGTGTAAGGGCTCACCTTAGAACAGAGATTGTCAGTGTTTGACAGCTTCTCAAAGCTGTCAAACGCTGACAATTCATCTGTCAAAATTTTTTCGACAGATGAAGCGTCATACGCTGACGTCCTCTGTCACCGGCTTTCCCTTAATTGGCCGGTAAGCCCGCACAATGCCAATCAAGGGAAAATAGCATGGGTTGGTCAGACGTCGCTGGGGGCGGGACTGAAACCCGGAAACCAGAGGTCCCGCCTCCAGCGACGTCTCCATTGATAACATCCAAATAGTGCAGCTAAGGCTATAAGGGGGGGGGAAAATGATCCAATAACAACATGGAGGAGCTAGATCCTTGTAGCTTTAGCAACTGGCTACATAGCGAGACGAGCACAGTGTTAAACAGTCACTTATTTGCCCTTTAAGCAAAGGAGTTTGGCTTGGACGTGGAGAAAGATTGAAGAATAAAATCATAGTTTAAAGATTTAAAAAGGGCTTGGGCAAACTGCGCAATCTTATCTGTCTGGAACAACACACTCAACAACCATAAACAAGCCAATACAAGTTAGGTCTTCACCTTTGTTTCGTCGGTAAAACAAATGTGGGAGTTTGTTGGACCGCTTGAGGTAGAAAAATGCTGCCACAGACAGAATGAAGAATGAACTGATAAATAGTGTTCCCAGACACAACGAGGCAGCTATTCCTGGTCCTCCTTAAAAAGAGACGAGAGAGAGAGAGAGAGAATTAATCACTTATTGTTGGTGTACTACATAAATGAAAGGTTACTTAAGCAACGGTGAGAAGCTTCACGGCATCTCAATGCTTTTCTCGGTTCAGTTTCTTACCAATTTTAAGGATGGTTGGGCCCACAGTGGTGCCATTTGCCGCTTTCTCTTCACTCCTGGAAAGTGCTGTAACAGGAAAGCCAATGAGTGTGAAATTCATGCAAAGCTAACGACACCCAAACAAACAATGAACTCTCAAAAGACAAATTTTTCTTCGGAATTTGCACAATTTTCACCCGCTTTGTATTGCATTGTAAAAACTGAAATATTACCTCTAAAATCCAATTTATAAGTGCAATCCAAAATGAAATTATTACAATCTGGATGGAGTCATACCTAGCACAAAGGAAGATGGTTGTGGTTGTTGGAGGTCAATCATTTCAGCCCCAGGACATCGCTGCAGAAGCTCCTCAAGGCAGTATCCTAGGTCTAACCATTTTCAGCTGCTTCATCATTGACCAGAAACTTAACTGGACCAGCCACATAAATACATCTAACCCGATCAGCATATCCTTCGATTCCTTTTATCCCTCATGGCTACAAGAGCAAGTCAGAGGCTAGGTATTCTGCAGCGAGTGTCTCACCTCCTGACTCCCCATAGCCTTTCCACCATCTACAAGGCACAAGTCAGGAGTGAGATGGAACACTTTCTACTTGCCTGGATGCGTGCAGCTCCAACAACACTCAAGAAGCTCGACACCATCCAGGACAAAGCAGCCTGCTTGATTGGCACCCCATCCACCACCTTAAACATTCACTCCCTCCACCACCGTGGCTGCAGTGTGTACCATCTACAAGATGCACTGCAGCAACTCGCCAAGGCTTCTTCGACAGCACCTCCCAAACCCGCGACCTCTACCACCTAGAAGGAGAAGGGCAGCAGGCGCATGGGAACATCACCACCTCCAAGCTCCCCTCCAAGTCACACACCATCCTGACTTAGAACTATATCGCCGATCCTTCATCGTCGCTGGGCCAAAATCCTGGAACTCCCAACCTAACAGCACTGTGGGAGTACCTTCACCACACGGACTGCAGAGGTTCAAGAAGGCGGCTCACCACCACCGTCGAGGGCAATTAGGGATGGGCAATAAATGCTGGCCGTGCCAGTGATGCCCACATCCCGTGAATGAATAAAAAATAGAGCATTTAAGAGGAAGCTAGATAAGCACGTGAGGGATAAAAGGATATGCTGATAGGGTTAGATGAAGAGGGGTGGGAGGCGGCTCGTGTGCAGCATAAACGCCAGCATGGTCCGAATGGCCTGTTGCATGCTGCAGACCAATATTTCTATTAAGCTGCACAGCGGTCTGGAGGTCCCACGCAGCCAGCTCATCGACTTTTAAAAATGAAAAAACCGCGCATTTGCGGAAATTGGAATGGGCTGCGCAGCCTGTTAAAGGGGCCGTGCACCCAAAAAAATTGTTAAAGGGAACATTGCTGTAGACTCTATGTAATGTCTTCAAATGAATTAAGTATGCTTGGCTGATATGTCATATCACGGGAATATGTTCGACCCATACTAAGCGAAGGGATTGAATTCTAGCACTGTCCTAGAAGCTTTGGGACAAGTAGAGTAATAAGAAAACTCCTCTACTTTCATCAACAATAGACGACTACACAAAACATTGCGGCTTAAATAGTTAACCAGAGTTTCCAGTGGGCAAGTAGCGCAATGGACACAGAAATTCAACTTGAGGAAACATTGCTGATCTTCTCTGCCGAGGTTTGCAGTTCCCACTTTTATTTCTCACTTCCATTACATGTTAATTGGGCCCAGCATCTTTCCAGTGGGATACAGGCAACAGCGCACATTCAAATAGCAAAGCTCACACCGTGTTCAACACAACAGCTGCCACCCACTTGGTTCATGGCCTTGTATCGAATTGACAAAGAATGTAAACTTTTAACAGCACGCTTTAACGACCTCCACTGAACCTGGGCTGGAAGCTACAGCAGAAACGAGACACATTTTGCACGAGGGTAGTCACTGAAGTCAGAAACTAACTCTGGTCTTCTCTACTTGCAGGAGTTTCTCGACCTACTGCCCCTCACAAGATGACAACACAAAACCCGCTTCTGTGCGAGTCACGACTGGTCCTGTTACTTTTCACAGCTGCATAGTGATTCACTCGGTGACCAGGACAACTGGTAAAGCCTGCCCAATTAGTGCAAATAGCCGAGGCTGGGATACCAACTTTGACTTCTGGTCCGAAACGTAGTCCTCTACCCACTGCAGCCACTCCACCATCAGCTTTAGTTTTAAATGTTCCTGCCTTAAGGAGATAATCAGGATTGTGCGAGGAATCAGAAGGGGGCTTTAACGGACATCTCCTGCTGGCAGTTGCTAGTGTACAAGCAAAATTGTTAATGAGTGTAACGATACAGCATTTGGTTACTCACAGTTAATGCATTCAGTCAGATTGTTCGAGGATTCTGTGAGTGTTCCATTAATGCACCTGATGCAGGTGGTGCTTCCATTCTTAAACCAATGTCTGTAACAGTCTGAAAATTGATTACAGTGAGTCTAGAGACAAATGCCGATATAAACTCCAACATCCTTTCCGGCTTACTGGGAGCTCTTAATACAGCATTTTGGTAGAGCGGCTGTAACATCGCGTTATAATTCATCTTTTCTCTTCCCCCCCCCCCACCCCCAACATGCCTATGGAGGTCCAGCTCTATCCTCCAGACCCCTGCACACTATGACACCAAGGCAGATAATGCCTAACCCAAAGAGTCAGCAAACTCTTGAGGGAAGTTAACTATTTACCTGCACCAATGACAAGCAGTTAATTCGTAACTGGTGTGAAGACCCAGTTAGTAATTCTGTAAATTATTCAAACAGGAATACTACTTTAGGTTAGTTCAGCGTAGGGAGGGAGATGGGGGAAATGGGGGGGGGGGGGGGGGTCGGTATTTATTCTGGGAAGGTTTTGTAAATTGATTTGATGGACGCTAGGTGGAGCAGTGGTTCAGGACAGCGTTCTGCCACCGAAGGTCAAAATTGGCCAGGCTAAGAACGTGCAAGTCTCCTCTGCTAACTATACAACTCCTAAGGAAACTACAAGGGTATGAGGGACAAGTTGGCCATGGTAGATTGGGAGACTACACTAAAAAGGTATGAAAGTGGACATACAATGGCTAACATTCAAGGAAATAATGCATAATTTGCAACAAACATATTCCTCTAGGGCATAAAAACCCAAAAGGAAAAGTGATCCAACCATGGCTAACAAAAGAAATTAAAGCTAGTATTAAGTCAAAGGAGGAAGCTTATAAAGTTGCCAGAAAAAGCGGTCAGCCTGAGGATTGGGATTTTTTAGAAATCAGCAAAGGGGGACCAAGAAATTGATAAAGAAAGGGAAAATGGAATATGAGCACAAACTAGCGAAAAATATAAAAACGGATTGTAAAAGCTTCTATAGGTATGTGAAAAGAAAGGCTGGCGAAGGTAAATGTAGGTCCTTTACAATCAGAGACGGGAGAATTGGAAGAATGAGGAAATGGCAGAGAAATTAAATAAATACTTTGTTTCTGTCTTCACGGAGGAAGACACAAAAAACCTCCCAGAAATACAAGAAAACCAAGGGTGTGGCGAGAATGAGGAACTTAAAGAAATTATTATTAGTAAAAAAACAGTACTAGCAAAATTAATGGGACTAAAAGTCGATAAATCCCAAGGACCGGATGACCTACATCCTAGGGTTTTGAAAGAGGTGGCCATTGGAATAGTGGACGCAATGGTTGTCATCTTCCAAACTTCTATAGATTCTGGAACGGTTCCTGCAGATTGGACGATAGCAAATGTAACCCCGCTATTTAAGAAAGGAGGGAGAGAGAAAACGGGGAACTACAGACCTGTTAGCCTCACATCAGTAGTTGGGAAAATGCTGGAATTTATTATAAAGGATGCAATAACTGGGCACTTAGAAACTAATAGGAAGATTGGGAAGAGTCAACATGGATTTATGAAAGGGAAATCCTGTTTGACAAACCTATTGGAGTTCTTTGAGGATGTAACTAGTGGAGTAGACAAAGGGGAACCGGTAGATGTGGTGTATTCGGATTTTCAGAAGGCCTTCGATAAGGTCCCACACAAGAGGTTGGTGAACAAAATTAGGGCACATGGAATTGGGGGTAATATACTAGCATGGATTAAGAATTGGTTAACAGACAGAAAACAAAGAGTAGGGATAAACGGGTCTTTTTCAGGATGGCAGGCTGTGACTAGTGGGGTACCGCAAGGATCGGTGCTTGGGCCCCAGCTATTCACAATCTATATCAATGACTTGGATGAGGGGACTAAATGTAACATTTCCAAATTTGCTGGATACAAAGCTAGGTGGCAGCTTCAGTTGCGAAGAGGATGTGAAGAGGCTTCAAAGGGATCTCGACAGGCTCAGCGAGTGGGCGAGAACATGGCAGATGGAATATAATGTGGATAAATGTGAAGTTATCCACTTTGGTAGAAAAAACAGAAAGGCAGAGTATTTCCTAAATGGTGAAAGATTGGGGAATGCAGATGCTCAAAGGGACCTGGGTGTCCTTGTACATGAGTCACTGAAAGTGAATGTGCAGGTGCAGCAAGCCATTAGGAAGGCAAATGGAATGCTGGCCTTCATTACAAGAGGATTTGAGTACAGGAGTAAAGAAGTCTTACTCCAATTATATAGGGCCTTGGTGAGACCACACCTGGAGTACTGTGTACAATTTTGGTCTCCTTACCTAAGGAAGGATATACTTGCCATAGAGGGAGTGCAACGAAGGTTCACGAGATTGCTTCCTGGGATGGCGGGACTGTTGTATGAGAAGAGAGTGAATAAACTAGGCCTGTATTCTCTTGAATTCAGAAGAATGAGAGGGGATCTCATTGAAGCATACAAAATTATTATAGGACTTGATAGGGTGGATGCTGGGAGAATGTTTCCCTTGGCTGGGGAGTCTAGAACCAGGGGCCACAGCCTCAAGATAAAGGGTAGGCTATTCAGGACTGAGATGAGAAGAAATTTCTTCACACAGAGGGTGGTGAATCTTTGCAACTCTCTACCCCAGAGGGCGGTGGAGGCTCAGCCATTGGGTATATTCAAAACAGAAGTCGGATAGATTTCTGACTAGTAAGGGCATCAAGGGATATGCCGATAGGGCCGGTGAATGGAGTTGAGGCAGAAGATCAGCCATGATCTCATTGAATGGCGGAGCAGGCTCGAAGGGCCGAATGGCCTACTCCTGCTCCTATTTCTTATGTTCTTATTAAGTGAATCAGTTTAGGCAGACACAGCTTGCTGCTTAATGCCAATAATTCAAAGGACTTCTCACACTAAAAAACTGAATTAAACAATAATTCGAACTAAGCAATGTAAACAATACAATTTGAATTAACAGCTGTAGAAAGTAAAACTCTGCATCATTTTAGCACTAAATTGGCAGTCTCGCTAGGGCACAAGGATGTCTGCTGTGAGAAATGGTAAACCCTCATTGCTGCACTGGTTCAGGAGGGTGGGGGGAGTTATGCTCTTCAAGGGTGAATACCTGATCTAGGAATGCTTAATACTGACAGCGTGCTCAAAGTCGAGAACTGCATTCTCCAGTAGAGACATCCCTCACCTTGATAAAGGAGCACAAGAACAAAACAAACAAAGATAGAAGCTTGCCTTGTTCTGCTGGGTGCGGTTACAGATTTTGCTAGATTAAAAATGTACCTGAATGACAAAAGCTGCTTTGTGGACAATGGCCAGACTCGTCCAGGAGATCTGCACAGCATTCGGTGACAGCAACTGGTGGGATCTAGAAAATAAGTAAATAGGCATTAGAAAGGAAAAACAAAGACTTGTATTTATATAGCGCCTTTCACAACCTTGGGATGTCCCAAAACACTTTACAAACCATGAAGTATTTTTGAAGTGTTGTCACTGTTGTGATTCAGTAAACGCAGGCAGCCAATTTGCGCACAGCAAGCTCCCACAAACAACAATGTGATAATGACCAGATAATCTGGGTTAATGATGTCGGTTGAGGGATAAATATTGGCCAGGCTGATGAATGTACTTCCAGCATTCCTATTATTGCAGAAGTAAACTATTCTGAATACTTTATCAAGATTCTAAAATATGATGCCAATACCAACCAATCACAGAGGAGTATGTTCAGTTGCAAATTAATCACAGAAAATCTGTTACAGAAATACACAACCAAACCTTTCGCCGATCATTCACAAATTTCTGCGGGATGTTCAAATTTCTCCCGCAGGCTGAAAGCTAATTAGCAACATTTGAGTAGTTTCAGTTCTAAAAAGGGAGTGAAATCATCTTGGGTGGTAGTGCGAAATAGACGATCGCAAATCAGCTGCCCATTTTACACTCCACCGGGAAAAAAATAATCGGGCGGAGTTGTAAAACGGGCTGGCGATTTGCTATCGCCCGTTTTGCGCTACTGCCCATAATGAATTGAACCCCCCTCACCCCGCCTATCTGTCTCCCCAGGCCATACACCGACTGTGGACAGAATACCAGCTGCTCAATTGCCTCCATCAATGTTGGGAGATGCACTTGAAAACAGCAGCAAGGGGAGGTCTCGACCTCCCCTATTGAATTCTCAGCTGCTGCCATTTACAGTTCTGCCTTTTTTTTCGTTTCTGGAAAAAAACCCACAATTTGTAGCTTCCCAACACTTGTGGGGTTTGCCCTCTTTCCCGGCAAGAATACATGTTGGCTATATGTAAATCAGAGGCAAGTTATAAATCAACAGTGTTCCTGCGCCCTTCAGATCATTGCAGAGCTGCCAAATGAAAATAAACATCTGGTCGTGACTTGCAAAGTAGAAGCAGACAATTAACCCGAATGAAATTTCATCTCTGCAACACTAAGTGCGCTGTTGGTTTGTTAAAGCCCGAAGAAAACTAAACAATGCCCTGAAAATATCTGGAACAAAACAAACCTAGCTGTAATAGTACGAGGTAACACATCCTACTCAAGGGTTTAGGTTGCTGCAACAGCTGGACTCGACCTGGCCAACTGGTAAAGGCAACACAAATCTCAAGGAGCAAAGTTTGGTTAGAAACTGGGGAAGTTACTGAAACTGTTAATATTTAGGTCTGTAGTGCCTCATCAGTTCTCCTTCCTTCAGTTCCAGCAAAGTGAACACATGAAAAATGGACAGGAAAATGCCATCTGGCCCATCGAGCCCACCTCATTTTGACACACCATCACCGCCATCCCTCCACGGTTTTCACATCATTAATCCACTCCACTGTTGCTGGTTCTCAACTAGCCGGGCTGCTTTAGTCATCTGTATCCCTTTCTGTGACAAATCATACTTAACATCGTCTACGCTTCCTTGATTTCATGTTCCACGTCCCTCTGTACACAGGGCCATGAAAGGTAGTCTAGCTGTTTCCATTCTTGAAACGTGCCCAAACCATTGCAGTCCTCTTTCTTGGATCTTCTGCATATGCATTGTTTCTTGTCAAAGCCATGTTCTTACTATATCATTCTTGATTCTTTGCATCCTGGATACTCCCAGTATTCCTCTCAACCAACTCATCTCTGCTGTTACTATCTTTTGCTCGTCAACGTTTCTCATGTTACAGCACTCAGATCCGTATAGTAATATGGGTTTAACCATCATGTCTCACCTTGCACCCTCTGTAAACTTCAGCTTATCCAAAACTCTGCTGCCCGTATCCTAACTCGCACCAAGTCCCGTTCACCCATCACCCCTGTGCTCGCTGACCTACCTTGGCTCCCTGTCCAGCAACACCTCGATTTTAAAATTCTCATCCTTGCTTTCAAATCCCTCCATGGCCTTGCCCTTTCCCATCTCTAACCTTCTCCGGCCCTACAACCTCCCCGCCCACCCCCAATCACCACCCCGAGATCTCTGCACTCTTCTAATTCTGGCCTCTTGTGCATCCCCGATTTTAATTGCTCCATCATTGGCTGTACCTTCAGCTGCCTGAGACCCAAGCCCTGGAATTCCCTCCCTAAACTGTATCAGCTGTGGCTCAGTTGGTAGCACACTCGCCTCGGAGTCAGAAGGTTGTGGGTTTAGGTCCCACTCCAGGGACTTGACCATATAAAGCTAGGCTGACACTCCAGTGCAGTGCTGAGGGAGTGCTGCACTGTCGGAGGTGCTGTCTTTCGGATGAGACGTTAAACCGAGGCCCCGTCTGCCCTGTCAGGTGGACGTAAAAGATCCCACGGCACTATTTCGAAGAAGAGCAGAGAAGTTATCCCCGGTGTCCTGGCCAATGTTTATCCCTCAACATCACTAAAACAGATTATCTAGTCATTATCACATTGCTGTTTGCGGGAGCTTGCTGAGCGCAAATTGGCTGCCGCATTTCCCACATTACAACAGTGACTCTACTTCATTGACTGCAAAGCGCATTGAGACGTCCGGTGGTCGTGAAAGGCGCTTTAGAAATGCAAGTCTTTCTTTCTTTAACGTCTCTGTCTCTCTCCTCCATTAAGACGCTCCTTAAAACCTACCTCTTTGACCAAGCTTGGGTCACCTGTCCTAATATCTCCTTATGTGGCTCGGTGTCAAAGTTTGCTTGACAACACTCCTGTGAAGCACCTTGGGATGTTTTACTACGTTAAAGGCGCTATATAAATGCCAGTTGTTGTTCATAAACTCTTACCTTCCTTTTTAACCAAAATATCTTTAGCCTACCACATCCTGCTTAAACTTTCAAAAGCAGCAGAAGGGAGTCCAATCCTTCTTTTGATGTCTTCTTCATAACTCCCATTCTCGGATGCTAACCCATCAAGGTATACAAATTTTCCCACCTGTTCGACTGCATCCATGTACATCTTCCTGATGCTTCCCTTGACTTTTGTGTTAAATATGTAATCCAAATTTTTTACTCTCCACGTATCAGTTAATCTCTGAAAATCTGTTTTAGATGTTGCTATAAGGTCAAGGTCATCAGCAAATCAGATTGTTTAAAATCTTGCCGCAGAAGGAGACTCCTCCAATATCATCTTTTAGTACAAGGTTCATTACTGCTTCCAATACTAGATTAAATAAAATCAGGTGACAGTGTGCATCCTTGTCTTACCCTAACTTGATCGAAACCATTCTGTTAGTTTCCTAGCCATTCAATCGCTCAGGGACCTGTTATCGATGTTTTCGCTATCAGTCTGATAAGTTTCTCAGGAGGTGGCAGGACATATTGAGAGAGTGGTTAGCAAAGCATATGGGATCTTGGGTTTCATAAATAGAGATATTGAGTACAAAAGTAGAGAAGTTATGCTGAATCTTTATAAAGCGCTGGTTAGGCCACAACTGGAGTATTGCGTCCAGTTCTGCTCACCACACTTTAGGAAGGATGTGAAGGCCCTTGAGAGGGTGCAGAGGAGATTTACCAGAATGGTTCTGGGGATGGGGGATCTTAGCTACAAGGACAGGTTGGAGAAGCTGGATTTGTTTTCATTAGCGCAAAGGATGTTGAGGGGTGATTTGATAGAGGTGTACAAGATTATGACGGGTTTGGATAGGCTAGACAGGGAAAGGCTGTTCCCACTAGTTGATGGTACAAGGACTAGGGGACACAGATTTAAGGTTTTGGGCAAGAGATACGGGGGAATGTGAGGAAAAACTTTTTTACGCAGCGAGTGGTGAGGACCTGGAACTCGCTGCCGACGGAAGTGGTGGAAGCTGAGACACTCAATGTTTTCAAGAGGAGACTGGATAGGCACTTGAGGGAAATAAACTTGCAGGGCTACGGGGATAGAGCGGGGGAATGGGACTGACTGGATTGTTCTGCAGAGAGCCGGCACAGACTCGATGGGCCGAATGGCCTCCTTCTGTGCCGTTATGACTCTATGGGGGAAAAATTGAGTCGCGCCCCCTTTGGGGCGCTAACTTCGCCGGGGCGCTACTTTGAGTGCCCTGAAAAAATTAGCGCCCCCACGGCCGAAATTGAGTGGTAGCGCCCCAAGAGGGAAGCGGGGCGCTACTGGAAGCGCCTCGCCTTCCTCTTGGGGTGCTGCGAGGGAATATCGCGGCGCTACGTGCCGCGGTATTGCAGGCCTTCCTCCCCTTCTTAAAGGGGAGGGGCCTTGTGCAGCGTGACCCGGGGCCCAGCTGGGCCACCGGGGATCGGAGTGCCAGCAAAAGAGCCCGGCACTCAAGAGAAGTGCCGGGCTCATGGAGCACAGCCGGCACTCCGCCGGGGGGGGGGGGCGGGTCAGGAGGCCGGGGACGGCAACGGGGGCAGGTGCTAGCAGGCGGCCAGCAACAAAGATGGCCACCCGGAACCTCACCTTTAAATAGCGCCACCCCGGCCACAGGTAGGCCCCCCTAACCTCATTGGATATAGCGTCCGGTGGT
The DNA here is from genome assembly GCA_030390025.1 of Squalus acanthias. NCBI lineage: Eukaryota > Metazoa > Chordata > Chondrichthyes > Squaliformes > Squalidae > Squalus > Squalus acanthias. The sequence goes on from CM059440.1 coordinate 11,489,449, forward strand.
AAGTCAGGGGGCGCTACCGAAGATCGCAGCCGGGGCGTGAGCGGGGTGCTGCGCACAGCGTTAGAAAAATTGCTTTCAAAACACTGCACTTGAACTTCAAGCTACAGCTCTTTGTACAAGAGGGGAGGGGGAGAAAGAGAATGGAAGCCAGTCCCACAAGTCACAGTAACATTGCAAAATGGTCCCAATTCCAGTACTAGATTCACTTACTTTAGAAACACTGCACCTTTACATTAATCTGAACAGCCCCAAAGGAAAACCAATAATTTGCTCGTCAATCTTACCTCAATTTCACACATCATGTTCGTTATACAGAAGAATATTTTGAAATACAAGCTTGAATTGTGGTGCAGTATATTGGAGCTCTGAGCAGAGGGAGGGAGACACCCCAGGTTGCTATCACCAGAAGTCAGCAGTTGATTATAGATGTGTACGGACAGGTTTGATTGAATCTCTTACTGATTCTCTCAGCCCATGATGGAGCATGGCAGAGGGAGACCACAGAAGGAAAGAAAGTATTTTACCAAAACATTTTCATTCCTCATAATGGTAATTTTTATAAAAAGCCACAAATTTATACAGGAGAGAAAGCACGCGATTACAGTAAACACTGCTATGAATTTAATTTCCTTTTACAGCATAAATATTTACTAAAAGGAGAGTTCAAATATGCCTTGTTGTGAAAAACTATCAACTTGCTGAATTTGGGTTGTTGTTTTAATTGCAGTGGCAAACATACTATCCTGCAAAATTGTAAGACATGGGTTTATGCTCCTATTAATTCACAAGGAAAGCTGCAATTTCAGCGGTTCAATCGACAATAGGCAGCTCATAGAAACAAGGCCCTCTGCTGCAGAATAAAAAGTCCTGCACAATGCCATCCTTAACGACTCATGTACACCTCCTAGTGGTTAACTCAAGAAAGGCACCGACACAGGCCTGGAGAAGTTTGCCTCTCCTGTGTCTTGGGGCAGGAATAATGCACGATACAAGAGCCCAAAACTGAACAAACAAAAAAAAAAGATGCTTTCAGTTCTTATACATTGATTACTAATAATCTGTAGTTCAATGCGCTTGTAATCATTAGGATGCAAGTCTGCCAACTTTGTCACAAGTCCAAAACCAGACAGACAGGATCGTGGTTTTGCGTTTTGATGTTTGCTTTGTTGCTAAATGTAAATTCAGTCGAAATCTCAATATGAACTAGCAAGCCTTACACCGCAGAGGGGGAAATTTCTGTACAGGCAACTCAAAAAACAGACAGGTTGAAAACATGACAATCCTATTCAAGTGTTTGTTATTAAATGAACTCTCATATTGAAACTAGCATACGTCACATTTGGTACAGTAGCATAGTGGTTATGTTACTGGGTTAGTAATAGAGGCCCAGACTAATGATCCCAAAACACGAGTTCAAATCCCACCATGGCAGCTGGGGAATTTAAATTCACTTAATTAAATAAATCTGGAATACAAAGCTAGTATCAGTAATGGTAACCATGTAACTACTGGATTGTCTTAAAAACCCATCTGGTTCACTAAGGTCCCTTTAGGGAAGGACATCTACTGTCCTTACCCGGTCAGGCCTATATGTGACTCCAGACACATAGCAATGTGGTTGACTCTTAACTGCCCTCTGAAATGGCCTAGCAAGCCACTACGACAAAGTATAATAATAAAACCGGATGGATCACCTGGCATCGACCTCGGACCTTCACCACACGGACTACAGCAGCGGCTCACTGCCACCTTCTTCTCAAGGGGGCAATTAGGGATGAGCAATAAATGCTGGCCTTGCCAGTGACGCCCACATCCTATTACTGAATTTTAAAAAGAGTTGAAAACCAGAGGGCACTTTAACAGATCCTGTCGCTGTGGAGCAGTAGTGCAAAAAGCATGCAGAATTATATTCCTAAATCACCAAGAGTATAGGTCGAAAGGATATCATGGTGAAATTGTAAAAGATGCCGCTTAATTAGAGCACTCGAATAGTGTGTTCAGATTTGGTAACCAAGACGCGAAGAAAACATTCTAGCTGTGGAGGCGATAGAGAACCAGAGGACTGGTCCCTCTACTCAAAGGCTTCAGCTAAGAGGAAAGGCCGAAGAAACTTGAACTCTTAAAATTAGGATGGGGGACAGGTTCAAACTGTTGGAATGAAAACTTAGGACTGATGTCAAGAAGCTTATTATACAAAGAATGATCAACACTTGGAGTGGTCTTCTGGGTAGGGTAGTAGTAAAAAAAATACCTTAAAAGTCATTTAAAAAAACAGTTGGATGATGTTATGGGGCCAGGGTGGCTGTAATTTTTCTAGACAGATCAGCTAAAATAGGTCTAATGACCTTCCTCATTCCTATTGATTGTGATCATGTGATAACTAACCTCTTTTCATAAGGCAACCACTTTCAAAATCAAATTGCAGAAGTGAAACTATTGCACAATAACATGCTGTCAACATTAAATCATACCTCCAGACTTTATATTCCTTCTCTAATCAAAGCTCAGTATTTAATTAATCCAAATTAAAGAATGGATTAGAGTATAACCGGCACAGACCTGTAGGGCCGAATGGCCTGTTTCTGTGCTGTAAAGTTCCATGTCATATATCGCAGTCTAGTTTGTGTGCAACTGTTTTGAAGGGAAAAATGTTACGTCGCAGGCGTCACTTCGGGCACTTCCTGCAATTCAGCAAGCAGCTGCATGAACCACACCTTGTCCCGAACAAATGCTGGGTCACAGTAAAAACAAAAGTGCAACATACCAAAGACTGTGGTGTTTCAGTGCAGACTCGAAGCACGAGTCCTGCCAGGATTATAGTAAGTGGCACAGTCATGGCCAGTAGGAAGAACTTTCTGTGGAAGGGGAAACAAAACCCACAATGTAACTTCACTATAGGTACTAAGAGCTCAGTAGTTAGTAAAACATTAATGAGACCAAAGTGAAAACACTTCTTCAAAGTCTCAGCATTTGGTAAACACATACAAGCTAAACTCATTTACTGAGCCTAGAGATTGTTTTTGAAACAAAAAATATCTTACCTTAGGTGAAAGAATTAAGTTGAGGCATTCAGGATTTTCAGCCAGTCACAGCAACTGAAAGCAGTTTCCTCATAATGACAGCCCTGTTTGTTGCTAGGATACAAGGGGCCTTATCAGAATACAAGCACAGCCTTGCTGATTTTATTCCACACCCACCCAAAATCAACTTGAGCAATTACAGCCTAACTGAACTATTGCTCAATGCGGTCGTTGAAAATTATCATTACAAGTAGTTTAAGATAAATAAATATTTTCAAATGGAGAGAAAAAAAAATGTAATCCTCATTTCTGCTTCTCTGTTTTATTTGCCAATTGGGACATAAAGAATTTAACAGACGCGCTGCAGCTGGTATCTGGCAGACTCAGGTGTAAAGCTGGCAGCAGAATACATTTCATTTTTTTTCTAATCTCCAGAAAATATAAAACTATTGAAGTGAAACCAAACTACACACTAGTGAATATCCACAACTTTCTGATGGTGTGGATGTGCAAATACGGTCAAACCCCATGTTATACATTTCCAGTAGAAGCTAACACCAAGCAAATCTTTAGAATATTAGATCGCACATTGAGTGCCAAGGAAGGGTGGGAGACAGGATCAAATTCTCCATGCTTGCTGCATTCCCAATTTCAGTTTGGGTCATGTGGGGAGTTGCTGACAAGAGGAAGTTAGATGCTCTGCCTGTGAGGAGGAAGAAGCGATAGGAGAGCTATCCATGGTTTGCTTTTGCGTACCTCCTAGAGATTAGTTCTACCTGACATTGGAGGACGCCACCCACCCACCATCTTTGCTACAGTCGGTGAGTGGGCTAGGAGGTGAAGGAACAGGCAATTTACCTTCCACAAAGAAAAAAAAATTTAAGGGTCATTTAGTGTATGCAGATAATTCCTCTATAATGACAATCACTGAATGACAAATCCTGTGATTGACTCTTAACTGCCCTGTGAAATGGCCTAGCAAGCTACTCAGTTGTAACAAACCGCTACGAAAAGCAATAATGAGAATAAAACCGGACGGACCACCCGGCATCGGCTTACTCCCTAACAGCACTGTGGGAGTACCTTCACAACACGGACTGCACCATCTTCTCAAGTGCAATTAGGGATGGGCAATAAATGCTGGCCTTGCCAGCGACGCACACATCCCAGGAATGAATAAAAAAACGTTCCTGTCTCTCTGTCTTCCACTGCTCCCATGTTAAAGCCCTACATTAAGGTTGAGTGTAACTCTACTCAACCTCCTACAGCACACATGAGGCGTCAAGATCGAGTGGTCTTTCCTCCTTTAAGACACTCCTTAAAACCTACCTCTTTGACCAAACTTTTGGTCACCTGCCCTCATTTATCCATATGTGGCTCGGTGTCAAATTTTTTGTCTTAAAATATTCCTGTGCTGCTCCTTGGGACGTTTTACTACGTTAAAGGTGCTATATAAATACAAGTTGTTGTTGTTGAGATTAGAGGGCAAGAGATAAGTCATACAATCTATCCTTATTTTTATATAATACTCTGATTTGATATTATCTATAGTTAAATAGCAAAACTTACAACAATTTCAGGAACAGGGAAGTAGTGTCAGTTGGAGCATTAAAGTTTGTCTGCAGTACAAGTTGGGAGGTAAAAAACTACAACATCACCACTGGTGGGAGGATGTAAATACAGGATGACAAGGGTCAGTAGGCACTTTCCACTATAAATGTGGATATAGGAATTTATAATGGAAAAAGTTGGTCCAAAAAGTGTGACATAAACATGAGTAAGACAGGAAGTTGTGTGCCGATGTAAGATTTTTAATATATTTTGAATATTTGTCACTCGCCTACCTGAAATACAAATGTACCAAACTCCCTTTTAAAGGGGCACTGTCTCTATGAAAAAGTAATCGGTGAAGCTTTCTCGTCAGGGGAGGATGAAGAAGAGTTGTGCGTCGTATTTGCCTGGTGTCATCATACACTGCTGGGACAATGACACACTTTGATATGGTTTACATCATAATGTTGTGTGGCTGTGAAACAAATGTATAAATATTCACCAAAACACTTTTCACAAAGTTCAGACTCCTTTAAATAAGCATTGCATTAGTCAAGTTATAGTTGATTCTTTATATTGCATCTGCCATACTTCAAAAGAACACATTACATCTAATAATTATTAAACTTTGTCCTGCAAATTCCACTGTAAGCCCTCTTATTTTGTGCCTCTACGTTGAGTCTAAAGAACTTAAAGTGGAAAATTAATATTATTCATTAGCTTAAATGTTTGTATCATATTCTCTTCTTCCCACCACCCCCTCCCCAATCCTCTTTCATTGAGGAATACATATTACATAGAATTTACAGCACAGAAACAGGCCATTCGGCCCAACTGGTCTATGTCAGTGTTTATGCTCCACACGAACCTCCTTCCTTCCTGCTTCATCTAACCTTATCAGCATAACCTTCTATTCCTTTCTCCGTCATCTGTTTATCTAGCTTCCCCTTAAATGCATCTGCGCTATTCGCCTCAACCACTCCTTGTGGTAGCAAGTTCCACATTCTAACCACACTCTCTGGTTATATCGTCATGCATCCATCACACATTAAAGTGTCACACTTTGTTACAAGTGCAAAAACAGTATTTTTAAAAAGTTTTTTCAAAAAAGGAGAAAGCTAATGATTGCCGGCTGGTTTTACCTGACCTTTCTCCAAAGCCAGAGATTTACAAACAGCCACCAATCTACAGAACCCTTTGTGAGCAATTCCTCACAGGGAGTATCTGAACAATGGGTTCAAAGGGTCAGTCCAGGTTAAGCACGGCTTTATTTTAACAGCGAAACACCACAACCATACTCCGCATCCTAGGCTATCTGTAAGCATTGTCACACGGGAGCAGCCAGTAGATTTCAGTAGGTACAGAGATCAAATCAATGACAATCTAGTCAAATTATTCTACTTTACTAAAGGAAATATGAACAAAGCCTGGATCCAAATGCCCGAGATTGTATCCCACTATGGACAGAGTCAGACACTTTTTGTCTCCTGGGTGTAATGGATTTTTTTACCATCCCAAAGCCACAGCTACTTAACTAAAATTTAATTCCACATCCACCAGTACTTTACGTTAACTACGTTATACCCTGTGTAATAAATAGATGTGATAAACCTATTGAATGTTAAATATCCCGTCCCGAATCAGCCCTCAACATTGATTAGAATTCAATTACAGTTCGAATCACCTTTTACACGCTTATCTTAATATTTTCCATATGATCACTTCACATCCCAATTACAAAATGAAAATCAGTAGAAGTTTAACAAAAATGAATTACATGTGAAAGGTTCATAAGATTCTTATCTGTAGGTTTTCCCATCTCTCCGTTTTGGTATTATTTGCCTTTTTTTCTGTCCAATTCCTTTTCAAGTCTCCTTATCTTCTTTCTTTGTCTCTAACCTCCTTTGTGAGTGTTTCTCATGCGCTCTCAGCCTTTTTCTGCCCAGCCACTTGGCTTTCCATTCCTTTTGTTCTATACTCTTGGGAATGTTTCTGTTCACTCTGATTATCTCTCTCATTAATTCTGCTCTGCCTCTTTGCTCTCTCTCCATTCAAATCTTTTTTTCTTGATTGCTGTTGTTACAAAGTTCTTCACAATTAAATATGTTTAGGGACTACAGAATTCCCAATAAGGTTTAATATTGCAAACAAAGGGTATAAGGGTTTATAAAAAAGACCAATGCAAACATTTCGACTAAATTTATTCAGCTTAACATTTTCTTGGCGTGGGAGCAGGAGGAGGCCATTCAGCCCCTCAAGGCTGTTCTGCCATTCCATGGTCGATCTGTATCTTAACTCCACCTACCCGCCTTGGTTCCATATCCCTTAATACCCTTGCCTAGCAAATATCTATCAATCTCAGTTTTGAAATTTTCAACTGAACTCCAGCCTCAACAGCTTTTTGGTGGAGAGAGTTCCAGATTTCCACTACCCTCGGTGTGAAGCATGACAGCACTCCTGAACGGCCTAGCTCGAACACTAAGGTTATGCCCCCTTGTTCTGGACTATCTCACCAGAGATAATAGTTTCTCTCTATCTACTCTATCAAATCCTTTAATCATCTTAAACACCTCAGTTATATCACCTCTTAATCCTCTATACTCGAGGGAATACCAGCCCGGTCTATTCAACCTTTCCTCGTAATTTAACACTTTTAATTATGAAATATACCTTATTCTAATCTCAATATTCTGATATAAATTATTATTGAAATACTTCATGTGAATATAAATAAGGAAACAAATTAAAAAATTGGAGGAGAGGAAATAAAGAAAAAAAGACCTTTCTGTCGGAGTTTAAAGCACCCCAGGTAACCAATTTTGCCGTTCAGTATACTTCTGATCACATGGCAACAGCATTAATTCAAAGTTTAGGTCTCATCTCTGTCTCGCCACTGCTCATGGTTGAAGGATAGAAGATGATATTTCACACATTCAATTTATGGAAAAGGCTGCCACCTAGTGCAGGGTTTGATTGAAAAGGACATAGATTTCCTGGATTTGATTTAACAGAAACTAGAAGGATATAAATGCAGAAGGGAGAAAAATATTTTCGGTGTTCTTCCATAACATGGATCTAAATGACAAGAGGAGTTGAGTGTCATTTTTTCATTCCTACCTTTCTACAGTGTCAGCCAGTGGCTCAGTGGGTAACCCTCTCACCTCTGAGTCAGAAGGTTGTGGGTTCTCAGTCCCACACCAGGCACTTGACCACAAAAATCCAGGCTGACACTTCAGTGCAGTACTGAGGGAATGCTGCACTGTCGGAGGTGCCGTCTTTCGGATGAGGCCCTGTCTGCTCATTCAGGTGGTTGTAAATGATTCCATGGCACTATTTTGAATAAGAGCAGGGGAGTTATCCTCAGAGTCCTGACCAATATTTATCTCTCAATCAACATCACTAAAACAGATGATCTGGTCATTATCACATTGCTGTCTGTGGGACCTTGCTGTGCGCAAATTGGCTGCTGCGTTTCCTACATTACAACAGTGACTGCACTTCAAAAAGTACTTCATTGGCTGTAAAGTGCTTTGGGATGTCTGATGGTTGTGAAAGGCGCTATATAAATGCAAGTTTTTCTTTCTTTCTAATTGTTGCCATTCCTGTCAGTAGGTACATATAGCCAAGTCCATTTTTACTTCTTAAGTATTTATTTTAGCTAGCATTGTCCTAGAGTATGGGGAGAGAGCGGGAATATGGTATTGAGATAGAGGATCAGCCATGGTCATATTGAATGGTGGAGCAGGCTCGAAGGGCCGAATGGCCTACTCCTGCTCCTGCTCCTATTTTTCTATGTTTCTAGTATTTATTCTAAATCTAACCAGGTTGTAAGACATTTTTTTTCCTTTGGAGGGAGAGAAGACAATGTTACAGACCTGTGAGTGTTAAGAAGACTTTCCTCCATATGAGGTTATGCATGTCCTGATGATGAAAATTGCAAGTGCCTTGTACCTTTAAATGAGACGTTCTTGAAGACTAGCACAGTCCTTGTGGCAGGTAAAGTGAGCTGAGAGAGTGGTTTTGAAGAAAGAAGGTGCTGGAGTGTTTGGAGAGGTTGCATTTTGCAGAAGTGAGTTTCGGTGACACCCAGGTACTGAGAGAGAAAGACTGTGATAGGTAAAATGGTGCGAATGAAAGGTAGAAGATGTATACTCGCATCAGCACCTTGACTTATCTTGGCTACTCTTGTGAGGTCATTGAAGCTCTTTCTGCACTTTGCGGTAGTTCCTGTGGTGGAGGAGGTTACACTGACTGCCTCAGCCACCTCCTCCCGGACATCCTGCACCACTCCCTTTTGGGGCATCCTGCCCTTAGTGCCATGAGACAGTACCTTCTGGCCTTCACTGCTGCCTGCAGCATCTCCACTGATGCATTGGAACATCTGGGGACCCCTCCACTTGCAGAGACCCCGGTGTTGACGGCGGCTGCTCTTCTCCCATCTCAGTGTAAAGTGGTTACCCTTTAACTGAACTGTACTTCCCTCCTTCCCAGTGACGGCAAGCCAATGGAGGGTGTGTTCACGACTCCAAAGTGCCCGTCGTCGCTAATGAGGGTTCTGGGAGGAAATAGCAGTGGGTTAACAGTGTTTCCACATGGCAGGCGTTAAAACCACCCTGCTGAAAACCCAGCAATGGGAGGAGAATCCAGACCCTGGAGTCTTAGCAGTTATCCGATATAGTTTTTGAACTTGAGTTTGTGATGAAAAGGCTTCATGGGATCTCTATAAAGCCCCCTGACTTATATAGCAGTACAACAAAATAGGAACACGGAACAATTTGGGCCATCAACCTAGTTTATACATCTTTCTTCATTTTGATGTCCAAGCTAGCACAAAAGAAGATCAACAAAGCTGTTCTACCAAATTAATTCAAATTGATACACTTGAATTACATCCTGCAGTGACATATCAGAGACAATAGCAATCTACAAGTGTCATTAAATTCAACCAGCACTGAACCTTGATAGACAACATTTCACAATTAGATTCATGTCCCACATAGTTTGCTTGTGCATTTGTCTCATAGAATAACAGCACTAAAAGAATCCATCAACAGTGATTAAGAATAAATATAATTCAGTTGAAATGGGGATTATCTGGGGTAATGCTTCAATATTTAAGCACATGTCTCTTTGTGCGAAATTACCTGATCTTTCGCTGCGTCACATTGCCATGATCACCTGATGTTTCACTCGACCAATGGTCAGGCTTTAACTTCATACAAAAATAATTGAGGACATTGAGGAACTGATGAACTGAGAGAAAACTAATCAATTAAAAGATTGATTCATGTCAGCACCATTGATCCTGACAGGCTGGTACTGTTTACCTATCTTATTATTGGAAGACTAGTTAAAGCCACTTAAAATAACATTGACAAAGTTGTTTGTGTATGTGTGGTTATGAGTGAGAAAGTAATTAGACCTGGGTGAATTATTAATCAAAGGTCATGTTAATGTCCTCTTTGAGTTTAGGATTACAAACTATTTTGCTTTCATTAACATTTCATTTGGGTCTTGTTGATGACAAACTATTATCAAGTGAAATGAAACATTTGGTTCTTCCTGTAAACCGGTGAAGAGAAAGTCAGCCGCCCATTACAAGTTATAAATTGCTGAACCTAACCAGCCACCTTCAATTGGGTGCCACATTCAAAATTCTGGACTGTTGCTTAAATTATTTTATGTCATTCCGGAGAAATATGCAGCCCTGAATGATACAAAGCCCAGAAGACGCAGCTTTTACAATGTCAGCCAATGGCTCAGTTGGTAGCCCTCTCTCGCCTCTGTGTCAGAAGGTTGTGGGTTCAAGTCCCACTCCAGACACTTGAGCACAAAAATCTAGGCTGACACTCCTTTGCAGTGCTGAGGGAGTGCTGCACTGTTGGAGGTGCTGTCTTTCGGATGAGACGTTAAACCGAGGCCCCCGTCTGCCCTCTCAGATGGACGTAAAAGATCCCATGGCACTATTTCGAAGAGGAGCAGGGGGGTTATCCTTGGTATCCTGACCAATATTTATCCCTCAATCAACATCACTAAAATAGATTATCTGGTCATTATCACATTGCTGTTTGTGGGAGCTTGCTGTGTGCAAATTGGCTGCTATATACTACACTTCAAAAATTACTTCATTGTCTGTAAAGCGCTTTGGGATGTCCGGTGGTCATGAAAGGCGCTATATAAATGCAAGTCTTTCTTTTAGCTTTAGTTCTTCTCTTGTTCCTAAAGTACCATAGTGTATAGGCGCAACAGATGAAGATTTGCGGGGTAATATGTTCATACAATCACAGAAACTTATGGCACAGATGGAGGCCATTCGGCCCATCGTGTCTGCACTGGCCAAAAAAGAGCTACCCAGCCTAATCCCACTTTCCAGCTCTTGGTCCGTAGCCCTGTAGGTTACAGCACTTCAAGTGCATATCCAAGTACTTTTTAAATGCAATGAGGGTTTTTTAGTTTGGCCTGGGTTATTTCCTCCTCCTATTCCCCACATCATCCAAACTCTTGGAATTTTTCCTAATGTTACTGTGATGGATCCTGGGATCTGCCAACTTTAATTCATAGTAAATTCTATATTTTATTCTGTTATACAAATGTGTAACTTGGCCTTGATGCTGGAATGTTTGAAGTAGAAGCCAGGGCTTCAATGATTGTTAGAAATTCCTTTGTCTCAGCTCGCGAGCCAGCTGGCAAATTCTTTCTGAGAGTACTGTATCTTAACGCCCAATTTAAAATGGCCCGGTAAACTGCATTGTTATAAAGAAGCATTTGGTTTCGGAGTCAAACTTGTAATATAGACATATAGTAATATAATTTCAGTGTGGAATTACTATTATAATTTTACAACTGGATTTTTACTGTGTTTGAAACGAATTTTAAAACCAGTTGTATTCTATTATTTATTTTGCAATAAATTGCGATGTATTTTCTCCCCTTCCTTTTTCCTAGCACTTGTTTCACCACAAACTGTTCTTATCTGGGAGAATGGCTGGGTATCCCGCTCCCAGCCATTAGTCTACTCTGCTCTATAATCAACTTCGAACAGGTGCATGGGAGTGACCCTGTAGGAGACTCTCCAATTTTCACTCCCTCTGCATGGTACGTTTTAATGGTATTACCAAATGCAGCTCACTTTAAATTGAACAAAAGTAATTCAAACTCATATTAATCATGTTGTGCCTCCTTGATTTTTAATTTTTGTACCCTGGTATTTGAACTCTCTGCTACAGTGAACAATTTGCTTTGATCAGGCTATGTCAATCCTCTTGTAATAATGAAACCCTCATTTAAATCACCACAGCAGCTTCTCTTTTCCCAAGATATATCACAAGCTCAGTTCCTGCAACTTCTGCACATAACTTAGATTCCTGACACCCGGAATCTCTTTGTCCCTCAAGGACAGCAATATCCTTTCTATGATTAGGTTACCTGGACCATTCACAGGACTCAAGAAGGGTTCTGAGCAATGGTTTACACAGCAGCACTAATTTGGATTGTACTTCATCCTCTGATACTACCTTTCCTATTACTGTCAACCACTAGGCTGATGATTTGATAGATTTATTCACTATAACTCACAGGCATATTCCTTGATTAGCATGAAGTGTGACTGTTGAATTTAACACGTTTTGGTTCCTTGCTTCTATATTAATTATTTTACACTTATCAAAAGTGAAGTGCACTTGCCACCTATTGCCCCATTTACCGAAAAGATTCAAATCCTTCTTAACTGTTCCACATGATGTGCGCTGTCTTCTATTTTTAATCATCTAGAAGTGTAAAGATTTTGCTAAGGATACCTTTGTCTAACTCATTAATATATGCATTAAAAATACCAAGGGTCCCAAGACTAACCCCTGTGATATGCTCTCTGCAAATTGAAACATTTTCATTTATAACTACCCTCAGTTTCCTGTTATTAAGCACATCATTTATTCATTGTCAAACCCCTTATTTTATGAGACCTTCATAGCCATTAATTGTCAATGCAGAACCTTGTCAGAAGCTTTCTGAAAACCCAAGTATTCAATATTAACTGCATTACCATAGTCTATCATGTCACTAATATCTTTGGAAAAAGGACATCAAATTAGTTGAACATAACCTCTTCCTCCTGAAACCCTGCTGACTGTCCTATAACAAGTTAATTTTTTTTTGTTTCAAAAATATACTTTATTCATAAAAATTTTGTTCAAATACATTACAGTACAATTCATATCAATTACATACAGATCGTATTTTATATCGTACAGTCCAGGTTCAATACATTACATGGCAGTTTTGTTTGTTTCATGCCAGTTACATTTCAAATGTTATGTACATTTACATTCAGACAATTTGGTACACACGGCCCGAGGGGGTTTTTATACTGGTTCCAGCCCCTTGGTGTACTGTGGCGGGAGGGCCTTATGCTTTACCAACTGTTCATTTTGAAGATTTTCCCTACAACTGATGTTAAACTTATTACTTTATAATTCCCATGAATATCTCTTACCCTTTTTTAAATAATGGAGTTATATTGGCTACTTTTTAATTCCTTGGACATTTCTCCTAAACTTACAAATATGTCAGATATTCACTAATTTCAAGATCCCATCTCCTTTAAATCTTGTGGGTGCATGTTAATTTAACCATAGCTGTTACTATTTGCAGAATCTCTAGCCCCTCCTCTGCTTTTTTTGGGCATCTGATTTCTGACTGAGTCACCATTCCTTCTTCTACCTCAGTAAAGAAGCTGGTGAAATAATTCTACTGAGCACAAATTCCCTCTATCATCTTAAGCCCCAAACAACATGCTGTTCATCAACAACAACTAACATTTATATAGCGCCTTTAACATAGTAAAACGTCCCAAGGCGCTTCATAGGTGCGTAATCAGACAAAACAAAATTGACACCGTGCCAAAGAAGGCGACCAAAAGCTTGGTCAAAGAGGTAGGTTTTAAGGAGCATCTTAAAGGAAGACAGAGAGGTAGAGAGGGAATTCCAGAGCTTAGGGCCTAGACAGCTGAAGGTTCAGCTCCGTAAACCAGTCATACTACAAAACCTCGTTACTAAACATTGGGTTTAACATCACTTATTCTAGTTTTCAACATGAAGGCACAATTTTAAACAATCTACCTGTTTTTCATTTTCATAATCTCTCATATACAGTAGATCGTACATTATTACAGGAAAAACACACAACAGTTTAATGGTTAGAGGCAATTTTATTCAGGAAACCCACTTGCAAAATAATTTTTCTTGAATCTGAAAGCAATTTGAATGGTTAAATTCCTTTCATTATTCAATCAACTTTGTTTTGGTGTGCCATTCTAATTGTGTATAATTTGTGTGAGACAATATTTTTGTCAGACGATTAAAGGATAGAATCATAGAATGCTGCAGCACAGAAACGGGATATGCAGTCCATGAAGTCTATGCTGGTGTGTTTCTCCACATCAACTCACCAAGGCTTCTTCGGCAGCACCTCCCAAACCCACAACCTCTTCCACCTAGAAGGATAAGGGCAGCAGGCGCATGGGAACACCACCACCTCCAAGTCACACACCATCCTGACTTAGAAGTATATCGCCGATCCTTCATCGTCGCTGGGTCAAAATCCTGGAACTCCCTCCATCACCACACGGACTGCAGCGGTTCAAGAAGGAGGCTCACCACCACCTTCTCAAGGGCAACTAGGGATGGGCAAGAAATGCTGGCCTTGCCAGTGACGCCCTGATCCCATAAACGAATTAAAAAAATGAACAATCTAGACTAAACCATTCACCTGTTCACTCCCCATACCCTTTACAATTCCTCTTTCCCAAGCAATTATCATCGAATCACAGAATAGTACAGCACAGAAGGAGGCCATTTGGCCCATCGAGTCTGTGCTGGCTCTTTCGAAGAGCAATCCAGTTAGTCCCACTCCTCGGCTCTTTCCCCATATCCCTGCAATTTTTTTCTCCCTCAAATATTTATCCAATTGCCTTTTGAAAGCTATATTATCTAATTCCCTCTGAAAACTACTCATGGACTTTGCTTCAGTATTGTTTTGAGGCTATGAATTCCACATTCTAACTAGCTTCTGTGTTCAGAATTATTTTCTAATTTCCCCTTTAATTCTTTTTGTGATTATCTTAAATTTGTGCCCTCTTGTTACCGTCTCACTGACCAAAGGAAATAATCTACCACTATACACCCTATCATAACCCTTCATAACATTGAAGACCTCTGTCAGGGCATCCCTTTAATAGGACTGAGATGAGGAGGAATTTCTTCACCCAGAGTGTGGTGAACCTGTGGAATTCTCTACCACAGAAGGCAGTTGAGGCCAATGCATTAAATATATTCAAGAAGGAGTTAGATATATTTCTTAAGGCTAAGGGGATCAAGGGGTATGGGGAGAAAGCAGGGACAGGGTACTGAATTTGGATGATCAGCCATGATCGCATTGAATGGCGGAGCAGGCTCGAGGGGCTGAATGGCCTACTCCTGCTCCTATCTTATATGTTTCTATGTTTCTGAGTGCTAGTCGAAAAACAGCCCTAATGTCTCAAGTCTTTCTTCATAACTGTAACACTTCATCCATATACTCCAACTGTGGCCTAACTAAACTCATGTACAAAGTTTAACATTACCTTCTTGCTTTTGTATTTTGTGCCTCTACCGTAGGGAACAGTAGCATAGTGGTTATGTTACTGGACTAGTAATCAGAGGCCTGGACATAAAGTTCAAATCTCACCATGGCAGCATGGTAATTTAAATTCAGTTAATTAAATAAATCTGGTATCAGTAATAGTTACAATGTAACTACTGGATTGTCATAAAAACCCATCTGGTTCACTAATGCCCTTTAGGGAAGGAAATCTGCTGTCCTTACCCGGTCTGGCCTATATGTGACTCTAAACCCACAGCAATGCAGTTGACTCTTAACTGCCCTCTGATATGGCCTAGCAAGCCACTCAGTTGTACCAAACTGCTACGGCACACCATATGGACTGCTGTGGGCAATTAGGGATGGGCAATAAATGCTGGCCTTGCCACTGACGTCCACATCCTGTGAATGAATAAAAAAAATACAAAAGCGAGGATCCAGTTTGCCTTTTTATGACTCTATGTACTTGCACAGCCACCTTTAATGACCTGTGTATCCACACACCAGGGTCCCTCTACACCTTTATTCCATTTAAAATGTTATAATTTAAGGTATACTTCCCTCCCCTATTCTTACTTCCAAAATTACATCACATTTCTCTCCATAGACCCGCGTCTGTCACCTACCTGCTTACCTTGCTAGACTATCCACGTCCTCTGGCAGCCTTTTCCATTATCACAATCTCCCATCATTAGAATTTGATGACAGAAAAGTCAACACATTAAAATTCACTTGTACTTCATCTCTGGATCTTGGATTGCTGTAGTTTAGGAGACAGGGCAGTTGAAATAACTCTGATACTGGAGTATTGAGCTAACAATTTTTACCCTTTTTTCAATGTTCTTCCCTGCTCCCCTGATGGTGCTGACTCTTCATGAGGCGAGATTGAGTAGATTGGGTCTATACTCTCTGGAGTTTAGAAGAATTTTTTTTTAACTCGTTTATGGGATGTGGGCGTCGCTGGCAAGGCCTGCATTTATTGCCCATCCCTAATTGCCCTTGAGAAGGTGGTGGTGAGCCGCCTTCTTGAACCATTGCAGTCCGTGTGGTGAAGGTACTCCCACAGTGCTGTTTGGTAGGGAGTTCCAGGATTTTGACCCAGTGACGATGAAGGATCGGCGATATACTTCTAAGTCAGGATGTTGTGTGACTTGGAGGGGAACTTGGAGGTGGTGGTGTTCTCATGTGCCTGCTGCCCTTGTCCTTCTAGGTGGAAGAGGTCGCGGGTTTGGGAGGTGCTGCCGAAGAAGCCTTGGCGAGTTGCTGCAGTGCATCTTGTAGATGGTACACACTGCAGCCACGGTACGCCGGTGGTGGAAGAAGTGAATGTTTAAGGTGGTAGATGGGGTGCCAATCAAGCGGGCTGCTTTGTCCTGGTCAATGGTGACCCCCAGGATGTTGATGGTGGGGGATTCAGCCATGGTAATGCCGTTGAATGTCAAGGGGAGGTGGTTAGACTCTCACTTGTTGGAGATAGTCATTGCCTGGCACTTCTGTGACGCGAATGTTACCTGCCACTTATCAGCCCAAGCCTGAATATCGTTCAGGTCTTGTTGCATGCAGGCATGGACTGCTTCATTATCTGAGGAGTTGTGAATGGCACTGAACACTGTGCAGTCATCAGCGAACATCCCCATTTCTGACCTTATGTTGGAGGGAAGGTCATTGATGAAGCAGCTGAAGATGGTTGGGCCTAGGACACTGCCCTGAGGAACTCCTGCAGCGATGTCCTGGGGCTGTGATGATTGACTTTCAACCACCACAACCATCTTCCTTTGTGCTAGGTATGACTTCAATTTTACAAGGGCTCCTTGATGCCACACTCGGTCAAATGCTGCCTTGATGTCAAGGGCAGCCACTCTCACCTCACCTCTGGAATTCAGTTCCTTTGTCCATGTTTGGACCAAGGCTGTAATGAGGTCGGGAGCCGAGTGGTCTTGACGGAACCTAAACTGGGCATCAGTGAGCAGGTTATTGGTGAGTAAGTGCCGCTTGATAGCACTGTCGATGACACCTTCTATCACTTTGCTGATGATTGAGAGTAGACTGATGGGGCGGTAATTGGCCGGATTGGATTTGTCCTGCTTTTTGTGGACAGGACATACCTGGGCAGTTTTCCACATTGTCGGATAGATGCCAGTGTTGTAGCTGTACTGGAACAGCTTGGCTAGAGGCACGTCTAGTTCTGGAGCACAAGTCTTCAGCACGATAGCCAGGGCCCATAGCCTTCGCTGTATCCAGTGCGCTGAGCCGTTTCTTGATATCACGTGGAGTGAGAGGTGATCTCATTGAAACATATAAGATTCTGAGGGGAATTGACAGAGTAGATGCTGAGAGGTTGTTTCCCCTGGCTGGAGAGTCTGGAACTAGGGGGCATAATCTCAGGATAAGGGGTCGGCCATTTAGGACTGAGAAGAGGAGGAATTTCTTCACTCAAAGAGTTATAAATCTTTGGAATTCTCTGCCCCAAAGGGCTGTGGATGCTGAATGATTGAGCATATTCAAGGCTGAGAAAGATAGATTTTTGGACTCTAGGGGAATCAAGGGATATGGGGATCGGGTGGGTAAGTGGAGTTGAGGTCGAAGATCAGCCATGATCTTATAGAATGGCGGAGCAGGCTCGAGGGGCTGTATGACCTACTCCTGCTCCTAATTCTTATGAGGTACAGTTCAATTGTATCTCACCCAAGTGGTCATTGCTTCATGTGTAAGTTAATACAGTGAGTACCAGCAGGCAATTTGACAGTAGATTACATCACACCCAAGTTCAATCATGTTCACACACGCACTTTCCAGTCATGGTTGTGTGATGGATCAGCAGGGACTCTGAGATTTTTTTCCCCTTCCCTGCCCCAGGAACACTGAAGCCAGTTATAATGTCCTGGTACAAATCAGCGAAATCAGCACAGACTGGAATTGAACCTGGAGCATTTAGTCAGTGTGGTTTAGTACCACACCACATGATGTACCTGCACACTAAGCCATCAGAGGAGCACTTAAATTGCACCCTTAATCAAAGGCATAGCCTTTTCTTGATGACTTGCAGATAATAATCCAGCTCTTTTCCAAGGTGACTTAAACACTGATTTACTCACTTTTGAAGGTGGGGGAAGTGCATACCCCTGTGGCCTCCACAATGTTTACGCTTATGCTTTTTATCCCTGAAACTGCAAGGTAGTTAGTCTTGATTCTATTGATTGTTCAACCTTGCCTAAGGGGATAGCTTTGACATGGTATCTTGGCTTTTTACAATGAATTCCTAAGAACTGTTAAATGTAGGATAAAACTCTATAAAATGTTTTAATGATCAGGGCTACAGTTTCTGGGAAATATTTTTCAAAGTCATGTACTGGAATCATTTTACAAAAAAAAGATTGGAAGCATTTTAATACTTGAGTTGCAAATTATGTCCTGTATATTAAATCATACAATTCCAGGCTATGTTGATAGACTATTAAACTGAAAGTCAAAGATTGAGGGTATTATTGCATACGACAAGCCTCACCTCTGTAACTCAAGGGGCAGCACCTTATGTTATAGCTGAGAACTACAATCAATTTTGTTAATGACATGGATTTTTTAAATGAAGAACCCTTGTCTGTTTTTGCACAGGATTAGTGGCATTAATAGACAACAATCTTTCCTATTACCAAACAATGTCACTTAAATGAAGTTTTTAGCCTATTTGTATCAGATGTAGGAGAACAGTGAAAATCTGCATTTATGGACAATTAAACAACATGTCCCATTTCAAACAGATCATAATAGTAATGATTATGATACATGAATTATAAATTATCATAAATAAATAATAAACTGAATGGCAAAGTGGTCTTTCACTCTGGGACCCAAGTTCAAATTCACCCAGTGTCACCTGTGGCTCAGTGGGTAGCACTCTTGCCTCTGAGTCCGACGGTCGTGGACTCAAGTCCTATTCCAGAGACTTGGGAGGGAGGGGAAACACGTTAGCGTCACAAGATGGCGCTAAAATGCCGTTGGCAGCTGTAATGACAGCTGATGCCGGTTCTAGCGCTGTACACCATATCGGTGTTGCTGGTAGCGCTGCCGGTAAACTCGATCGCCAGGAACCTCGCCATCATGTAGATTGTGACGTCAGTGAGTGTGCAACGCTCACTGGATGTCAGATCTCCCAACTTCGTTATAGCCACTTACCTTAACGGCAGCACAGAACAACGACAGCGAGAGTTGGCATCTACCAGCAGGAAGCAGGCTGCAGCAGCAATATTTAAAGGTACCATCCCAATCAGCTGCAACTAATATGGTTCTGCAGTTTCAGTGCCTGTTTGCTACTTCCTGCAACTGAGACATCTTTCTTTAGTTATTTCAAGTTTTTTTGGTGACAGGGAGTGTTGATTCAAGTGCAGAAGTCACTCATTATTTGTTAAAGGCTTTTGCTCACAACATTTCCTCACAGTCATGGGGGCTGTGGGAATGTTGGATTACCTCAGGAGGACGAGGAGGCAGAGGAGGATGAGGAGGAAGAGGATGAGGCAGAGGAGGATGAAGAAGAGGACGAGGAGGAGGAGGAACAGCAGGGAAGGCGGAGGCAGCAAGACAATCGGCCTACTGGACGGGCTGTCTGTGACCAGTTCATCAGACTCCGATTCGCGTTAATGAAACCCCAGATCCCCGTAGCTCACCACATCCCCATCATACAATCCCTCCCTCATGCTATATCACAGTGTCCTCCTGAGCACAAAGGTGAAACGAGAGAGACCACCAAATATTCCAAACACACTTAATAAATGTATCTAGAAACATATCACACATATCACACGAATTCTAATAACTAATGACCTTTGTGCCTGCCATAGTTGAATAGCTGTCATTGTGTGCAAGGTGTGAGATGTGGATGTTAGTATTGCTAGGTAGAGATTGTTGGTGGGTGAGTGCTGCGGGTGTGGTGCATTGAGCAGTGTGTGAAGCTTGTGGTACAGATGGTGGTATGTAGCATTTGTTGAAGCCTTCAATCACCCTGACCACCCATGTGAGCTTGTTAAACTTCCTCCTGCACTGTGTGTGGGTCCTGCCCGTGATGTGGTGTGCCACTTCCCTCCACATAGTCTGGCAGACTTGTGGCAAGGGCCTCCTGCTAATTGGGGGGTACAGGTCCACCCGCCTTCTCTCCACCGCTAAAACCAATGCCTGCAAAGTTTCCTTGGAAAACCTCCGGGCTCTCTCCCTGGGGCGGAGATATGCCATCAGGATTTGTAACTAAGTGCTCCTTCTCCTTGTCCTTCTTCTTATGGTTGTTGAGGCAGCTGCACACCCAACAATGCTGAGAATGAGGTGCTGCAGCATCAATGAAACTCCCCTTTAAGTAGTGAAAAAAGCCTATGGCAATCATTACTTGCGTTTAGACTGCCCTAAATATTGGTCCATCTTTCCAGTGTACACCAATGAGTTTGAGCTTTTAAACTAGAATCATGACTGCAATCATTTTAATAAGGGGTGAGGACGAATTTTGCATGCAGCCTAGACAATTTTCAACTGGCGCTACTTAACCATTTTTAGTCTAAACACTGCCCATTTCATGGCTATAACAAATTTCTAGCCCTTGAGCACATAATCTATGCTGACACTTCAAAAGTACTTCATTGGCTGTAAAGCGCTTTGGGACATCCTGAGATTGTGAAAGGTGCTATATAAATGCAAGTGTTTCTTTTCTTTTGGTATAGACCATAAACAAATAAACTGTAACTTAAAAAACTTATCAAAGGAAACTTAATAACTCAAATTAAAATTTTGTTGCTGGGGGTTATTATGCACTCCAGTCCCTCCGGTGCCCACTGGTCGCGGAAGGCCTTGAGCGTACCGGCGGAATGCAAGTGTTTCTTTCTTCTTTCTAATTCAGCACTAATTGGCAGTCTCACTCATAAAGCACATGATTTTTGAAATGTTCTTTTGTGCTGGGCAAGGCATTGAGGCAGAGAAAGAAAGCTCTATGCTGCTCTTGGCTGTGCTATACCTGACTTGGAGTGCTTGATGCTGACAGTGGGTAACTGAAATTGGAAGTGTTCTATTTCCCAACACCAATGTTCCTCATCTTGATCAGTGTTAAAAATATATAAATTATTGTGGAAATAAAACCACGTGTAAAACTGAGTAGAAATGATTTGATTAAAACATTTCCGAAGTCAGGATTGAAATCTTCATCATTACAAATAGAACTAATTAAAAAAAATCCCAGCTTTGTAAGCTGTATTCCTAATTCTGGTCATTAAAGGCGCATGAATGTATGCTTATTTAACCTCTCTGCATTGTAAAGTTGGTCTTTGTAAATATTGACATCAGCTGTCAATTGCTCTTACCCAAAGCTTTGCTTGTCCATTTAGTTTGGGTTGCTGCCTCTGAAGCCGCTTGAATGGGTGCATGAGCCCTGTGGGAGTTGTAGTCCAATTGAGGGGGGTTCCAGCATCTGCGCGGCGACGGCTCGCCACCGCGGAAACTACAGCTCCCGGCCGCCTTTGCAACCAACGAGCGTGCGCAGTTGCAGTAAAAGAGGAGGAGGAGGCGGCGTGGAGGCCGGCCCCGGCCCCGGCCCAGCCAGTTGCTAGGCGACGGCGGCCGCCTTTCGGTCACCGCGGAGGAGGCAGATTCAAACAAGCAGGGGAAGCTTAAAAAAAAAACCCAAAACCAAAATATACAAACAGAAAGCAACAAATGAAACCCCGGAGAACTTTGTCGGAGTTGTCAAGCGAACAAAAGTATTTAGTGACACAGCAGCGGGCTTTAAAGTCGCCTCCTGGCAGTCACAGCAAGAAAGTCAGCTCCCAGCCAGGGCCACATCAATCAGTGACTTCAACCAGATCTAATATCCCACACCTTTCACAGCCTTACCTGCAGCTTCATTTTTCCAAGCAAAGTGAGAAAATCAGCACCATAACTCCCCCCCCGCCCATTTTAAACTCTTTGCTTGAATTTTGTTTGTAAATTAATGAATTGATTTAAAAGTATTGCCCTGCCCCCCTCCCTTCTCTCATGGCTGCAGAGTTCCAGCTTCATAACCAGCAGGAAGTGGCCGTGGACTCAGTAAGGAAGAACACAAGTGTTGCTGTGCACTTTTGGGAGGACTGTGCCACTGAAGGCAGGAAAGGAAAAGAGTCGCCGAGCCTCCAAGAAGCCTTTGAGAAGTTTAGGAAGAAACGACAGGTAGGCACACGTCTTTCCCTTGGTGACAGTGCAATGCCCATCGCTCTGAAGTTGCTGTATTTCTTTGTTGATCAATTTCAGTGCAAGCTACATCAGAAAGTTTTTATACATCAAGAGTAATGACATTAGTGTATACTGTTTTATATTATAACTACGTAAATAGTGTTTAGGGAAATGGGAGTCATTTTTTTGTTTTTCTTTTGTGTGAAGAATTTACTTTTACCTGTGTACCCTGTTCTTGAAAAGCAAACACATTTCTGTATTAAATCTTAACAAAAACGTGAAATAAATGACAGAACGTTCTGGAAATGCACGGCAGGCCAGTCAGCATCTGGTAAAGGGAAAAGTCAGGATATTACATTTTTGGGTGTGTGCCCTTCATAAAGAAAGACTTGCATTTATATAGCGTCTTTCACAACCACCGGACAGCCCAAAGTGCTTTACAGCCAATGAAGTTATTTTTGAAGTGTAGTCACTGTTGTAATGTAGGAAACGCGGCAGCCAATTTGTGCACAGCAAGCTCCCACAAACAGCAATGTGATAATGACCAGTTAATCCATTTTAGTGATGTTGATTGAGGGATAAATATTGGCCAAGACACTGGGGATAACTCCCCTGCTCATCGGATTTCCAGTTTTTCCTTTTTATTTTTTATCATGGAAAAAATATTTGAACCTTTTCTCAATGGTTTATAGACATCTTTTTCCATATGTGCTCAAACACACAATGCAGTGATATAAACCAAAAGATGATGTATGACCTTCAACTCTTTTCTGGAACACAAAAATGTGTTGCCAGATACCTCTGTGTGAAGTCTTTACCCCTTTAAATAGGTTTTTAATCCATCCCAATTGTTGTGGTCAGAAAATCTTGTGTCTTAACAACAAGGTTGACAATATGCTCTACAATAAAACAAATAGAAATGCGGCAGCACTTTTCTACAGCTTGTGTTTGGCTGAGTTTAAAGAAATGTGCAGCTACCTTATTGTGCTCACTCTGGGCTGAAGAAGAAACCAATTCCTCCGCACATACTATATAGCTCTATGCACTGAGCCATGTCAATATTTGGTCAGTTTTCCAATTAGTATGCTTGTGTCTCCTGCTAGTGGGACAATAAATATTGTTTATACAATAGCAAAATACTGCGGATGCTGGAAATCTGTGGGTGGGGGTGGGGGATCATCGTGTAATGAGATTGGAGACAGTTTCAAAGGTCTGCAACTGCAAAGGGATCTAAATATTTCAGGAGTTTTACAGGCAGTTACAGGAAGCAGAGTCTCATAGGTGCAATATAGTTTCCATTTAACATCGAACATTAGGTTAATGTGTATATACAGACATATTGGAACATTTGCATCCTTGCAAGACACCCCAATAATTATAACACTGGAACTAGTGATCTTAGGATCACATTTAAGGTACTGTGAATGAGCAAATAATATCTGGCTAATTAGTAGTTATGTATTTTTTCACAAATATTCCTGCATAAACTTTTGAAAATGAGTTTGGAGATGTTTGACACAAGGAAGATTCACGGTGAGATACAGTACTTTTATGTCTGAGCAAAATAACACTGGTATACCAAGAATAGTGAATTTTTGTATAGTTCACCATAAAGAACCACACTGTTCACAACCTTGGTGTCATATTAGACTCCAAAATGAGCTTCCGACCACATATCCGTGCCATCACTAAGACCGCCTAGTTCCACCTCCGGAACATTGTCCAACTCTGCCCCTTTATCAGCTCAGCTCAGCTCATCTGCTGCTGAAACCCTCATCCATGCCTTTGTTACCTCTAGACTTGACTATTCCAACGCACTCCTGGCCGGCCTCCCATGTTCTACCCTCCGTAAACTTGAGGTCATCCAAAACTCTGCTCCCCATGTCCCAACTTGCACCAAGTCCCGTTCATTCATCACCCCTGCGCTTGCTGACTGACATTGGCTCCCAGTTAAGCAACGCCTCGATTTTAAAATTCACATCCTTGTTTTCAAATCCCTCCATGGCCTCGCCCCTCCCTATCTCTGTAATCTCCTCCAGCCCCACAACCCTCCCACAAACCTCTGAGATATCTGCACTCCTCTAATTCTGGCCTCTTGAGCATCCCCGATTTTAATCGCTCCACCATCGGTGGCCGTGCCTTCAGCTGCCTAGGCCCTAAGCTCTGGAATTCCCTGCCTAAACCTCTCCACCTCTCTACCTCTCTTTCCTCCTCTTAAGATGCTCCTTAAAACCTACCTCATTGACCAATCTGTCCTAATATCTCCTTGTGCGGCTCGGTGTCAAATTTTGTTTTATCACTCCTGTGAAGCACCTTGGGACGTTTAACTATGTTAAAGGCGCTATATAAATACAAGTTGTTATAAAAAGTAACCACGTAAATGCTTTGTTCAGTGAGGGCACATGTTAATTGACTATTAATGAACTGACTTGTTAATGGCATCCTACCTATAGTAGTTGAAAACATAATTCAGAATGTACTACTAGGTGCTATTATATTAAAGAGTGCATTTACTATATTCCTGTACTGTATAATATTACCTGCTACTCCATTGCTCACCTGCCTGTACTGCATGTCTCCATTTTATAATAAATAAGAGAATGTTGAACACCCCACTTTTTTTTTTATTTATGACCCTGATTTTACATATGGCAAGATTGAGAAGCATTCTAGGGAATTATTTTGCCCCCCCCCCCTCCTTTTGGATGGCGTGATCCCCTCCACCCTTCTCCCTGCTAGATGCCTCTCTGAACCAATTTATTTTATTTTGTTTCATCTCATTTTATTGCACCTTCATACTGATTTTTATAAATTCTCAGAGCTTTGCTCTTGATAGATAGGACTTAGCACTAAGCTCTTTGCTGCATAATGCAACCTACAGTCAAGTGAATCCTGTTTGATTCCACAATGATGCCTTGGACTGGTATTAATCACTTTTTTGATGCATTGCTTTTATGGTTCCATGTTGATTGTTTGCATCTGCTTCTTGCACTAATTAGTATTTGCATAATTTATTATTTCAGGAATTCTAAAAAAAAATCCAATAATTATTTTTTTTAAATATAATACTGAATAATATAATATATTAAGACAGTGTCCAGTTACTAATATCTCTCTATCTAGTAGATCTGATCTTTATTACTTTTTACATGACTCCTGTAGACAGAGATTAAATGCTCTCATTCAAATAGTGTCATGTTTGCCAATATTGAGGTATCATCTACTTCAACTGTTCTTGTCTGCAGCTGAATCTTTCTCACTGACGAATTCAGTCCAGGGGTTCAACAGACCTACTACTCAAATTCTGCCCCCTCGGTTTATGATGCCATCTGACCACTCAAATGAAAGCGCTTAAAATTCGCCGGCCATTCTGGGAACCAGCAGCCAGTATTCATGCAGCTGGTATCGACTCACTATCCAGATGGACAGAAATGTGGGACACATGCAACATAAAGAACCAACAGCAGAGGTCCCTGGCTCCAACATCCCTTGAAGACAGTGGACAGCGCTCAACCCAATCCGCACAGGGCATGGACGATCATAGAATCATAGAAAGTTACAGCACGGAAGGAGGCCATTTCGGCACATCGTGTCCGCGCCGGCCAACAAAGAGCTATCCAGCCTAATCCCACTTCCCAGCTCTTGGTCCGTAGCCCTGCAGGTTAGAGCATCCCAAGTGCACATCCAAGTACTTTTTAAATGTGGTTAGGGTTCCTGCCTCTACCACCCTTTCAGGCAGTGAGTTCCAGACCCCCACAACCCTCTGGGTGAAGAAATTTCCCCTCAAATTCCCTCTAAACCTTCCCCCAATTACTTTAAATCTGTGCCCCCTGGTTTTTGACCCCTCTGCTAAGGGAAATAGGTCCTTTCTATTCACTTTATCTATGCCCCTCATAATTTTATACACCTCAATAAGGTCTCCCCTCAGCCTCCTCTGTTCCAAGGAAAACAGACCCAGCCTATCCAGTTTTTCCTCAGAGCTAAGATTCTCTACTCCTGGCAACATCCTTGTAAATCTCCTCTGTACCCTCTCTAGTGCAATCACATCTTTCCTGTAATATGGTGACCAGAACTGCAGTACTCTAGCTGAGGCCTAACTAGTGTTTTATACAGTTGAAGCATAACCCCCCTGCTCTTGTATTCTATACCATGGCTAATAAAGGCAAACATTCCGTATGTCTTCTTAACCACCTTATCTACTTGGCCTGCTATCTTCAGGGATCTGTGGACATGCACTCCAAGGTCCCTTTGTTCCTCTACACTACTCAGTGTCCTACCATTTAATGTGTGTTCCCTTTCCTTGTTAGCTCTCCCCAAATGCATTACCTCACACTTCTCTGGATTGAATTCCATTTGCCACTGTCCTGCCCACCTGACCAATTTATTGATCTCTTCCTGCAGTCTACAGCTTCCTTCTTCAGTATCAACCACACAGCCGATTTTAGTATCATCTGCAAACTTCTTAATCATACCCCCTATATTCAAGTCAAGATTGTTGCTATATACCACAAAAAGCAAGGGACCTAGTACTGAGCCCTGCAGACCCCACTGGAAACAGCCTTCCAGTCACAAAAACACCCATCAACCATTACCCTCTGCTTCCTGTCTCCGAGCCAGTTTTGAATCCAACTTGACACTTTGCCCTAGATATTTTAATTTCGTGACCAGTCTGCCATGTGAAACCTTATCAAAAGCCTTGCTAAAGTCCATATACACTACATCAAATGCACTATCCTCATCTACCCTCCTTGTTATCTCCTCAAAAAATTCAATCAAGTTTGTCAGACACGACCTTCCCATAACAAATCCGTGCTGACTATCCTTGATTAATCCGTGTCTTTCTAAATGAAGATTTATCCTGTCCTTCAGAATTCTTTCCAATAATTTTCCCACCACCGAGGTTAAGCTGACTGGCCTGTAATTACTCGGTCTATCCTTTTCTCCCTTTTTAAACAAGGGTACCACATTAGCAGTCCTCCGGCACTACACCTGAAGCCAGAGAGGATTGAAAAATGATGGTCAGGGCCTCTGCTATTTCCTCTTTTGCTTCGCTTAACAACCTGGGATACATTTCATCCGGGCCTAGGGATTTATCCACTTTTAAAGCTGCTAAACCCCTTAATACTTCCTCTCTATGTTTATTTCATCTAATATTTCACACTCCTCCCCCCCCCTCCACCCCCCCATAGCAATGTCTGCTTCGCCCCTCTCCTTTGTGAAAACAGACGCAAAATATTTATTCAATAATGTCTCCCGCCTCCACACACAGATTACCCTCATGATCTCTAATAGGCCCTACCCTTTCTTTAGTTATCCTCTTACTCTTAATATATTTATAAAACATCTTTGGGTTTTCCTTGATTTTACTTGCCAAGAATTTTTCATGCTCTCTCTTTGCTTTCCTAATCTCATTTTTAATTGCATCCTGCACTTTCTGTACTCCTCAAGATTCTGGAGTATTTAGCCCTCGGTATCTGTCGTACGCCTCCCTTTTTTTCTTTATCCTAACCTGTATGTCTCTAGACATCCAGGGGGCTCTAGATTTGTTAGCCCCACCTTTTTTCTTTAAGGGCACATGTTTGGTCTCAACCTTCCGGATCTCGTCCTTGAATGCCTCCCGCTGCTCTGACACTGATTTACCTTCAAGTAGCTGTTTCCAGTCCACTATGGCTAAATTCCCTCTGAGCTTAGCAAAATTTGCTTTTCCCCAATTTAGAATTTTTATTCCTGCTCTATCCTTGTCCTTTTCCGTAACTACCTTAAATCTAACAGAATTATGGTCACTAGCACCAAAATGCTCCCCCACTGATACGCCTTCTACCTGCCCAGCTTCATTCCCTAAAACTAAGTCCAGAACCGCCACCTGCTCCACAAGTGGAAGATGAGGGACGACCCGAAGTGCGACTGTGGCCATGAGTCCCAGACCATGGAACACATCACATCAACCTGCCCACTAAGATCTGTTGCGGGAGGCACCTCATTTCTCCACTCTGCATCTCAGGAGGCCATCGAATGGATAGCCAAACTAGACATCCCATTATAAGCTTTTCCCATCATACGAAACAGCAACAACAACCCCTCAAACCCCATTGGTTTGCAGTGCAAACGCCTTGTCTGGTAAGTTCAATAAACCTGCAGTAATAATATCGCATGAATTAATCCTCTCGTGGACATCGCAACATATCAGAAGACTGAGAGCCGGTGACCTCATTGATATCTGCTGTTGGTTAGCTTTCTCAACAAACAGCAGCAAATCAAATAGCAGCCTTTATATAATAAAAATAATCAATTATATTAGTAACTCCATGTTGGATGTGGGGGATACCTTGGAACTTTGCAACTGTTTTCTATTAACCTGGGTGATCATTGAGTACAACCACATTAAAGCCTTCCATGACTAATGAACAGTGTAGGACATTGGCTGTTTCATTATCTCCAATTACCAAATTGTCTTTCAAATTTACTGCCATGTCTTTCTAATTTGGACAAGTTGGTTGTTTTTTATTAGTGGTGTCCACTTTCCAGAGGAAAGCACTATTGATGAAAGGGGACAACTTCTGCTGGCAAATCAGTTGACCAAAAGCAGAATAAACCATCGCCTCCCACCTAAAGCTGAAGTACAACAATGGTTATCCAGGAGTGATTACAAGGCATTAACTAGGGATTTAGCTGATGACACAAACTACAAGAATGAGGTTCAAGTGGATTATTATAACCATCACCTGACCCCAAAATGAATCTGCAGTTCCGCAATCATGCCTGTGGATTTCTTCGGTTATATAATGCAGCAGCAGATCCCCTTGGTATTGCTCACAGACAATCTTGGTTCTGGAGCATGATTATGATGTTTAACTGCTAACCTGACCTATGCGTTTGAGGCCATTGCCAAATCCAGTTACTTATAAACTGCTGAGGTTAAACATAGGGCACTTGTAATGGTTTGGAAATTTCAGGCTCTGGGTCAATGACTGGCTTACTTGCTTTTTTTTAAGAATTGGTTCGTAATAAAGAGGATTACTGGAGTTTGACAGAGATGTACTGGACAGAAGACTGCTTTGTAGAAAGATTTTTCACTTTTTGGTCTTTATTTGCAACAACAGTTCTGACACTGGCTAGAACGCTCTATGCAGTTGATGTGTGGCGATACCCACCCTGAAGGATTTACCATTGAGATAATTGCAATTTTACAGAGGTGACAATACTGTCGTTGCTACTGGGAAGGAAAATTGTGCAGTATAGGTTTTCAAACTGGGACCCCTGACCCTTGGGGAATTTCAGGAGATCTGTAAGGTCATCATATTTATTTGTCATCAGATTTCTGTAATTGGCTTAGTAGCATGTTAACTCTGTTGCTGTATGCTACTAAACAAAGTTTCCTGCACTGCTTTCCTTTGGTTAGCTGACACTCTCTTCGCTAAGTTAGGACAGGGGCCCCTGTTAGTGTGTCAATATTTGCCGGGATCCTCTAGCTAAACTTTTGAAAACCGCTGGTCTAATAGTACAGTAACAGCTACTCTGTTCTAGTAACATAGCAGGGTTAGTTTGAGACTTTAATCAAATCTTGGGACTCAGGTATAATAGTTAAAAACCACTGGGACTTTGCTTGTGATGTTTATGGTATCTGCCATATTTCTTGTCCTGTTGCTCTTTTTACATTCCTAAGCATTCGTTATTCTCTATTTTAGGCCCATTAATTGAACTAATTTATCAGTTTTATTCCAATTTCAAATAAGTCTTATATGTTATCCACTTCAAATAAAAGTAACTATAAGAACATAAGAAATAGGAGCAGAAGTAGACCATTCGGCCCTTCGAGCCTGCTCTGCCATTCAATGAGATCATGGCTGATCTTCTGCCTCAACTCCATTCACCGGCCGTATCGCCATATCCCTTGATGCCCTTTACTAGTCAGAAATCTATCAACTTCTGTTTTGAATATACCCAATGACTGAGCCTCCACCGCCCTCTGGGGTAGAGAATTCCAAAGATTCACCACCCTCTGTGTGAAGAAATTTCTTCTCATCTCAGTCCTGAATGGCCTATCTGAGGCTGTGGCCCCTGGTTCCAGACTCCCCAGCCAAGGGAAACATTCTCCCAGCATCCACCCTACCAAGTCCTGTAATAATTTTGTATGCTTCAATGTGATCCCCTCTCATTCTTCTGAATTCAAGAGAATACAGGCCTAGTTTACTCAATCTCTTCTCATACGACAGTCCCGCCATCCCAGGAATCAGTCTCGTGAACCTTCGTTGCACTCCCTCTATGGCGAGTATATCCTTCCTTAGGTAAGGATAGTGAACACAGTTGAAGCGACCAATGTCAATTCAGTTCAATTTACCACCTGCAGCTTTCAGAAGAAGCATTAATTTTCAAATATCTGTTAATTTACCAAGAACTGTCTTATCACTCCATCTCAGTTACAAGAAATTAGCTATTATGTGCAAAAAAGGTGCACTTACAAAACAAAATACTCAAATATGTTATGCACTTTGCCACAATAAAATCTCATTGTAAATCAGAAAAAAAACACATGCTTTCTCTTTACCCCAATAGAACTTGTGCAAACTGGGATTTCACAGGTTTTAATGGGACATTGTCATAGTATTAATATCATTGTGCACATATTTTGCAAGGCACTTGAACACAAGAATAGAAGAATTAGGAGCAGGAGTGGGCCATATGGCTTCTTGAGCCTGCTCTGCCATTCAGTAAGATCATGGCTGATCTTCAGTCTCAACTCCACTTTCCTGCCCAATCTCCATATCCCTTGATTCCCCCAAACAGCCAGTGCTCCTTTAATACACCAAGTGGAAATAATTGGGTTGCTTTGCGCCTCCCGTTAGCCCCATCGGGTGCTAACGGGAAGCACCCAGCGCCCAGGCATGGCGCCGCTAACGCCTCCCACTAAATTCAGCGACAGGTTGGTGGCGGTAGCTCGTAGCTCCCCGCGGCGCTGTGCCTCCGCCGATGATGTCATCGCCATGCGCAGCGCCCCGCTCGCACCCCCGCCACAAACTTTGCTTGTGCCCCCTGACCTACTGCCGGACGATATGTTCGACAGGGTCAGGGTGCTGTGTTTGCGGCCGTGGCAGCACAAATTAAAGGACAGGTGTTGGGCGGCCATTTGTTTGGGCTGTTTGCCAGCACCTGCCCTCTTTTGCCTCTTCCTGCGGGGTGCCAGCCGTGATCGGTCAGCCCGGCACTCTTCTTGAGTGCCGGGCTCTTTTGCCAGCACCCTGCTCCCCGGTGGTCCAGCAGGGCCCCGGTGCGCGCTGCGCTAGGCCCCTCGGGAGGGAGGCTTGTAACAAAATAACAAAAATAGATTATCTGGTCATTATCACATTGCTGTTTGTGGGAGCTTGCTGTGTGCAAATTGGCTGCCGCATTTCCTACATTACAACAGTGACTCCACTTCAAAAGTACTTCATTGGCTGTAAAGCGCTTTGAGACATCCAGTGGTCGTGAAAGGCGCTATAAAAATGCAAGTTGTCGTCTTAATACCGCAGTGCTGTTGCACATAGCACTGCGATATTGAATGGTAGCGCCCCAAGAGGGAGGGGGAGCTCTTCCAGTAGCACCCCGCCTCCTGCTTGGGGCGCGACCATTCAATTTCCGGCGTGGGGGTGGTAACTTTTTTGGGCTGCTAAAAGTAGCACCCCAGCGAAGTTAGCGCCCCAAAGGGGGCGCGACCCAAATTTCCCCCCCAAGCTTTTAGGCATGGCTTCTCCCTGTTATGTGCTGAGAGGAGTATCACCCTACAGCATATACTGACTACAGAATTTCCCAATAAAGAAATGCATTCTAATTTTTGATAAATTTGCAGCAGTAATTATGTATCATTTGTTGGTTCTACAGTGTGAGCAGCATCACATGGAGCATAACCATCTTCAGCTGCTTCAACAATGGCTTTTCCACTTTCATAAGGCCAGGAGTGGGGCTGTTTGCTGACAATTCAGTGTTCAGCTCCGTTCACAACTCCTTCGATAACAAAGCAGCCCATGCTGGCCTACAGCAGGACCTGGATAACATCCAAGCCCTGGCTGACAAGTGGCGGGTAACATACACACCACATAAGCGCCAGGTTAGGGCCACCTCAAACAAGAGAATACCTAGCTATCTCCCCTTCATCATCACCATTCACAAGTACCTCACCACTAACATCTTAGTGGTCACCATTAACCAGAAGTTGAATGGGACCAGTCATATCAACAACGTGGCCACAAGAACCGAGCAGAGGCTGTATGCTCTGACGGGTGGCTCACCTCCTGATCAGTCAAAACCTCTACACTCTGCAAGGTTCAAGTTAGAAGTGTGTTGGAAATACCCACGAGTTACTTGGATGGGTGCCGTCACAGCAATGCTCAAGAAGCTCTTCACCATCCAGGATAGAGCAGTTCGTTTGATTGGTGCTCCTGCCACTAGATTCAATATCCAAACCCTCCACCACTAGCACACTGGCTGCAATATGTACAAGCTACAGAATGCACTGCAGCAACTCACCAACGTTACTTCAATAATATCACCCTCCCCTGCGATCTCTATCACCAAGAAAGAGAGCAGCAATATTGTGGGAGCACCTTCACATCCAAGTCACACACCACTTGGACATATATCACCATTCCTTTTATCGTCACTGAAGACTCAAGCCATCGTCTTTGACACCCACCACAAACTTCGTACCTTTGCCACCAATTCCATCCACCTCCCAGGCCATTGTTGGGTTAAACTAATCTGTTCGCAATCTCAAAGTCCTATTCAACCCTGAGCTGAACTTCCAGCTTTATGTGCTCTTTATCACAAAGACTGCCTACTTTCCACCTTCCATAACATTGTCTGCCTCCACCCTGCCTTAGCCTATCTTCTGATGAAATCTTCACCTATGCCTTTGTCATGTCCAGACTCAACTAAATGCTCTCCTGACCAGCCTCCTATCCTCCTCGCTGTGTAAATTTCAACTCATCCAAAACCACGCTGTCCTATCCTGTCCCTGTACTGGATCCTGCTCAGCCATCGCCCCTGTCCTTGCTAACCTACAGTGGCTCCCAGTCCCTCAGCGCCTCAAATTTAAAATTTTCATCCCCGTGTCTAAATCCCTTCATTGCCTCACTCCTCCCTATCTCTAACCTCCTCTAGCCCTATAACCCATCCCCCAACTCTCCATTCTTCTGACTGGTCTTTTGTGCATTGACCACCAACCCCATCATTGGCAATTATGTCTTCTGCTGTGTAGATCGTACGCTCTGAAATTCCCTCCTTAGATCTCTCAACCTCTCCTTCTTTAAGACCTTCAAAGCCCACCTCTTTGACTAAGCTTTTGGTCACCCCCTCCTAAAATCTCCTTTGACTTGACGACCCTTTTTGTCTAATTACACCCTTGTGAAGTAGCCTGGTGTTTTTACATAAAACGTGCTATATTAATGCAAGTTGTTTTTCCTTCGTTATCACTGGTCAAAATCCTGGAATTCCCTCCCCAACACCATTGTGGGAGCACCATCCCCATAAGGACTGCAGCAGTTCAAGAAGGTGGCTCACCACCATCGCCTCAGGAAAACTAGCAATGGGCAATAAATGTGATCTTCCTAGTGTTACCCACATCCTGAGAACAAGTTTAAAAAAAAAATACTGATAATTTTCAGTCACAACTGACCACAGAACTGGACGCAAAACTTAATCAATCCAAATATAAAAGTGTATATATTTATAAAACAGTTGCGTTTAGTGATTTCAAAGCTGTGATGTAATCCTTGGGTTAAGATAATTAATAAAACTGTTTCAGCTTCAATCTCTCAAAAATTTAATTAATGCAGAGAGAGAGAGAGAGAGAGAGAGAATGAATTTTTTTCCATCCAAGTCCTCTCACAGCAAAGGCCATGCAGCATCCGAGGCGACTTTCAGACCTAATACTACCTTCATCACCTCTCCGTTGTAATAGTGCACCTGCTAGTCAGCTATCCACTTGTGCTCCCGCCAGGTTTCACATCAGGCGTACTTCACGTCGGAAAAGGGTTAAACTAGCTAAAACGTTTCAAAATGGCATTACAGAGCCAATTTAGGGCTTTAATGGCCTCTCCCGCCTCTTGGAGTCGGGAACCCCGCGACTGATTTTGTCAAAATTGCGTGGGGTCGGGACCCGCCGACCCCGCAAATTTAACCCCCCACACGCCTCCAAACCCGACTCCATGGGTCATTCAAAATCCAGCCCATTGTATTACCTCCCTGTTCACAATCATTTTCTATGTAAATTGGACAGAATAGTAATGTGGTAATGGAGCATATGGCAGGGTAACTTCAACCGCAAAAACTTCAACTTGTTTGAGGAGTTTAAACCCATTTTTATGGTACAGGTTGTATGCTGTTTTATAGCTGAGCTACAGCTGAGCTTTGGAATTAGCACAGGTACCACACGAGAGACTACTAGAGAAGGTTAATGGGTATGGAATTAAGGGGAGGATAACTGGACTAAAAATTGGTTCGAAGGGAAAAAAAGTGAGTAGGAGTTACGAGCGTTTTTTCCAGAGTGGTTGGAAGCAGGTAGTGGTGTCCCACAGGGTTCAATTCTGGCACCACTTCTTGTGTGCAGTATTGGGTTCCACACTATAGGATGGTATTGAGGCTTTAGAGACATTCACTAAGATGTTGCCTGTTGAGAAAGATTTGAAATATAGAAACTTTTTTGTTTGAA
The DNA here is from genome assembly GCA_030390025.1 of Squalus acanthias. NCBI lineage: Eukaryota > Metazoa > Chordata > Chondrichthyes > Squaliformes > Squalidae > Squalus > Squalus acanthias. The sequence goes on from CM059440.1 coordinate 11,524,513, forward strand.
TAGCCCAGACTAAAAAGCGATATGAATGAAGGTTTTAAATTTATGAAAAGATGGGACTGGGTAAAAAGACTGTTTCCAGTAGTTGAGGGGTCAAGAACAAGGGGCCATAGATAAAAGATGAAATGTAAAAGTTTTGGAAAAGAGGGCGCGAGAAACTTGTTACACAGAGCTGTGAGTCTGTGGAATTCACTTCCAGGGTTAGTGGTTGAGGCAGAAACTTTGTTGACATTAGATTGGACAGGTGGCTGAATAAAAAGAGGATGATGGGATATGGGATCAGGGTGAGTAGCAATGTTCCCTCTAATCTATGCGGCTATACAGCTTTCTGCCAGTCCTGCACAGCCTGGGACTGGCTTTTCCAATGCTAAATTTCGTGCATGCGCGAAACTGTGAAGGGGCCGCGCACCCAAAAAAAATTAGGCGGAACATTGTTGGGTAGATGTGATTAGGACTCTTTGCTCACATGGAGGGTAAACGCTGACATGGACTGGTTGTGCTCAATGACCTGTAATTTCGATATATTTCTATGTACTTTGAAAGGGGTGATACAGAACAACTCCAGTTCCATAACGTAGTAGAAAACCTTTGCAAAGCTCTGTGCACCAGATAATTATAATGTGCTAAATTGTACCTTTTTTTTCTTTAAAACCACAATATTTGCTAACTTGTAAATATATATTTTTTTATCAGATCCGATCAAAGCAACTGCAGCCACTTGTATTTATATAGCGCCTTTAACGTAGTAAAACATCCCAAGGCGCTTCACAGGAGTGTTATAAGACAAAAAAATTTGACACCGAACCACATAAGGAGAAATTAGGGCAGATGACCAAAAGCCTGGTCAAAGAGGTAGGTTTTAAGGAGCGTTTTAAAGGAAGAAAGAGAGGCGGAGAGGTTTAGGCAGGGGATTCCAGAGCTTACAGCCTAGGCAGCTGAAGCCACGGCCACCAATGGTTGAGCGATTATAAATCAGGGATGCTCAAGGTTGCGGGGCTGGAGGAAATGACAGAGATAGGGAGAAAAAAAACTGTGCTGGATGGAAAAATTCCCAACTTTCTGAGACTCCAAACCGAATTAAAAAAGTTCTTATTAGAGTATCACCTTGCCTTTAGACCAGGGAAGCCAAGAAACACGTTAGACAACAAATATCTTTTCTTTTGAACAATATACCTTGTGGGTGATCAATAGTGCACAATTTCTCAATAATATCACTGGCTACTGAAGTGTTTCAGGATCAATGGGATCAAGCAGCATCCTGGCTTGCACTCTGTTGATTGTTCAGAATATCTCGATGACGCTTTGCCATCCTTACCTGAAGTGTTTTCCTCTGTAAATACTTTCATACTCCTATCTCTCTCATATTCGAAGTGGCATAGTACAGTAAAGTATCTTAATCAGCAATAAGAATCAGGTTTCCAATTGTAAGACATCCTTGCCATACAAATGTATGTTACATTTTTGAACTTGGGCCTTCCCCCTGATACAGGTCTTGATTTAATCTGATTCCGGGCTTATCTCAGTTCCTATGACTCTTCAATATTCTTTCTTTATTTTTTGTATGAGTCTGTCTCATGAATCCTACATTGTTTTACAACAACACCTATCTGTATATTCATTTTCAGGCTTGTCCTACCTTTTCACTTATCCCTGTGCGATTCCAGGTTTTCCTAAGCACTTTTGGCCTTGGCTCCATCTCCCCTCCCCAGCTGCCACTTTAGGATTTGCCCAGAGCTGTGGAACCTTGGTTTATTGCTCAGACCAAAACATAGTCCTTCCCACACATCCAATCTGTCATTAAAAACTGCTTTCTTTCACCTCTGCAGTATCTTTTGCCACCAAAACCCTAATTATACTTTTATCGCCCTTGCATGTGGACATCTCCAATGTTCTCCTTGCCAGTTTTCCCGCATCTACCATTCGGAAACTGCAGGTCATCTACAATGCCCTGGCCCATGGCCTTACTGCACTAGGGCTTGCATTTCCATCACCCCTGTCCTCATCAAGCTCCAATGGCTTCCCCTGTCCCAGAGAATCGACTTCAAGATTCTCGTCCTTACATCAAAATCCCTCCATTGCTTTGCCTCTCCCTCCATCCATAATCTTCTCCAGCCCTATGCCCCTGTGCACACCCTTCATTCCACCAGCTACAGTCCACTTCTCTTGTTTCCCCACCCGTGACCGTTCCTTCAGCCACTTTGTCCCTGCCCTCAGCTGTCTCTCACTCAGCATCTCTGCCTTGCTACCTCCATACACCCTTATCTTTGCCTGTGCTTTTGTCCTTTCTTGACCCTCAGCCGCTCCACCTACCCCACCCCACCCCCCGCCCATCGCACTCAATGTCCACTTGATATTAACTGCCCTGTAAAGCATCTCTTTAATGAGTGCAATAAAAATGCATTGCCTCCCCTGTCTGTCTGTGACTCGCACTTTATTTCTGTTTGACTCTCATTCAGACAATTCTATAAATCATAAAGACTGTAGGGAATGACACAAGCCCAGGAAACAAAGAGACCACACAGGTGCCCTGTCGCAAACTGGAATTCTTGGTACTGAAAGCGACGCTAAGGATGTGGTGCAGTACTTATTTATTCGGCTCATCCTTGCATTGTGCTTACTACTTAATGTAAAACGATAAACTTACTGCAGATTATTTAAACAACATTAACAAGACTATTGGCATAAATACTGTTCCTCTAAGTGAAACCTTGTCTAGTTTTCACTATGTGTAGAAATATGTCTATCAGTAAGCTTCAACTCTGCTATATTGATTTAATGAACCATGTAATGCAATACTTAGACTTGTCAGAAGGACTGAATAGATGCATTGTGGATACAGAATTTGTATTTATTTCATTATTGCTTCAGGATTACAAATAAAGTACCAATTGGTTACAAATAATAAATTAAATATTGGGTGTTAAAATGCTTCTTAATACCAAAATTAACTATAAAATCTACCACTGGACAAAATATTTACTTTTGTTTAAGGCTTTGTTTCTTCAGTGAGGATTTCAATCTACATCAATTAGTGTGTATTTTGCATTAAAGGGGCAGTTCAGGAGGTTTATTTAGGTTTTTTTAGTTCAGTGCAACTTTGTAAAATTTTCTATTGGACAAAACAAATGTGTTTTCAACATTGCATTTTAAGACCACCTTGCAGCAGTTTTAACATGCTGGCTTCATGGCACTTATTAAATCTTGGTCCCAGCACTAAGAATAATGAAAAATTATGAAAAATCTTTAACTCTGGCCTTCAAATGGACAGGCTGGTTTCCATTACTGGGGTGAAACTGGATTTAAAAAATAGCCTGCTCATTGAATCTGATATAAAGGTTTTGCCAGCTTAGTTCAGAAAGCATATTTATTTTCAGAACAGTCGAGGTGATTTCTTCCTGTCCCCGTCCCTTGACTCTCATAGCTCATTAAGTTGCTAACATGGGACAAGTCATGGAGGTCCGGTCTTTCTGCCCTACCTTTCTTGACTCACTTAAGTCAGGTTCCTCTTTGGGAGATAAACAACAGCGCTAATGTATTTTGGCAACTGAACACGTTGCCCCTTCAATGTCATTGCAGTAGGTCACGCTGTCAACCTCTGTGACATGATGGCACCTTTATCCGCGCAGCTGCAGTAATATAAAAATAAGTACACCACTGTACAATCAGTTAATACATATAGAAATTAACCTGCAATGCTTTAAACAAGGACATGGGTGATGGGTGAGTGGGATCTGGTGCGGGATAGGATACGGGCAGCAGAGTTTTGGATGAGCTGAAGTTTAAAGAAGGAGAAACAAGGATGGCTGGCCAGAAGAGCTTTGAAATAACCGAGGCTGAAACTGACAAAGGCATGCGTGAGAGTTTCAGCGGCAAATGGGCTGAGGCAGGGGTGGAGTTGGGTGACGTTACAGATTAGGAAGTTGGCAGGCTTTGTGATTGAGAGTCTATGGGGTCCAAAATTCAGCTTGGGTTTGAATAGATGCTGAGATTGGAACAGTTTGGATTAGCCTGAGACAATGACCTGGGAGGGGGAGGGATTCAGTGGCGAGGATGGAGTTTGTGGCAGGGGACAAAGATGAGGGCCTTCCCAATGTTTAACTGGAGGAAATTGTAGCTCGCCAAGACTGCTGGATAAGCAGTTTGACGATACAGGTAGTGGCGGGGTCGGAGAGGTAGAGCTCGGTGTCGCCCGCGTAATTGTGGAAGCTGACCCCAAGTCTGTGGGTGATGTTGCCAAGGAGCAGCATGTAGACGAGGAAGAGAAGTGCCAAGGATAGATCCTTCGTGAACTTTGGAGGCAATGGTGTGGGGGTGGGAAGGGAAGGGAAGGCTTTGCTGGAGGTGCTTTGGCTACGATTGGATAGGTAACGACAACAACTTGCATTTATATTGTGGAACTAAGCCAATTGGATCATGGCTGATCTGTACCTCAACTCCATTTCCCCGCCTTTGTTCTATATCCCTCGATACCCTTACCTAACAAAAATCTACTGATCTCAGTCTTGAAAATTTTAATTGACCCAGCATCTATAGCTTTTGTGGGGGAGGGTTTCTAGATTTCCACTACAATTTGTATGAAAAATAGCATCCAGATTTCACTCTTAAATGGCCTTGCTCTAATTTTAAGATTATGCCTTGTTCTGGATTCCCCCACCAAAGGAAATAGTTGCTCGGTATCTACCCTATCAAATCTCTTAATCATTTTAAAGACCTCGCTTTACAGCCAATGAAGTACTTTTGAAGTGTAGTCACGGTTGTAATGTGAGAAATACGGCAGCCATTTGCGCACAGCAAGATCCCGCAAAGTGAAAATGATCAGATAATCTGTTTTTAGTGATGTTGTTTGAGGGATAAATATTGGCCCAGGACACCGGGGATAACTCCCCTGCTCTTCTTCAAAATAGTGCCCTGGGACCTTTTATGTCCACCTGAGAGAGCAGACGGGGCCTCAGATTAACATCTCATCCGAAACACGGCACCTCCGACAGTGCAGCACTCCTTCAGTACTGCACTGGAGTGTCGGCCTAGATTTTTGTGCTCAAGTCTCTGGAGTGGGACGCGAACCCACAACCTTCTGACTCAGGTGAGAGTGCTATCCACTGAGCCACTGGCTGACACTGTAAATGCTGACGTTGTGGCACGAAGGGGTCAATTTTAAATTCACCCGTCCATTGGGAAACTGACAGGATTGGGTGCAACGCTGGTTTTGCACTCCGCCTAATTTTACTCTCCATTGACGTCACTCTGGGTTTCCTGGCCAGCAAGTTAGATTAAATTTACCCCCATATAATCTCTCGCCGACACGAGGACTGTTGGGCAATGCGGCCTGGTGTTATACAGGAACAACAAATTAGTGAGTGAGGTATTTTTTTTGGGAATGTAGCTGAATTGTTGCAGTAAGGACCAAGCACAGTAAGCTGCTTCAAACATCTACCCGAGGTCCCTAAAATATTTTGGTTAATCATATTTTTGTAATTTATGCTAATTGCTTGCTGTGAAGTGTGTTAAATGATTAGGGCACAGCGAGCGTTAGCTTTTTTTTTGCTACTGAAAATAATGGAAACATGTATTTTTAAAAGAAGTGATGAAGGTTTTAGCTCTTGTTTGCCACTGGCTGCACAAGACCTGTGCATCGGCAGCCTTTAATGTAGTAAAATGCCCCAAGGCGCATCACAAAAGAGGGGTGGGGTAATCAATACCGAGCAGGAACCTGGGAGAAGGTGGTTAATGGAGTTGGCTGAAGTCATGGCCAAAGAGAGAATATTGAGACAGGGAAATGTTCCAAGGCAGGGCCCGGGGGATTTAGGAAACTAATTTCAGAGCCAAGGCCCATGACTGCTGAAGGTTCTGCCACCAATGGTGAAGTGGGGGTGGGTGCGCAATGTGGTGCACTGAACACCAGACGCCGAAGAATGGAGGGTGAAGTGGGAGCAGGAGCTGGAAGAATTTGCAGAGTTAATTAAGGTGGAGCGAGGCCAAGTAAGTGATTTGTAAACGAGGACAAGGATTTTGAATTCAGTGTGATTGTAGGAGGGGTACCAGCGGAGGTCAGCAAGCACTGGGGCAATACACGAGTGCGATTTAGTACAGGATAGGATGTAACTGCCAGAGATCTGGATGAGCTGGAATTTTTATAAGGTGGAACTTGGGTGGTTAGGAAGACGCTGGAAAAGTTGAGACTAGAAATGATAAAGGTTTCAGTGGCAGTGGGTGCTCCTGGAGTCAGAGGAGAATTTGGAGGGAGAGGCAATAGTGTTTGAAGTGATTAAGCCAGATCTGTAGGGGACAATGTGGCCATTATGCAACATCTGTGCTTGAATTGGTGGGTGTGTTGCATTAGGGGAAGTGGGACAGGGGATTGGAGACTATGAGGAGTCTGATTGGGTAAGGTTTTCGAAGAAGGAGACAAGTTGACTATTTAGCAGATCTGCAGAAGAGGTGATATTTTGACAGTGGAGTGCCAGAGGAGAGGGAATCTGGAGCCAGAAATGGTGCTGGCGAGGGAACTGTGGGGGTAGTTTCTTTTTCTTCAGGAGTGGAAGGTTAGGATGGAGGGGGATGTGGATGTTGAGGAAGATAAGGAAGTGATCTTGTCAGTGATTGAAAACTCGGGGGTAGTGAGGTGAGCTCGAGTGGGTGACTGTGAATAGGGGAGTTGATATGCAGGGTGAGGACAGAGAAGTCTGTGGACAGTGAACTGCCTTACCTGGCAAATTTAAATTATTGAGAAAGCGGAGTGATCGTTAACTGGAAAGCTTCATATCTGTGTTACCTAATCCCCACCGAGTACAGAAGCACTGCATCTATTACTCTGGTCCCTACACTGAATGGAGGGTGATTATTGCCTGTTACTCTGTCCCTGTGCTGTGTTTATAATTTTTTGATTCGATGTTATCCTTTAATCTTGTCTTCTATTTTCCCTTCCTCCTCTGGTCTTCAGGGGTCCTCTGTACCCTTCAATTCAGAAGGCCGATGGGCAGCCTGCTCCAGATTTCCACCAGTCCCTTGCATGATGGAGGTTTGGGAATGACTTTCCCTTCTTCTTGTGGGGAGGTGCCTGGCCCTCTGCTTAGTGTTTACCCACAGCACTATTTCATTCTTTGCCTATTGCTGTAGCAGGGACTACACTTTTGAATGCATCTAGTCTAGTACATTGGCTGATGGTCATTTTATTGCTGTACTGCATGAAAGAAAGAAAGACTTGGATTTATATAGCGCCTTTCTCGACCACCGGACGTCTCAAAGCGCTTTACAACAAATGCAGTACTTTTGGAGTGTAGTCACTGTTGTAATGTAGGAAACGCGGCAGCCAATTTGCGCACAGCAAGCTCCCACAAACAGCAACGTGATAATGACCAGGTAATCTGTGTTTTTTTAATGTTGATTGAGGGATAAATATTGACCAGGACACCGGGGATAACTCCCCTGCTCTTCTTCGGAATAGCGCCATGGGATCTTTTACGTCCACTTGAGAGAGCAGACGGGGCCTCAGTTTAACGTCTCATCCGAAAGACGGCGCCTCTGACAGTGCAGCACTCCCTCAATACTGCACTGGATTGTCAGCCTAGATTTTTGTGCTCAAGGTCTCTGGAGTGGGACTTGAACCCACAGCATTCTGACTGAGGTGAGGGTGCTGCCCACTGAGCCACAGCTGATGAAGAGGTGCTTTCATTTGGTTTTTTAGTATGGCGCTCCTTCAGTTACAAGCCACTTCACTGATCAACAACCCAGAAGCTTCCGGACCTTGGCCACACCGTTAACTTTTGTTGTCGCACTGAATTCTTAATTAATAGAAGAACTGTATAACTGTCAATCGCTGCAGAGTTTGATCGCCAGTGCTGTCACTAAGCCATTAAAATCTCATTTATCCATAGAATGACCTCAGCTTCTCTCTCAGGCTGGCAAAAATCCTCCACTAGCAATTTAAAGGTGACTCATTCATTGAGCCAGAGTAACCATGTATCACAATGTAATGTACAGTAATTAGTAATTATTGGCACTTATTGAGTGAAAGGATGGATTCTTATGTCAAGAATATGTGAAGTGGTTCGGCTTTACAGTCCTGACTCCTTTTAAGACGCTCCTTGAAACCTACCTCTTTGACCAAGCCTTTTGGTCATCTGCCCTAATTTCTCCTTACGTGGCTCCGTGTCAAATTTTGTTTTATAACGCTCCTGTGTAGCACCTTGGGATGTTATACTACATTAAAGGCATTATATAAATGCAAGAAGTTGTTGTTGATCTAGCTTTCTATTTGGTCTGAATTGTCTTGTAATGTAAATGGATGTTGGCCCAATTGTTCCTTTTTAGATGCAGGAAAGGTGTTCTGGAATGTTAATAGATGGGAATAGTGGGATCAGCTCAGGGTCAAATAGAACGCTGAGGTTGCACACAGTCCGGTTCAGCCTGAGACGGTGGCTAGCAAGGAAGATGGAATCAGTGGCAAGGGCACTGAATTTGTGTTGGGGACCGAAAATTGTGGGGTATTCCCAATGTTTAATTGGAGGAAATTGTGGTTCATCCAGAGAGTCTGACAGCGCAGAGGCCCAGAGAAGTGGTGGGCAGGTAGAGAGTGGTGCCATCAGTGTCCATGTGGGAAGAAACCCCAAGTCTGTGGATGATGTCGCCTGGGGCAGCGTGTAGATGCAACAAGGAGGGAGCCATGGTTGGATCTATGGGGGACTCCGGAGGTAACCGGGTGGGATGCTACGGCTACAAATGCATAAGCTAGCGTGCAACCAGGTGAGGGCAGTCCCACCAAGCTGGACAGTGGAGGAGGAAGGTGTGCTTACCCATCTCAAAGGCTGTAGTCAGGTTGAGAAGAATGAGGAAGAATAATGCGTCACAACCACAGCCGTGTTGGACTGGGGTGGACAAAAGTGAGAAGTCGCACAATACCAGGTTATAGTCCAACAGTTTTATTTGAAATCATAAGCTTTCGGAGCTGCTGCTCCTTCGTCAGGTCAGCTCCGAAAGCTTGTGATTTCAAATAAAACTATTGGACTATAACCTGGTGTTGTGTGACTTCTCACTTTTATGGAGAATGTCGTTTGTGACATTGGTTGGGCCCAATTCGGTGCTGTAGCTGGGTGAAAACCTGATTGGAGAACTTCAAACTGGAAATTTTACAGGAGAGATGGGCATGGATTAGGGAGAGTAAAAAATGAAAGCTGTCTTAAGTTAGAGAATTCCGTTCATCACAGTTACTTCCCAGTGATGCAGATTGTTGGCAATCTGATGTCTTGTTCTACAGATTAGTTCAGTCATAAATTCAACCAAGCTTTCCTCATCTGTAAGGGATGCCAAGTGGGGACCTACAGGGAAAATCAGCACTTCAATCACCCTTGGTCATTTTTATGTGCCTACTAGTTGCCAGCTTGGAATTGGACTTGATGTCTACAAGCAGGTTGCCTGCCCTACTTCTTCTTCAATGCATAGCACAACGCTGCCACTTGGTGGTAGGAGATGCAAATTACACACATTTTATAATACGTTACTATTTGCATTTGCTGGTAAAGTTATCTACATTACCATAAAGCGCGCAGAAAAGGAAAGCTATTTCAGTTTTAGACGCTATGGGTAGAAATTAGTCTGGGCCTGTTTTTGAGAAACTTTCTTGAAGTTGGTGGCCACGGGGCCCAGAAGAAGAATCCTGAGCCCTGCCGTGCTCATGGGGAACAGATTTTGCAGAGGTGTCCATATTAACATATTTAAGGGGCCTAATACCCGGGATGCCTAAAAAATGGTCCCTTCGAATGTAGCAGTGGGACAAATACCTGCAGTTTTGCGCCCATGTTACACCGAAAAACAGGCACAACATATACCAGATTCTACCCCTACGTATTTATTCAAAGCACGATGTCTGATGCAGACAAAAGACTTTTCAGCAAGATGCTTGGCAAAACTTTTTTGAAAGCCGAGTCTCTGACAACTGTCTCATATTTCAATTTCATCCAGGTGAAGAAAGATTGGTTCGTTCTCTGAAAATAAGGCCAGCATTTCTTGCCCATCCCTAATTGCCCTAAGGTGGTAGAGGTGGGCCGCCTTGAACTGCTGCTGATGGTTTGATGCAACTGTGTGACTTGCTAGGCCACTAAGGGGGTAGTTAAGAGTCAACCACATTGGGGTGGGACTAGAATCACATATACCAGACCGGGTAAAGACAGGCAGGTTTCCTTCCCTGAAGGAAAGTCATTAGTGAACTAATTGGGTTTTTATGACAGTCCGATTGCCTCATGGTTTACTGATATCAGCTTTTTATTTCTGGATTTTTTTTAAAACTGATTTCAAATTCTCAAACTGCCATGGTGGGATTTGAACTCGTGTTCTCTGGATTATTAGTCCAGGCCTCTGGATTGCTAGTCTTGTAACATAACCACTGTGCTACTGTACCTGCTTTTCTTTGACTAACTTGGACCTTTTAATTTGTATCTCTCCTTGAATGAGGTTGAATATGCGATACAGCAGCTTCCAAAATATTAAGCATTGTATTGCAAACATAAATTTTTAAATTTTAAGTAGTTTGTCTTAACAGTGAGCTCTATGTAACATAGATACTTTTACCATTAAAAACAAATGGCATGCTATGAGCTAAGGCTCTATAATTTGCAGCTCCTACCACTAAGTGGCAGCTTTGTGCAATGGATGAAACATACCCTGCTAGTGACGAAATAAACCTGGAAATGTACAGTATAGAATCATAGAAGTTTACGACACAAAAGGAAGCCATTCAGCCCATCATGTCTGTGCCGGCTGAAAAAGAGCTATCCAGCCTAATCCCACTTTCCAGCTCTTGGTCCGTAGCCCTGTAGGTTATGGCACTTCAAGTGCATATCCAAGTACTTTTTAAATGTGATGAGGGTTTCTGCCTCTACTACCCTTTCAGGCAGTGAGTTCCAGACCCCCACCACTCTCTGGGTGAAAAAAGTTCTCCTCAACTCTCTAATCCTTCTACCAATTACTTTAAATCTATGCAGTGTAAGTAATGATTTTTCCCTTTCCTCCAATTGAACCAAGTATTATCTTGATTGTCACTTGTATAACAATTAAAATACAGTGATTTGATTTATTTTCTATTTGTGTCAGGATTTTAATGCAGTTGTATAGAGGATGTGTGACAGTGATTTGGAGAGATGCTGCTGTGGTAGGATGTAGGTTTGAATTCACGCCATCATGCTGAGTTCCTGATTTCAGCCAGTCATGTGCAGTGTAGAGGCCAGACACTTTCCCATTGGTGGAGAGAGAATTTGAAGGTGGCTTCTCCTGATCCATCTTGCTTTCTGGGAGAAAACCAGTCTTTCCTCACCTGGATGAAATTGACATATGAGGTAGTTGTCAGAGATTCAGCAACCAGTAAATTTGGATCACTTTTCTATACCTCCTGTTGTCTGGTGCAGGTCAGCCGATTGTCCTCTTGGCCACAGTTGGTCATAAGCTTTCCACCCCTCCTCGATTTGGGTGCATCTCAGGTGGGACACGACTCCTGCTCATCGCTGAGCTGCTCCGCTGACCCTGACTATATTTCCGGACCTGGGGTCAGTTATGTGTGAGAGATGGGCTCCCTAGTCTAGGCCAGAGAGTCGTGCCACTCTGTGGTCATAGACTTGTTGTGGCGGAGCATGGAGGCCTGCCACAGCAGCCGCCGATCTGCCTACTGGGGCTTGTAATGGGGCTTGTGCACTGTCGTGCTCTGACAGCACTTGTATAAGCCCCTCTTCACTTTTTTGCCTGAGGCCCCCTCCACTGACTTCTGAATGCCTCAACCTAACGGGTTCTCCCTGCGTGCAGGGTATGAAGAGTGCATATGGCAGGAAACAGGACAAAGGCTCATTTTTAAGTAATATGCATATATTTAACAATCACCCACCCACATGACCTGAGAGTACATTATATCACACAGATCCCTACCAGGTGAAAAATCACTCATAATCCCTGGTTAGATGAGAGAAGTGGTATACACCTTGTGGAAATTTTGCCACTGTGAAGCTGCTATATATTTCATAATAAAAATAAATTCTATATTTCTAATTGTTATAAGTGATCTGGTTTACAGTGAACAACTTTCACATTCAAAACATGCAGTTTGCTTGGTAAGTAACGAAGAGGACTAATGTCTTTGTACAGAATTATTTCCCATTCAAAATGAATAGTACGAGCAGAAATAATTATCTAATGCTTATGATGGGCCCATGCAAACTGCATGTGTCAGTCATAAAGCTTTAATTTGTATCTCTGCTCTGATGGGTTATTATTACTCTTTTTGAAAGCAGCTATTCCGGTTCAGCTACAAGATTTCTGCAACATAATTTTTTTGCCAATTTTGCCATCAGTATCATGACAGCTTGCAATCAGAAGAAGCAGAGAATGTATTAAATTCAGGTTGAAGTACAGTTCAGGAAACAAAAGTCATGGGTTTTTCTGAAGGTGTATGGTGCCTGTATATCGGAATCTTTAGAATTACAATATGCTGTCTTCATTTCTTTTTAAGTGTTAATTTTTCTTTTTATTATTATGCAAGTTTTTTCCCTCCTTTCCCTTCTCTTGAGGCGACGTGGCTCGGGGCAGGTGGATGACTTGCTTCTTGGCCTCTCCCTTTCTCTGATGCCATTTGTTCAGAGTTGTGCAATAGTGGCTCAGTGAGCTCTCCCTATAATTTTTCACTTCCTCCCTGTGAGGAGACTTGTAGTTTTCCACAGTGAAGTGGCTGAAATCAGGAAAACAGCATAATTAGAGAAATCCAAACCTGTGGTCCAGAAATACTGGATAAATGAAACAGATGGTGTAGAGTGTGTATATAATGTTCATTAAACCCCCCCAGCTTTTTCTGTAATGTTTTACACCATCAAGTACCTTGTGTTGCTGCCTCATGATGTGACCTTATTTGAAGTCAGGATTAAACCACTCTATGCCACTGCAGCAACTAATACGAACATACGCCCATTCCCGGTATTAGTCTAGTAAACCTTCTCTGAACTGCTTCCAATGCATTTACATCCTTCCTTAAATAAGGAGATCAATACTGTACACAGTACTCCAGATGTGGTCTCACCAATGCCCTGTATAACTGAAGCATAACCTCCTAATTTAACAATGTCACTCTCTAGTAAAATTAATCTCCAAATTTGTTGCATATAAGTATTGTATAATAGGGTCATTGTGTTTAGAATCGATCCCCCATCTCTGTATCTAGTACTGTAGTGTATCCCTTGACATCTAACTAATCAGAAACTGGAAGTGTGTCACAAGCTTGTGATGGTTTGTAATGCGGTGTGTTGATAAATTTCCATTTTTGCATGAGCAACCCTATGAATGATTTAAGGAGATACCATTTAGTTACCCATTTAACTGCAGGGAGATCTCCTTTCCTATGTTCCCAGTATCACTTTAATGCTTGGTTAATTGTAGGGCATTTTATCTGCTCTTGTGAATGTGTCAAATTAGAAACAGTTGCAAACTATCAAGGGCTTTTCCAACATACAAGTCTTGGGGGGGGGGGGGGGGGGGGGGGGGGGGGGAAACAAAATTTAGATGTGAAATCCCCAGAGGAATTCAGAGAATAGAAGTTAGAACCCAAATTATTGTTGGGGTATTTTCTCCTGCTTTGTCAAAGTAGCATTTGTAAGTTATTTTCATGGAATTGTTTCTTAACTCCATACCACGTAACCAGTGCATGCTATACGTCATTACTTCGATGGGCCGAATGGCCTCCTTCTGTGCCGTTATGGCTCTATATATGGGGGAAAAATTTGGTTGCTTTGCGCCTCCCGTTGACGCGCGAAGAGGGCACTAATGGGGCACAAAGCAACTAGCGCCCGGATGTGGTGATGATTGCGCCGCTCGCGAAATTGACCAGACATTTTGTGGCGGCACTAAACACTACCACCACGATCTCCTGCGCCCGCAGATCGTGACGTCAGTCGAGCGTGTAGCGCCCCTGGACCGGATATTGAGTGGTGCCCCCTGCCTTTCCGCCTGCCGCTAGCAACGACAGGTTGAGGGGAATGTTTTGCAGTTGGGAAGGGACTGGGGGAGCGCTATTTAAAGGCGGCTGCTTCCTGCCTTTTTTTGTCGGCGACATTTTTGCACCACGCATTCTGAGAGAGAGAGCGAGAGTCTTCTGGAGAGATTTAACGCTGTGTGAAGGAGTTTTGGGTACTGAGCAGCACTTTGCAGGTTAATTTTGATTTGATCTTCCTTGCATTGATTTAGAAGAGTCTATGGGGGGCTGCACTCTGAGCTCTTTCCCTAGGCCTTTCCATTGTTCTTTCCAGCAGATTTGATGTACAGGTCTCTCCAGGCTGAGATTCAAGGCTGCAATGAGCAGGGTGTGGATGGAGAGCAAGATCGACCCTCCCCATTAAGAACTGGCCGGCGCCAGTGTGTCTGTGTTCCATTGCTGACTGACATCATATGAGCTCGCTAGCGCTCTGAGGTAGCGCCTCGCTCTTCGGCGTTAGCGCCTTAAGAGAGGTGTGCAGCGCCTGATTTAGCGCTCCAATCACGTCCAGGGGTGATAGAAGCCAAGTTTGCAGTCGGAGGCGATAATTAGCACCAGGCGCTAAACTTTGCGCCCGGCCGATAATTGGGCCCCAAACAGGGCAATACTGAATTTCTCACTCTATGGGCTGGATTTTCAATGACCTGTGGAGTTGGGTTTGGAGGCGTGTGGGGGGTTAAAGTTGCGGGGTCGGGGGTCCCGACCCCATCCCGCCTTCACGCAATTTTGACAAAATCGGTCGCGGAGTTCCCGACTCCGTCCCGCCTCCAAGAGGCGGGAGAGGCCATTAAAGCCCTTAACAAGGCCTAAATTGGCTCTGTAATGCCATTTTGAAACGTTTTAGCTAGTTTAACCCCTTTCCGACGTGAAGTACGCCTGATGTGAAACACTCCAGTGAAACCTGGCGGGAGCACAAGTGGATAGCTGACTATCGGCTGCAGGTCCACTATTACAACGGAAATGTGATGAAGGGTAGTAGTATTGTGATGAAGGTAGTAGTATTAGATCTGAAAGTCGCCTCTGATGCTGCTGCATTGTCTTCAGAGACTGCCTGGCCTTGCTGTGAGAGGCCCTGGATGGAAAAAAAATTCATTCTCTCTCTCTCTCTCTCTCTCTCTCTCTCTCTGTCCTGCTGCTGCTCATTTTGCATCCAGGTCCACACCAAAAGCCAGTCAATCTCTGACCTCCAATGATGACATCATCAAAGGTGACTTTCAGACTGAAACCACTAATTGGTTCATGGGTTCCCACATGCTGGAACTCAATTACCCAATTAAGTGAAAATTGCATCATTCATCCACATTAATCTGGAGTCGGGGGGGCAACACGAAATGTGGCTAACCCGACCCCAAGACAAAATCCAGCCCTATGACTTTCAGTTCTGTAGACTAGAAATACGAGATTAAAAAGGTGGCTCCTGTAGTACATGCAAAACTATCTGTTCTGCAAACCTAATAAATTTCAGTATGATTTGGACTGTCCGAGACCACTGGAGAAGATTTTAAATGAATTCAGAATTGCAGTTGTTTTAAGTTTGAGAGACTCCTAAATTCCTGAGACTGGGGAGGGCAGTTTTGCATCAGACTGCTAGTAGAGAGGGAGGGGGTGGGGGTGGAATTTGGGGCAGAACTGGGTACTGTGTCTTGTCTACTTTAATCAAAGAAAATAGTACTTAAATGTGATACCTTTGCAATCTTGATAAATTATCTCCTTTGCTAAATAATAAATGTATATAAAATCCTAATCCTGATTATTTAGCCTTTTTATGTCAATTTGTGTTTTGGCAGGATAATTTGGAGAGCATATCCAAATCCTGTAGCATCTTCTGTCATCTCTGGTCTTATTGTAAAATGTTTTTAACAGTTCTTCTCTCCCCTGACCCACCATTGCCCCCTGCACCATATCTAGTTCCCTTGCTGAATAGGCAGGAATTTGGCCTGGCCTCGAGCCTTGAAGGATGAAACTTTTGGGTTGAGCCTTTCAGTCTAGTCGGTCCTTGCTAATCTGAGAGCGTGTGCAATAAAGGACTTTATTGCTGTTTGCTCTTTTTCAGATCGTGAGAAGAGACTGTTGAAACAGTGTCTGCTTGGTTTTTTTGTGTGTCTAGGAACGATGTTCCCTCTGAGCTGCGCGCGTGCGCAGTCGCGCTGTAATCTGCAAGGTCCCGCGCAGGTCGCTCACAAGCTTTTACACTGGAAATACCGCGCGGGCGCAGAAATTTAAAGGGAGTTCGCATTGAAAGAAACAGGCCACGCAGAACATAGTGCAGCCTATAGGGAACATTGGGCTGGATTTTCATTGACCTGTGGAGGCGGGTTTGGAGGCGTGTGGGGGGTTAAAATTGCGAAAACTGGCGGGCGGGCACAAGTCCGCCTCCATCCCGCCACCATGCAATTTTCATTAAATCGTGTCTGCTGGTCCCGACTCGTCCCGCCTTTAAGAGGCGGGATAGGCTGTTAAGGCCCTTAACAAGCACTAAATTGGCTCTATAATGCCATTTTGAAAGGCCTTTGTGATTTTAACCCTTGTTCTACGTGAAGCACGCCTGTTCTGAACGACGATTGTGAAACCTGGCGGGAGCACACTTGGATAGCTGACTATCAGCTGCAAGTCCACTATTACAACGGAGATGTGATGAAGGTAGTAGTAGTATTAGGTCTGAAAGTCGCCTCTGATGCTGCTGCATTGAAGGTCTTCGGAGACTGCCTGGCCTTTGCTGTAAGAGGACCTGGATGCAAAAAAAAAAATCTCTCCTCTCTCTCTCTCCTCTCCTCTCCTCTCTCTCTCTCTCTCTCTCTCCCCTTAGTTGCTGCTCATTCTGCATCCAGGTCCTCTCTCAGCAAAGACCAGGCAGTCTCTGACCTGCAAAGCAGCAGCAATGATGACATCATCAGAGGGGACTTTCAGACTGAAACCACTAATTGGTTCATGGGTTCCCACATGCTGGAACTCAATTGCCCAATTAGGTGAAAATTGCATCAATCTCCCACATCCAATTGCAGTCGGGTGGATAACACGAAATGCGGATGACACGACCCCAACCCGCCCCAGTATCAAAATCCAGCCCATTGTCTGCGAAGGCAATTCTGGATAATGCCCAGAGCTGTAGCTGGATGAGTCTGCCTAAAGTCAGCTGACCGGAGATGTTATTTGCAGTAAGAGTCTGTTGGGTACATTCTATAGTAGGCAGCTAATCACAATCAACATATTTTTAGAGACATGTTATTGTAAACAGTTAGGACCCATGGGAATATGCAATGTACTTTTAATCCTACGTGTCACCATTAAATGAATTGGGTTGGAAGTAGTGTATGTGCGGCACTACTGACTGCAATCAGTAGAGGTAGCCAGAGTATCATTGTGTATATATAGTTCTTTGGATAGCGCACACAATGTTAAGATTATTTTTTCTAGATCCATAACATTTTCAGCTTTTAAAAGCATGTAAAATTGTTATAAATTTAGTAAATAGCGAGAGTCCTTCAGTGATAGTTTATGGTTAATTTGAAATTGTTTAATTTGAATTACTGGATAATCGATGTACAGTCTACTTCTGTTAATTTGAAGTTGTTTAATTCAAATTATTGGAGAATTTGAATATGAATTGTGCTCAAAAGCCTCCAGTTTTGTTCAACTGCTTAAATTGAATTATTAGATCATTTAATTTTTTTAGCTCCAAAAAACAGTTCAGATTAAGAGACTGATATCATTAAAAGATCCCATGGCACTATTTCGAAGAAGAGCAGGGGAGTTATCCCCGGTATCCTGGCCAATATTTATCCCTCAACCAACATAACAAAAACAGATTATCTGGTCATTATCACATTGCTGTTTGTGGGAGCTTGCTGTGCGCAAGTTGGCTGCCGCGTTTCCCACATTACAACAGTGACTCCACTTCAAAAGTACTTCATTGGCTGTAAAGCGCTTTGAGATGTCCGGTGGTCGTGAAAGGTGCTATATAAATGCAAGTCTTTCTATCTTTATAAAATGGAATCATAGAGCTGGCATGGTGATGCAAGAAATCCTTGTTGTTAATTCAGAGCAACGTCCAGCCTCTTGTGTAAAGTTATTGCATGACCCTCGGAGAAAACAGAAATTTCTTACGAGAAAAGATTAAACTTGAATTAGACAAACACAGTTAATTTGCAGTATTCCCTTAATAAAATAGCAATGTGAAATCTTGTAATATTCTATGGGCATTTCACTGTCCAGCAATGTGACATTCATTGAAGGAAAATTAAAAGAAATGATTGGGGAGTTCTGATGCACTGTACCTTGAAGTGGTAAATTGTGGGTTAACAGCTGTGATCCATGCCTTTGTTACCTCTAGACTTGACTATTCCAACACACTCCTGGCTGGCTTCCCACCCTATGTAAACTTGAGGTGATCCAAAACTCGGCTGCCTGTGTCCTAACTCGCACCAAGTCCCGTTCACCTATCACCCCTGTGCTCGCTGACCTACATTGGCTCCCGGTAAAGCAGCGCCTCGATTTCAAAATTCTCATCCTTGTTTTCAAATCCCTCCCTATCTCTGTAATCTCCTGAAGCCCCACAACCCGCCGATATATCTGCACTCCTCTAATTCTGCCCTCTTGAGCCCTGATTATAATCGCTCAACCATTGGTGGCCGTGCCTTCTGTTGCCCAGGCCTTAAGCTCTGGAATTCCCTCCCTAAACCTCTCCGCCTCGCTACCTCTCTTTCCTCCTTTAAGACACTTCTTAAAACCTACCTCTTTGACCAAGCTTTTGGTCACCTGCCCTAATTTCTCCTTATGTGGCTCAGTGTCAAATTTTTTGTCTTCTAATACACTTGTGAAGCACCTTGGGACGTTTTACTACATTAAAGGCGCTATATAAATACAAGTTGTTGTTGATGATGATGGTGATCATGATCCACTTGGTAAGTGCCTATGGCTATTACATTGGGGAGCTTCCACTGAAGACAAAAGGGAAAATTTACTCCCATGTCTTTACCTATGCAGCTCTATGACTGGCACGAAATGCACAAATCAGCCAATGGGGGAAGTGCCTGTGTTTGAAGAGGAAAAAAAATTTTTCCCCCCCTGTGGGGAGATTGCCTTGTGCCTCTCCATGACAGCATACGAACACAAGTAATTAACTGGGAGGTGATTTGCGAGTGTGTACCCATATTCTAATCCATGCATCATATTAATGCTCTAATATGCAGTGCCATAGAGGGCCAAATAGCTGATTGTGCAGAACATCGCCAAAGTTGAAAAGATCAGGAGAGAATAGTCAAGAAGTAATGAGTGGGTGAAATCAAGCTTGTTTTATGATCCTGTAGATTGGAGGAGGAAGGGGGAGACTCAAGCTTGGTCACTGAAGTGGGTATAGGATCTAAATGCAACAATGAATGAGAACGCTTGGGATATGTATGGGATTTCAGAAGGTGTTTTGTGCTAAAACAATCATTAGTGAGGTAAAACCGCCACTAATAGGGTTTGGATGCTACGGTAGAATCCTACATGAATCGGTATGGACAGTTTTAATCTCATTCCCAGTGACCAAGCAGCCACAACGCAAAACAGACCCAACTCTGGCACTAATTGGCAATCTCACTCCAAGGCCACGCGATGACTTGCTTGAGAAATGGAAAAATGTCACACTGGTGCAGTGGGGGTTTGAGGCACATTGTTAGGGCAGAGTAGCTTATTAACTTGTTGCAAATGTAATGTTGGCCACCACATCGATAACCTAACAAGCAAATGTGAAGCAGGAGTGTTGATCTCATGATGTCATCTGGATACCACGTAATATTTCATTATGATGGGAAATGGGAATCTGTCCTGTCTCAAATTATAAAGATTCTATCTTTTCCTGCATTTAAGTGTTAGTGAGGCCAGGACTCTAGGGGGGCAAAATTCATTTGCTTTGCGCCTCGGAGCAAACCAACTAGCGCCCGGGCGTGCCGCCGCTAACGCCCCCTGTGAAATTCAGCGGGAGGTTAGCGGTAGCCAGTTGCGCCCCACGGCGCTGCGCCTCCGGCAATGACGTCATCGACTTGTGCAGCGTCCCCAGCCGCAAACTTCGGTCGCGCCCATTGACGTACCGCTGGACGCTATGTCCGACAGGGTCAGGGGGACGTACGTGCGGCCGGGGCGATGATATTTAAAAGGCAGTGCCGGGCGGCCATTTTTTTTGCTGGCCACCTGCCCCCTCTGCCTTCCCCCGATCGCCGGCCGCGATCGGGCTCTTGAGTGATGGGCTATTTTGCCGGCACCCCACTCCCTGGTGGCCCAGCTGGGTCCCGGTTCGCGCTGCGCAAGGCCCCTCCCCTTTGTTTCCAATAGGGTGGACGGGGGGGAACCAGTAGATGTGGTGTATTTGGACTTTCAGAAGGCCTTCGACAAGGTCCCACACAAGAGATTGGTGTGCAAAGTTAAAGCACATGGGATTGGGGGTAATGTGTTGACGTGGATTGAGAACTGGTTGGCACACAGGAAACAAAGAGTAGGAGTAAATGGGTACTTTTCAGAATGGCAGGCAGTGACCAGCGGGGTACCGCAGGGTTCGGTGCTGGGGCCCCAGCTGTTTACATTATATATTAATGATTTGGACGAAGGGATTAATTGTAATATCTCCAAATTTGCGGATGACACTAAATTGGGAGGCAGTGTGAACAATGAGGAGGATGCTAGGAGGCTACAGAGTGACTTGGACAGGTTGGGTGAATGGGCAAATGTATGGCAGATGAAGTACAATGTGGATAAATGTGAGGTTATCCACTTTGGTGGTAAAAATAGGGAGGCAGACTATTACCTGAATGGTGGCAGATTAGTGAAAGGGGAGGTGCAACGAGACCTGGGCGTCATGGTACATCAGTCACTGAAGGTGGGAAGGCAAGTGCAGCAGGCAGTCAAGAAAGCAAATGGCATGATGGCCTTCATAGCAAGGGGATTTGAGTACAGGAGTAGGGAGGTGATGCTACAGTTGTACAGGGCCTTGGTGAGGCCACACCTGGAGTATTGTGTGCAGTTTTGGTCTCCTAACTTGAGGAAGGACATTCTTGCTATTGAGGGAGTGCAACGAAGGTTCACTAGATTGATTCCTGGGATGTCCAGACTGACATATCAAGAAAGACTGGATCAACTGAACTTGTATCCTCTGGAGTTCAGAAGAATGAGGGGGGATCTTATAGAGATGTTTAAAATCCTGACTGGTTTAGACAAATTAGATGCGGGCAGAATGTTTCCAATGTTAGGGAAAACTAAAACCAGGGGTCACAGTCTAAGGATAAAGGGGAAGCCATTTAAGACTGAGATGAGGAGGAATTTCTTCACCCAGAGAGTGGTGAATCTGTGGAATTCTCTACCACAGAAGGTTGTTGAGGCCAGTTCGCTAAATATATTCAAAAGGGAGTTAGATATAATACTCACAACTAGGGGGATCAAGGGGTATGGCGAGAAAGCAGGAATGGGGTACTGAGGTAGCATGTTCAGCCATGAACGCATTAAATGGCGGTGCAGGCTCGAAGGACCGAATGGTCTACTCCTGCACCTATTTTCTATGTTTCTATGTTTAATAAGAGGAGGAAGGTCTGCAGTACCGCGGCGCGACGGGATAGGATGGAAGGCAGGAGAGATTAAGAGACAAAGTCATCTTTTGTTTTGTAACTTGTCCCATTACCATCTCCTTTTGCCTTGCACCATCATCCCTTTTGTCTCTTAATCGCTCCTGCCTTCCATCCTACCACAGACCTTCCCTTTTGTTCTTTCCTCCCCTCCCCCCTTTCCCTGCCCCTACACTTGCTTAAAAACCTGTTCCATCTCCAACTTTTTCCAGTTCTGACGAAGGGTCATCGACCTGAAACGTTAACTCTGTTTCTCTCTCTACAGATGCTGCCTGACCTGCTGAGTATTTCCAGCATTTTCTGTTTTTATTTCAGATTTCCAGCATCTGCAGTATTTTGCTTTTGTAATATAACCTCTGCCTGGAAGCATAATATATTAATAACATTTAGTTTCTGTTAACTGCTTTTTGGAAGGGCTTTTCCCTCTTTTTGTCTACATGAGGGTGTGTATGAACATACATATGCCTGAAATAACAACAGAAAACGCTGGAAAAACTCAGCAGGCCAGGCAACATCCGTATGCCTGATTTGGGACCCCCAGCAGCCTTTGAATTCTGCCAAACAGGTTAAAGACTCTTTATAGAACAATGCATAATGTATTTTGCAACTTCCTTTCAGACAAATGTCAAGGGCTGTGAGCTTTCAGATGCAATTATCATCCCTAACGGCTGGGCCCTCAAGGGATGATAAATAGCCTTTTGTTTTATGAAAACAGGCCAGAGCGATTGATCTAGCAATCAAGCATTTGGGGTGGGAGGATCTGGGGCTTCTTCAAAGAAGCTTGCTTAGTTGCTCTTTTATTCTGAGGTGAAGGAAGCTGGCTGGACCAGCTACATCTGAGTGGGAGCCCTTGGTTCTTCAGTACAAACTCAGAACTCTGCAAGTGCCATTTTACTTGTGTAAAATGCATAAATGACTCTGTTAAATGGGCTAAGAAGAATCTTGAAGTGCATTGTTATTTATGTCCTGAGAGAAAACTTAAAAGTGCTATATTTAAGTACTACATTGCGACTTGATTTGCTGATTTAACACATTTTTTGTGTTAGTTCTGACGAAAGGTCATCGACCTGAAACATTAATTCTCTTTCCACAGATGCTGCTTGACCTGCTGAGTGTTTCCAGCATTTTCTGTTTTTATTGCCAATTTTATTACCTTCCTGACACCACAGTTGAGATTTGGCGCTCACTGATGGGTTCAAGTCACCAGTGACCTTTTGTTAATGGGCTTGGTTGGTAGAACACAAGCTTGTCGTGCCTTAGTTTTTTTTATTGGTTCACGGGATGTGGGCGTCGCTGGCAAGGCCGGCATTTGTTGCCCATCCCTAATTGCCCTTGAGAAGGTGGTGGTGAGCCGCTGCAGTTGTGTGGTGAAGGTACTCCCACAGTGCTGTTGGGTAGAGTGTTCCAGGATTTTGACCCAGCGACGGTGAAGGAATGGCGATATATTTCCAAGTCAGGATGGTGTATGACTTGGAGGGGAACTTGGAGGTGATGGTGTTCTCGTGCGCCTGCTGCCCTTGTCCTTCTAGGAGGTAGAGGTTGCGGTGTTAGTTATTTCTCATTTTCTACTCCATTTCTCTGTCTTTTCTCTCTTTGTCTCTTTCCCTTCTCCTCTCATGGCACTTCTAGTTATGCTTCGATATTTGGGGATCGCTCCAGGGTTCTCTAACCCTAACCCTAAATGCCATGGAAATATTTAACGATTACATGCAATGCATCTGCTGAATCTGCTCTGTCCAAGGACAAGGACAGAAGGAAGAAGAAATGAAAATAATAAAGAAGACGTGGCATTGATAGTGGGCCAGGGATGCAGTCAAACTGAAACTGCTGCATTGATTAAATGCCTTGATGGAGTTTCTCATTCCCTACTTTTATTAATTTAGCTCCTTCAACCGGTTGAAGGAGCTAAAATAACATAAGTGCTGAGTTAATAACTTAATTAGTATTGTAATGTCAATAGTGTGCATGTTAATTCATTCCTCTCACTGCTGTTGACACCTACCAACCACTTCCCTCAGTGATGCCGAGTGCACTTGCTGTTTAAACAAAAATGGACAGAAAGAACAAATGGATGTTCAGGTTAAGCACAATTATTTTGAATAGTTGAAATTTTACGAGAGAGTCTGGTAGTGAGTTGTCTTCTTAGAGATCTGGGCCCAATAGAGCATTGTGGGGGCATCACCTCACTGTTCTCTAGCCTGCCTCTATTTAACAGATTGGATTGCTAGATTTGCAGGGATTGGATGTCATCACCATTCCTTACTTGATGTAATGAGGAGCCAAATTGTGATCATATAGGGAAATGTTAGACTTTCTGCGCTCCTCCAATCCTGGCCTCTTGCTCATCCTCTATTTTAATCGCTCCACCATTGGCGGCCGTGCCTTCAGCTGCCTAGTCCCTAAACTCCCTACCTCTCTCTCCTCCTTTAAGACGCTCCTTAAAATCTACCTCTTTGACCAAGCTTTTGGCCATCTGGCCTAATATCTCCTTATGTGGCTCGGTGTCAAATTTTGTTTGATTACGTTCCTGTGAAGCGCCTTGGGACGTTTTACTATGTTAAAGGTGCAAGTTGTTGTTATTGGGTTATGATTTTTTTTCTTTGCTTATCCAATCAATCTTATTGTATATCTGCACATCTACATATTGTGATCAACTGCAACCCCCCATTTTGATATATTGGGGGTGCACTTCAGTTTTGGCAGGGGCGCAAAATGAGCAGTAGTGGATTGACCGCTTGTTACACACCCCGCCTGATTTTCCTTTTTCTCTACTTCAGCCAGCAAGGTCAGGGATGCTAACACATATGCCACAATTTATACTTCTTTAAAAATGAAAAAGGGCAACCAGGCTTCCAGAAATTCTGTTCCAGTCAGAGATGGTATTTGGTTTTTCCCAAATTCTTTTTTTAAAAATTCATTCTCGGGATGTGGGCATTGCTGGCAATTATTGCCCATCCCTAATTGCCCTTGAGTGACTAGGCCACTTCAGAGGATAGTTAAGATTCTACCACATAGTTGTGGGACTGGAGTGACATATAGACCAGACTGGGTAAGGACGGCAGATTGCCTTCCCTGAAGGACATGAGTGAACCAGGTTTTTTTTTACAACAATCTGACAGATTCATGGTCACTTTTGCTGATGCCAGTTTTTTATTTCCAGATTTATTTATTTTTTAAACAGAAATCGAATTCTTAAACTGCCACAGTGGGATTTGAACTCACGTTTTCTGTTTCTCATGCTTATTAATCCAAGCCTCTGGATTACTAGTCCAGTAACATAGCCACTACGCTACCATATCCACTACCAATGCTATTTTAAGTGGCAAGATGGCCTAGCACCACAGCACTAGATTATACAAATGGACAAGCAGTTCAGAAGGATCATTTTTTTTATTAAAAAAAAATGGAGATTTCAAATTAGAAATTTTGCATGAGCACATGGAAAACAACAATTAAAATTCAAAATTGATCTCGGTGAGCGTACTGCTATGATAGCCAGACACTTTATAATCTGACATTTTACACATTGTCGCATCTTTGAAATACTAACTGACGGAGAACTTGGTTGCAGTGCTGTATGTAAAATGGAAATTCTGACTGGCCACAGATTAAACTACATTCTTCTTTTAGATAATTATTCCTTTACACAGGTGTGGCTAGAAATCTGCCAAATTAAATCAAATGTTTCTGTTTATAAACCCAGTTTTATAGTTAAAAGTCCTTTTTATTTATGCCATCTGTTGGGTACTAGGGTTAACTTCAAGGTGTACTTGAGGCAGATGGTTCTTTACAGCAGATTTTAATTGGTAGGTGTATGTTAATTAATAGCACAAACACGACCCCTTGCTACTGAAAAATTGCAGAGAATCTGTTTTGTAGTAGTTTGAGTGTCAAGTGTTCTGTCAAGCAGTGCAATTAAGTATTTTGATGTTTCTATTGTGCTACACATTCATTCAGAAACAAATTGCCATATTCCATATCTGTACAACTCCAGCTGTGGAAACCCCTTTTCATTTATTTCTAATCTACATTTGGGAACTTGGATCTTTTTGGATCTGGAATTTGTTTGGTTCATGGATGATGAGCGGCTGCCATGAATAAAGATTATTCACAATAGCTATTTCAAAAGGTCTGTTATCATTTGTATATTTTGTTTTGAAGGTGGTTTCAAAACCTGAACAGTTATACGATGTGGCGTATTGACGTACTGCGCCACAGGGTGGTGCAATGTGGTCTCATATACGCGGAGTTCACAATCTTGGGCCAGGCCCAGAGCAGAGCCCCAAAGAGACAACTGGAAAATCTGAGAGCAAGTAAACAACGGCTACTCTAGAGCACCTTAGTAGCAACCGGCCCAAAGTGGCATTTGGAGAAACGTAGTGGCAGTTTGCAAGCTAACTCTCTCCAGCAGGGAGCTCTAAAGAGGGAAGAAATATTTTCAAAAAGGAGCCCAACAAAAAGATTTTTAAAAAAGCTTTGGAAGCCAGGCGAGAATAAATAAATGTTTTGTGCAGTACTAATTTCAGCAACAAATTTAAATCCACACAATTGAAAGGAACCAATGGCACAGTTGGTAACGGTAATACGTCACTGAGTTATATAGACCACAAGATCCCACATCTGACTCCCGGGCTATGGCGAGTTGGTTGAATTCAGCTAGCAGTGGATGTAGGGGGTACGACAATTGGTTTCAGCATCTCCTTGCTAGGGAGGGAAAATCAGCTAATGCTTCTACTCCAATCTCTTGCCAGTGACCTGTGCTGGAATATGCAGACATGTATGGAAGTTGGATTAGACTGCCACAATTGGGCTTCAGTTTTGGTGGCCAGGGAGGGCATAGAGCAGGCAGATCACCTGTGTGGGGCTGGAGTTTGGGTAGAAGCCAGATCTGTCAGTTTTGTGTTCTGTAAACTACGGTTCAAATTCTGGTGGGGGTGGCGGGGGAAATGCAGCGAGTCTTGAGCCTACCATTTCCCCTGACCCCCTCCCATATCCACTGTTTTGGGGGGAGTATCTGTGGGAGTTTTTGGGTTACCCCAGAAATTCCATCCATTATATTCTCCTTATACACAGTAGGATCTATGCCAGTCAAGACTGATATGGGTCCCATACAGAGCCTTTCAAAAGCCCCAAAGGATCCGAAAGGGATCTGTTACCTTAAATAATTTTCCCCTCCAAGTTACACACCATCCTAACTTGGAACTATATTGCTGTTCCTTCATCGTCGCTGGGTCAAAATCCTGGAACTCCCTTCCTAACAGCGCTGTGGGAGTACCTTCACCACACGGACTGCAGCGGTTCAAGAAGGTGGCTCACCACCACCTTCTCGAGGGCAATTAGGGATGGGCAATAAATGTTGGCCTTGCCAGTGATGCTCACATCCCAGGAACGAATAAAAAAAAAAAATTGGCCTTTTCTTACATGTTTTCGCCATTTGGAGTGGGTCAGCCGGACAGGTGCCTCTGATGCAATTAATACGGGTGCATTCCGACTTCCCCGATCATACAAATGATCCCATCCCCGCAAGTTGAGACGGGGTCTACAGCTCAGACTGCAGGTGGACAGGAATCTTGCTCTACCGCACTTCTGTGGGCAAAGCAGGACTCCCAGAATTTCAAGCCCTCACTGTCTCTAGACTCGCGCATTAAGAATGATCAGGTACCAAAGGGTAACTGCTACCCAAGTAATCTTATGCCAGGGAAAATCAAACCCTTAGGAGAGGAAGAAGGAAGAAAACTGGCAACAAAAATAAAATGGTAAGACAGCTAGCCACATAATTGAGTCAATTCACCATGGATTAAGATTAATGCAATGCGCTTTTGCTGATTTTTAGCTTAAATTAAGCCTCAATGTTTCTTGGGACAAATTACCCTTCAGCAGTTTCTGTAATTAAAATTGTAAAGGAAATTGCACATCTGCTGGCAGCTGATTAGTTAGCTGTTGACACCTTAGAGCATGATTTTTCTCTGCTTCATGCATCAGTTTTTGTAGTTTTGCATATATTCATTGCTGTAAGTGAATTGTTATTTCATGAATTGTAATGATTTTGGTTTTCACAGGAAAAAAATCAAAAATCAATGAATCTTCTGCAGCATTGCACAGGGGCATCACGGCCAAGTGTAGTTTACAGATGAAGCAGGGTTAAATGGGAAAGAAAGAAAGACTTGCATTTATATAGCGTCTTTCACGACCACTGGACGTCCCAAAGCGCTCTACAGCCAATGAAGTACTTTTTAAGTCACTGTTATAATGTAGAAAACACGGCAGCCAATTTGCGCACAGCAAGCTCCCACAAACAGCAATGTGATAACAGCCAGATAATCTGTTTCTGTGATGTTGATTGAGGGATAAATATTGGCAGGACATGTGGTTGTAATTTAGTCCCCATTTTAAAGTCATACATTCTGTCTCTTTTTATGTATTTCCTGTATAAATTTCTATGCCCACATTTACAATGGAGACTGTCTATATAAACACGTCATGCTGTAATTACACCATTCCACGAGTGGTGGAGCTAAAGCACCTCCAGTGGCAGGAACATGACAGGCAGGTTTATATAGTCAGGTTGCATTAGAATGTGGACATAGGAATTTATAATGGAGAAAGTTCATAGGAAGTGCATACAGATGTAAGATTTTAATATATTGATTATTCAAAATATTCATATATTCACTCAGGAAGGGAAGAAACTCTGAGGTGAAGTAATTTGTATTCTCTATCTTTTTACAGCAGCATTGCTTTTACACTTGTTTTTGCTGTGGAAAATTCTTTCAGCATGTTTGATACATTTAAATTGCCTTCCCTGGGAGTTTTTGTTCATGATTATAGGCAAGATAATACTATTGCAGATAATAGTGGGCAAATGCTTGGTGTGTTTATATGACATTCCTCAGTGTGGTTAGGACAGAAGTGGTCATCCGTTTATTTTGAATGGGTTAATGCCTCTATGAACAGAGTAATGTCATATGAATGCTAAGTGCATGTTGCTGTTATTGCAAGCATTAATTTCTAATTTTTAGAGCCTTGTCCTTGAATCATCCTTATTGCTCTTCTTTGCACCTTCTCCACGAAATCCATGTCCTTTTGTTGATAGGGTACCTAAAGCTGCAAGCAGTATCCTAAAAGTCACCTCTCCAGTGATCGATTATAAGATTACATTGTCTTATTTCTGACTCAGTAGTCAAAAGTCTCTTGAAATACCATCCCAGTAGATGATTTGACAATTCACATTGACCAGACACTTTCAGTGAATGGTCAATAATCCTCTTCCAAATTCTTAAGTGAAGAAGATTGATGGATAGAGGAAGGGAAAGTGATTCTGTTTAGTAAGAACTCAGAAATGTTATGCATCCTCCTCTTCTGCTTTGTTGTGGAGCAACAGATTGTAACTGTATTGTTTTCCCCAATTAAAGGAGTTATATTGCTTCTCTTTCCTGCAGACATTCCATGTGGGGGAAATATACTGCAAATGATTTATTGCTTTATAGCTGCACTGTATAATGTTCTGTGACATTTGGCTATCTACGCTTCTATAGTTAGAATTCTGCAGAAAGTTAGCACTCCTTCAGCCTGAAGCTGCCCTCAGTGATGTCACTCTACTCGGAACACACTGTGGGGTGAAGAAGGAAAGTGTTTTCCATCCTCTTTAAAAGTTAAAATGTTACAAGCTGGCATTCTATTCCACAGTATATCAGCACATGGTTCAGAGCACTCGACAGAGAATTATATTTACAGGTAAAGTATTGTCATGCACCATTTTATTAAAAAGGGGTACAAGCTTCCTATTTTCATATTTTCCCTCAACACCATCTGGTCCAATATGACCATGGCCGTCTTGTGTTGAGCAGTCACTGATTTATAACTTACACTTTTTGGTTTTTTTAGTGATTGATTTATCTCAGACTGATTTGTGATTGCAATTTAATTTTCTGAGGAGAAAAAATTGTGGTTGGACTGACTTTTTTTTTCCAAGCCAGGAATTCACTCATGAGTTCTCATTGTTTTCAGTGTGACATTAAATTGTATGAAAGGAAGGTATACACATTGATTTGATGCATGGCCTTCATCCCCATTGTTTTTAATGAGGTAATATTATTTGGGCATGTTACAGAATAGTTACACAACCCAGTAATGTTCCCACAATTAGACCGGAACGGTCCAGACTGGCTGCAGTTTGTAAAGCCTTAACAGTAATTTTTGTAAAATTCCAAGTTGAAACGTGTTAAACAATTGCAACTGCTTTTTAAAAAATAAAAGTGGGTGCAAAGGAAGACAGTTTAAAAGACTGCTGTCATTGGGTGTGCAAGTACATCAATCATCTCCAAAGCATCACACAGTCTTTGAATTTATCCAATTCCCTTTTGAAAGTTACTATTGAAACTTCTTCCACCACCCTTTCAGGCAGTGCATTCCAGATCATCATAACTCGCATTAAAAATTAAAAAAACTTCTCCACATCTCACCTTTGGGTCTTTTGCCAATTAGGGGGGGGTGCGCAGTTTGTAATGTGTATCTCTCTGTAACTGAAGACTAGGCTCTAGTGTTCTATCCTTCACCACCTGGCTATCCAACTTTTACAACAGATGTGTGTGTGGGCCAGGGCAGCTTTCAGCACTGTATTTATTTAAATTTGAGGGGGATTTGGACCATGTCTCGACTACCGCTGAGGAGGCAGCAGATGGGTAACATGTTCTCAGGATCTGCTAATATTCCTCTGAGCTGGCCTTTGGGAGGTGCTTGAGAACAGCTTTATGTTGACTCTCACTCTTGCATTTTCTGTTCCAAAGTGGGCAAGTCACAAGGGGACACAGGTTCAAACTAGTGAAGGGCAAATTTAGGACTCTTATCATAAGTGTTTCACACATTTATGATGAGAGTCCTAAATTGGTCAATAAATGGAATGGACTTCAGGGTAGAATAGTAGGAATGAAAATCCTGGAATCATGTAAGAAATGGTGGGACTTTAGGGCCTTTCTGGTTGGATGAACTGAATGTCTTTCCTCAGTGATCTTGTAATCACAGGAGGAATGTCAATGGTGGAGTCACTGAGCTCAGTGGGATATGAAACTCAATTAAAATGCACATGGCCAAAACACCGAGTTAATGAAGGTATTAATTAATATCAGTGCACTGTCCGAACCAGTGAATCCTCAACAGTTTAAACAATAATAAAGTGAAGTTAATCGACATTTAGTAATATTTTAATTTTAAATCACAATATACTGCTTATAATAGAAATATCAAACTTTTATGTAAGAAATAATTTCCAAATATTGATAAGTAATATTTTAAAAACAAAAAGTGCAGCTGTTTTGATTTTTGTTTTTTTAATTATTAGTCAAGATCGATTTAGTTTGTGTTTCAAAACTTGTTTGTTTTAGACCTTTAAAAATTCTTTCCCTATTTAAATCTTTTCCATTTTTAACACTGATTTGCAACACATGGAGCTCTAATTGCCTTTCACGTTGTAGAAGCTTATTTTTATTGGATCAATAGTTCAATCACTCATCCCTTTTCCTTTTTTTGAAAAAAAAAGTTTTATTGCAATAATTTGGATATTTAGTGGTACTTCAGTTTGAGTGATGTAGTCATGTATCACAGACACACGAGACTGAGATTTATCAATTGAAAACTGATGTGTTAAATCTCCAGTTTCTTTTCCCTATTGTTTATTTGATTGATATTTACTGCTAGATCGAAGATAATTTATAGTTAGCAGAGATTTGCAAGGTAGCTGTTCAATCAAGTGGTTTGAACAGCGTTATAATCTTGAGCCTTGATTGTTAGTGGAATCCTGACACTGAATTACTTAAACTCATTGCCACCCATCTTTCATTCTTTACCACCTATAGTCAATTATTTTCTATAATTTTTTTTTTACTTTTCTTACTATTATGCACATGAACTCAAGCAAGACTTGTAATTAGAAAAATCACTTTCTGCACCTAATTGGGAGGATGTGCAACCGACTTTCAATTAATATATCTCGGCAAAAATTGCGGAATATCTGGTTAGCAATGGGATTGGGGTTATATGACAAGTACAGATAGAGATGATTGAGTGCTGTGTGAGGCATGTTTCCCGAGTTGTTGGAACCATGAAAATATCACCAAGAAGGCAACTGGTTTGGGATCTATAGTAAACTGCACACGGATAGATAAGTATACAATTGTTATTAAGTTGGGGGGGGGCGGGGTAAGGAGAAAATTCACAGAGCTTTTCTTCTGGATATTAGATGGGTTGGGGAGAATCCATTATAGAAAAGATTGTGCACCATCTATAAAAGGAATGGGTTTGATAAACCACATGGCCTTTTCATGTCCTATACTTTTAGTTTCTTAATGACACTGAACACTGTAGAGGTCACTCATACCATGTGAAAGTTTAATAAAGATAATATTGACATAAGAGTAAACAGTAAAGAGCATCATATGGCTGGTAGTGTAATTTTTTTGCTCTGTAAATTATCTAAAAATAAACTAGTGTATATATTACACAGAAAAATCATTCTAGAAATTATTGTAAGATAGTAATTTTTTTGAGGGGTTCAAATAACATCAAATGAAAGTGAAAGCAAACCTCAAATTGTTGATGTCAGAATTCTTGAAAGTACTGCCTTCAAACCACTCCAGCAAATCTATTACGCTTTCTAAATTAAAATTTTGATATAATTTGATGGGGTTATTTTGTGCTCATCACGATTGAGGACATTAGTGCTGAGAACTAGTATGTTGGCATGAAGGGTCAGCTGAAGAGCCAAGCTCCCTCTACTTTGCCTTGCAGTGTGCCTTAACCTTGTAGTGCTGCATCAGTGTGAGCCCTGTGCCTTTGAGTGCAATTGTCTTTTTGCCAAATTGTGACAATTACCAGGTTATGGCAATCTTTGTGATGTGGGGCTACATCCACTGCGCCGATGTTGATGGACGACTAAGGGTGATACTGTCGCTAGTGTCACCTAACAAAATCTGCACAACAAGTGGCCCTTTGTGATTGCACTAGAGAGGGTACAGAGGAGATTTACGAGGATGTTGCCAGGACTGGGGAATTTTAGTTAGGAGAAAAGATTGGATAGGCTGGAGTTGTTTTCTTTGGAACAGAGGAGGCTGGGGGGAGACTTGATTGAGGTGTATAAAATTGAGTGGCCTAGATAGTGAATAGGAAGGACCTATTTCCCTTAGCAGAAAGGTCAATAATCAGGGGGCATAGATTTAAAGTAATTGGTAAAAGGATTAGAGGGGAGTTGAGGATAACTTTTCAACCAGAGGGTGGTGGGGGTCTGGAACTTACTGCCTGAAAGGGTGGTAGAGGCAGAAACCCTCATTGCATTTAAAAAGTACTTGGATATGTACTTGAAGTGCCGTAATCTACAGGGCCATGGACCAAGAGCTGGGAAGTGGTATTGGGCTCGATGACTCTTTTGGCCGGCACAGCCACGAGGGGCCGACTGGCCTCCTTTTGTGCCGTAAGTTTCTATGATTTCTAGTTCTATGATTTTTAACGGCACCACTAATATAACAGTCATATGGTCCAATCAAACTGAAAGCTCAACATAAGCAAAAAAGTCCCAACAAAAGCAAAGGGAGCTTTCCCAACTAAATCATCATGTGATTACCAGGGTTCACTGGTTTTGGGTCTGTGTCTCATTGCTTGCAGTGGTTGCTATGTCCATGCCGAAGAATAAAAATGTAATTCATCAACAGACGATTATTGAAAAATAATGGTGCCTGAATATATTGCATATTGATCTATATTTGTTAAAAGCAGCCTGGCTGTGTGGCTTGTGACCTGTTGCTGCACTGTGAAGAGGAAAATTGGAATGAATGTATTAAGGAGTGAGCTGTTAATTAACAGTACAAGGCAACAGGTGGTGAGTAAAGATGTGAAATGTGTTGTTTTGCAGCTGTTTTATTAAGCACTTGGGAGCATGTTAGCATTACAGCAGAACCCCATGGCATTTTCCCACTGCAATACTGGTACCTGAGGTCATGCAGTGATGAAATACTTCTCCTCAAGTGTTTCCAAGCTGAAAACCTTGGGAGCCATAAATGCCAAGGGAATGCTGAGGCTGGTACATAACATACCCACATCTTCCAGCAGCAGATTTGAAGTAATTTAAAATAAATAAATAACTGCTCCAACATCTTTGTGTTTTAGGCTGAATTTCTGCCCTGTTTTCAGGTGATTGGATTTACTTTTACTTTGAGTAAATGGTCTCCGAGCATGTCCATGTCCTTGGTAACATTTTAACCCTTAAAAGGACCAGCCACAGTATCTATTACTGTGGTAACTTTGAGTTCTTTGGGAACATAATGGTTAAAAGCTTCCATTCAGTGGTAGCTGGATGCACTGAAATTTGTTTTTGGTTCAGTCTCGCAAATTTACAACACATTTCCTAATTAGTTCACGTATATTTTAAAAATGAATTTTTTAAAAGAAACACAGCTGGAGAAGCTTTTATAGACCAGCCAGACCTATCTTCAAAATTCAGTGTTCATTTTGGAAAAACATTTTCCCCAAGTATATCTGGTTGTGTTGCTGTAAATTTAAGCTGAAGCATTAAAGAAGCACTGTCTTAGTGGTTGGACAAAATTGAGAGGTCGCACAACACCAGGTTATAGTCCAACAGTTTTATTTGAAATCACAAGCTTTCGGAGCTATCGATTGCTCCTTCCTCAGGTGAAGACTTCACCTGAGGACTTCACCTGAGGAAGGAGCAATCGATAGCTCCGAAAGCTTGTGATTTCAAATAAAACTGTTGGACTATAACCTGGTGTTGTGCGACCTCTCAATTTTGTCCACCCCAGTCCAACACCGGCATCTCCGCATCATGACCATTAGTGGTTGGAGGCAGGAGAGAACAGTTTCACCTCCTTGCGGTACAGTGATACATTTCAACATGATTTATGTCATTGTGTTGCCCTGTTTGGCAAAAATTTATTGAGTCTAGGAAATGTTCTTTTTGATGATGACTGAATGCTTTAAACTCTAATACTGACATTTGAGCCAATGAAACAAAGACACTTTATTATATTAAGAAAAGCTGAGTTTAATGCATATTGCTAAAATTGGTAGGACAATTTGGTCTGTTTATTAGCAGGTCTAGGTTGCTGCTGCTGTTGTACACAGTTACTTTCCTACATTATAACAGTGATTACACTTCAAAAAGTGCTTCATTGGCTGTAAATACTTTGGGACATCCGGTGGTCGTGAAAGGCACTACAGAAATGCAAGTCTTTTCTTTCTTTTCTCTTTTTTTTCACCTTTTATAAGGATCACCTTTTTTCTAGGCCGAAAAACCCAAATTTCTCTAGTCTTTCCTCATAGCTCAGACCTCTGACACAAGGGATCAACTTTCTGGTTCTTCACCGTCGTGCTTCCAGTGCTTGAAGTTGTCGTTTTGGTGAGCAGAACTGGATTCAGCATTCGAGGTGCAATCTGACCAGAGCAGTATCAAGTTTCATCACTACTTCCTCTGACTTTTATATTCTACTATTTTGGCAATGCACAGCAACTACAACTTGCATTTCTATAGCACCTTTAATGTAGAAAAACATTACAAAGTGCTTCTCAGAAGCGTAATCAGACAAAGATTGAAGCTGTGCCAAGGAAGGAGTTATTAGAAGGGGTGACCAAAAGCTTGGTCAAAGAGTTAGCTTTGAAGGAGGGTCCAAGATGCAGGTGAAGAGGCAGAGATGATTAAGGAGGGAACTCCTGAGCATAGAGAATCTTTTAATATTGAAGTTATAAGAGTAAGGTAAGACATAGACAATCTCCGACTGAATGTATTCCAGGTGTACTGGAACCTTGAAAGTGTCAGCTGTGCAATGGAATTGATCGCAGTTGAATAGTAGAGTGTTCATTTAATTACCTTCGGGGCTTTGTGAAGTTTTATCTTCTTGAAAGTTTTAATTTTACATGGTCTATTGGAAGGGATGGATGGAATCAAAACCTTTCCTCATAGTTGCAGCAGGACATCTGACACTTGCTGTAAAAAGCCACGTGCATAATTAGCTTGAATCTCGTTTTCAACCTGTCTCTGATCTCCTTGTTGATGTGGACACTAGTCCACTCCAATGATGTTCCAAACTTGGCCAATCAGGGTAAGGCAAAAATTGCTCCATACATACTGGGATGATGGTGGTGGGTGAGTGTTGGTTGCTTTGTTGTTGGGGATGTTGTCCCCAGGATGTTCAGTAAAGAATTTTGGGAGGACGGGGACCTGCAATGTGCCTGTAAAGTGTTTGAATGAAGTGATGCTATTTCATATTTGGTATAGTCAGCCAATACACGAAGAAGCTATGTACATCCGGACTGAGAATCCTGTTGCAATTTATAGGGTCCTCTCTTGTTACACCAACACAATGATCCAAATCAGCTGAGCCGAATCCTGTTCTCACTTCAAAATTTCTGGAGCTAGATTTCATTAATTTTCATTATTATTGAGTAGAGCTTCAGCAGCATCCATTTCTTATTTTTTCATTTCAAACTTTAGCTGGATACAAGTAGGCCGATTACAACACCAAATAGGCAGATTGTTCCTCCATTTTTGCCTTTACCTCTCAAACCTCATTATTTTTGTATCTTTCATATCATTCTGTCTGCACCTTGTTATCTGTACTGCAATAGCAAACAGACTTTGCGTTGAGTCAGAATGCTGCAAACAGAGCTTGGACAGGTATACTGTTAGTAATATTTGTGCCTGTTCTCTGGACTTCTGTTCCTTTATTTGGGTGCATGAAGTAAGAAAGTGTTCTGTTTCCCAACTCCAGCATCCCTCACCTTGATGAGCACAAAATGTACCCCAAAAACCTAATTTCCATAACCGTTTTCATTGCTGTCTATTTGAGGAATGTGCTGATTTGTACACTTAGAACAAACATACAAACGAACTGGAGCATTCTGATTAATAAATGGGGAGAACAAGCGTGTTTGCTGTTAGTCTGTGATTTCATTACACGGCAAGCAATACAATTTGAATTGCATGCTGTATGAGTTTAGGAAGCATTAGTTCTTCACACTGTTCCGTGATGGATTGAGGGAAGACATGATCATCAAATGTTTCAAAAAATTTACCTTTTCAAAACTAGATTTCAAACCCAGACTCGTGCTCTTAAATGGCAGTTTAACCACCAATCTGCGATACAAAAATTGGAGGCGAGACTGTGCTCTTGGAGTTGTACATTTTGCTGTAGAGTAGATGGTACTCTTCAGGTATGAATGTAGTAATTTACACAAGTTGCTTATCTGAATAAGTCACATCCTCACTGAGTGATGTCCAGTGTTTAGGTTTCAACATGGTGCTGGTAGATGAGAGGCTATGGTTGAAATTTGTGCATACTATGGTATATGAATTAAAACATAAATTAAAAAATTCCAAAGCTTGCAAATGTGAGAGTTGGATATGCTCCAAACAGGAAATCCTGCAACAGGCTCTTGTGGGCAGAGCTGGAATTGAGAGAGACAAAATGGTGCTACCTGGTCATACAAACACCACCTTAAAAAACTGACACCTTTCCACCAAAGGTTTTCTCATTACCCCAGATAAAATCTCCCATAATGGGTTAACTCTGCCCACAATTCGGGGTGGAGTTGTCCTTTTAAATCTCTTTGTAATTTCTTGTTTTAATAATTCACTGATGTGACGTTTCATTGATCCCACCAAGAAGAAAATAAAAGTAAGATCCTCAATATAGATTTGTCTGAGCAAGAGGTGTGAAGCATAAAGCTAACCGAGAGAGATCTTTTCTTTCTTCGCACTGGTGGTGAAATATTTCACTTGCAGCGACAAAAACAATTTCCAGTGAAGAACAAGGCTTCACTAGTTTGCTTCAATATAATATGCTCTTCGTCATTCGTGTGTTGTGAACATGTATAAGACTTAGTTGCTTGTGCTTAATAGCAGTTGCATAATACTTGTTATGTGTTTGTGAATTTGGAGACGTGTGCTATAGGACTATCCAGGCAAACTGAGTAGGGCCTAGTTTATTATAAACAGACTTCAGTCACAGATGTTTTGTTGTTTTTGTTTTGTTTTCCACAAGAAAATAGGCTCAGGATAATCCTTTTTAGGCTCTGATGTACTTGTTTGTTATAATATATTGAGGCTTACACATCAAATACTGTCGGTCTTTTTTTCTCTGGTGCAGGGCTCAGGAGATTTCCATTTTATGCAAATAGAAATGGAAGATGGAAAGGTAAGGGCGTGCAGGCAAACAACCCGCGTTTCATAATGCTGCTATTTTGAAATTGCCTCTGCAAGATAAAGGAAATACATTTATAATTGAACAGTTTGCAAAAGTGATAGTCAGTAAAATGTTTGTATGACCTTTCATAAATGATCATTTTGAGGAATCAGGCCTCGGTGATTTTAAAGCATGTTTTATGCACCCTGAGTTATGTAAATGCATTAAGTATATTTTCACTGCAATGACCCAAAGACACAAAGTATATTTTAAAATACTTATTAAGTTCAGGCATGAAAGAAAAAATGAGACAAGAAGGTTCTGAATAAGAGATTATTATCTCTTTTTTTTATTCTTTCAACTTTGTATCAAGATGAACACAACATTGAGAGTTATTTGAATTTGCCCTGACTAAACTTCATGCTGCGATTTCTAGACAGTCCTGAAAAAACACTCCTTCAAGGCTTAAGGTTTCATGTCCGTGTGAATTCAAAGCTGCTGCATTGTAATCCCAAGGAAAATTGCAAGTCACTTTCTCTGCCAGAAAACCACAGAGCTAGCGTTCTGCTATTGAGCATGATGTCATCACACAATGTATATCCTGTAATGAACATGCTGGATAGGTTCCAATTTCACAATTTACAAAGTGGACATTTGCAGGGAGTGTCAGGGTAAATGAGGGCATTCTTATTTTCAGTTTACTGCAGTGTCACTTTTTAAATTCATTCTCGGGATGTGGGTGTCATTGGCGAGGCCAGCATTTATTGCCCATCCCTAGTGCACAGTGTTCAGTGCCATTCGCAACTCCTCAGATAATGAAACGCTCCATGCCCGCGTGCAGCAAGACCTGGATGACATTCAGGCTTGGGGTGATAAGTGGCAGGTAACATTCGTGCCACACAAGTGCCAGGCAATGACTATCTCCAACAAGCGAGAGTCGAACCACCGCCCCATGACATTCAACGACATTACCATCGCCGAATCCCCCACCATCAACATCCTGGGGGTCACCATTGACCAGAAACTTAACTGGACCAGCCACATAAATACTGTGGCAACAAGAGCAGGTCAGAGGGTGGGTATTCTGCAGTGAGTGTCTCACCTCCTGACTCCCAAAGCCTTTCCACCATCTACAAGGCACAAGTCAGGAGTGTGATGGAATACTCTCCACTTGCCTGGATGAGTGCAGCTCCAACAACACTCAAGAAGCTCGACATCATCCAGGATTGGCACCTAATCCTCCACCTTAAACATTCACTCCCTCCACCACCGGTGTACCGTGGCTGCAGTGTGTACCATCTACAAGATGCACTGCAGCAACTTGCCAAGGCTTCTTCGGCAGCACCTCCCAAACCCGCGACCTCTACCACCTAGAAGGACAAGGGCAGCAGGCGCATGGGAACACCATCACCTGCAAGTTTCCCTCCAAGTCACACACCATCCTCATTTGGAAGTATATCGCCGTTCCTTCATCGTCGCTGGGTCAAAATCCTGGAACTCCTTCCATAACAGCACTGTGGGAGTACCTTCACCACACGGACTGCAGCAGTTCAAGAAGGCGGCTCACCACCACCTTCTCAAGGGCAATTGGGGATGGTCAATAAATGCTGGCCTTGCCAGCGACGCCCACATCCCATGAACGAATAAAAAAAAAAGTTGCCCTTGAGAAGGTGGTGGTGGGCCTTCTACTTCAACTGCAGTCCATGTGGTGAAGGTACTTCCACAATGCTGTTAGGTAGGGAGTTCCAGAATTTTGACCCAGCGACGATGAAGGAACGGCAATTTACAAAGGTCCAAGTCAGAATGGTGTGCGACTTGGAGGAGCACTTGGAGAGGAACTATGCTGCTATCACCAGTGGAGTCTACATAAAGAAGGCATGAGTTTCTGATCCGAACAAGCTGTGTCTGGACTCCATTAATCTTTCTGACCTGTAGTTTGTGCTGTCATGCACCCCAATACTTATCCTTGGCCACATAACCAATGCAACAGTAACCTGATGTATTTAAGAAATAAGGCAAGGTTTGGATTTCATCCATCCCTTCCAATAGATCGCAAAGTTAAAACTTTCAAGTAGATATAATTCTGTAAAACTTCACAAAGCCCTAAGGTAATCACAATGAACACTCTACGATCATTATTGAGCTCTGATCAATTCCATTCCACAGCGGACACTTTCAAGGTCCCAGCACAGCTGGAATCGATGTGGTCATTTATGCCTTAGTTTATACATATCTTCAGTATTAAACCTTCTCGGATTACTTTTAATGAGAGATTTGATGGCACAAGAAGGCTTCGGATTGCTGAGACATATTTGGAACATGCCCTTCTCCAGTGGACCAGCAATAGTGACCCCAGTATTTGAAATACAGGTGAGTAGAACAGATATTAAATACTGTAGCAAGTTAATTATATAAAAAATCTTGTGTTTGTGAATGTAGGTTTGAAGAGTACCTTCTACCAATCAGATTGTAGAACCAGAGGCCACTGTTGCCTTAACCAGTCAGATTCCAGAACTTCATTCAATTAGGTGCCAGAGACTGTTATTTATTAACCCGTCTGTTCCACTAATCAGATCCTAGAAACCATATCACCAGCGACCAGTCTGATCCCAGAACTGATATCTGTAGCGTAATGTAAGATTGCTGACTGAACCAATCATATTCTATCAAAGGAAATTGCTGCAGCATGTTGCCACCATGTTGGTTCCTCACCTATCCTACTTTATACCCTCTGTGGTGGACTCAGTGATTTGATATTTGAGCCATGCAGGCCTGACTTAGTGTGCATCTGTAATATCATTCAATTCTGATAAGTCTTTACCTGAAACTTTAACTCATCGGTTAAAAGAAAAAAGAAAGACTTGCATTTATATAGCACCTTTCATGACCACCAGATGTCCCAAAGCGCTTTACGGCTAATGAAGTAGTTTTTTTTGAAGTGTAGTCACTGTTGTAATCTAGGAAACACAGCAGCCAATTTGTGCACAGCAAGCTCCCACAAACAGCCATCTGATGATGACCAGGTAATTTTTTTAAGTGATGTTGATTGAGGGATACATATTGGCCAGGGCACATAAGAACTTTATAAGAACATAAGAAATAGGAGCAGGACTAGGCTATACTCGAGCCTGCTCCACCATTCAATAAGATCATGGCTGATCATCAACCTCAACTCCACTTTCCCTCCCGATCTCCATATCCCTTGATTCTCCTCGAGTCCAAAAATCTATCTATCTCAGCCTTGAATATACTCAAAGACTCAGCATGCACAGCTCTCTGGGGCAGAGAATTCCAAAGATTCACAACCCTGAGTGAAGAAATTCCTCCTCATCTCAGTCTTAAATGGCCTACCCCTTATCCTGAGATACTATGCCCCCTCGTTCTAGACACTCCAGCCAGGGGAAACAACCTCTCAGCATATACCCTGTCAATCCCCTTCAGAATCTTGCATGTATCAATGACATCACCTCTCATTCTTCTAAACTCCAGAGAGTATAGGCCCATTCTACACAATCTCTCATCATAGGACAGCCCTTTCATCCCAGGAATCAGTCTAGTGAACCTTCATTGCACCGCCTCCAAGGCAAGTATATCCTTCCTTAGATAAGGAGACCAAAACTGTGCACAGTACTCCAGGTGTGGTCTCACCAAGGCCCTGTACAATTGTAGCAAGATTTCCTTACTCTTATACTCCAACCCCCTTGCAATAAAGGCCAACATGCCATTAGCCTTCCTTATTGCTTGCTCTATCTGCATGCTAGCTTTCTGTGTTTCTTGCACGAGGACACCCAAATCTCTCGGAAAACCAACTTTTATGAAGGTTTCTCACCATTTAAAAAAATTCTGTTTTTCTATTCTTCCTACCAAAGTGAATAACCTCTCATTTTTGTACATTATACTCCATCTGCCACCTTACTGCCCACTCACTTAGTCTATCTATATCCCTTTGCAGACTCTTTGTGTTCTCCTCACAGCTTACTGTCCCACCTAGCTTTGTATCATCAGCAAACTTGGATACATTACACTCGGTCCCTTCATCTAGGTCATTAATATAGATTATAAATAGCTGAGGCCCCAACACTGATCCTTGCGGCACCCCACTAGTTAGAGCCTGCCAACCTGAAAAAGACCCATTTATCCCTACTCTCTGTTTTCTGTCCGTTAACCAATCCTCTATCCATGCTACTATATTACCCCCAACCCTGTGAGCCCTAATCTTGTGTAATAACCTTTTATGTGGCACCTTATCCTGCTGGGTGTTTCCAGTATTTTCTGTTTTTATTGCCAATTTTATTACCTTCCTGACACCACAGTTGAGATTTGGCGCTCACTGATGGGTTCAAATCACCAGTGACCTTTTATGGGCATGGTTGGTAGAATACAAGCTTGTCGATGCTTTAGTTTTTTTTTATTGGTTCATGGGATGTGGGCATCGCTGGCAAGGTCGGCATTTATTGGCCATCCCTAATTGCCCTTGAGGAGGTGGTGGTGAGCCGCCGCCTTGAACCGCTGCAGTCCGTGCGGTGAAGGTATTCCCACAGTGCTGTTAGGGAGGGAGTTCCAGGATTTTGACCCAGCAATGATGAAGGAACGGCATTATACTTCCAAGTCAGGATGGTGTGTGACTTGGAGGGGAACTTGGAGGTAGTGGTGTTCTCATGCACCTGCTGCCCTTGTCCTTCTAGGTGGTAGAGGTTGCGGTGTTAGTTATTTCTCATTTTCTTCTCCATTTCTCTGTCTTTTCTCTCTTTGTCTCTTTCCCTTCTCCTCTCATGGCACTTCTTGTTATGCATCGATACTTGGGGATCACTCCAGGGTTCTCCTGCCGTGGAAATATTTAACTATTGCATGCATTGCATCTGCTGAATCTGCTCTGTCCAAGGACAAGGACAGAAGGAAGAAGAAATGAAAATAATAAAGAAGACGTGGCATTGATAGTGGGCCAGGGATGCAGTCAAACTGAAACTGCTGCATTGATTAAATGCCTTGATGGAGTTACTCATTCCCTACTTTTATTAATTTAGCTCCTTCAACCGGTTGAAGGAGCTAAAATAACATAAGTGCTGAGTTAATAACTTAATTAGTATTGTAATGTCAATAGTGTGCATGTTAATTCCTTCCTCTCACTGCTTATGATATCCACCAACCACTTCCCTCAGTGATGCCGAGTGCACTTGCTGTTTAAACAAAAATGGACAGAAAGAACAAAGGGATGTTCAGATTTAAGCACAATTATTTTGAATAGTTGAAATTTTACAAGAGTCTGGTGGCAAGTTGCCTTCTTAGAGATCTGGGCCCAATAGAGCATTGTGGGGGCATCACCTCACTGTTCTCGAGCCTGCCTCTATTTAACAGATTGGATTGCTAGATTTGCAGGGATTGGATGTCATCACCATTCCTTACTTGATGTAATGAGGAGCCCAATTGTGATCATAAAGGGAAATATTAGACTTTCTGCGCTCTTCCAATTCTGGCATCTTGCGCATCCACCATTGGCGGCCGTGCCTTCAGCTGCCTAGTCCCTAAACTCCCTACCTCTCTCTTCTCCTTTTAAGACGCTCCTTAAAATCTACCTCTTTGACCAAGCTTTTTGTCATCTGACCTAATATATCCTTATATGGCTCGGTGTCAAATTTTGTTTGATTACGCTCCTGTGAAGCACCTTGGGATGTTTTACTATGTTAAAGGCGCTATATAAATGCAAGTTGGTGTTATCGAATGCCTTTCAGAAATCCAAATATACTACATCCACTGGTTCCCCTTTATCTACCCTGCTAGTTACATCCTCAAAAAAACTCTAATAAATTTGTCAAACACGATTTTCCTTTCATAAAACCATGTTGACTCTGCTTAATCATGTTATGATTTTCTAAGTGCCCTGATACCACTTCCTTAACAATGGATTCCAGCATTTTCCTGACGACTGATGTCAGGCTAACTGGCCTGTAGTTCCCTGTTTTTTTTCTCTCCCTCCTTTCTTGAATAGCGGTGTTACATTTGCGACTTTCCAATCCGCTGGGACCATTCTAGAATCTAGGGTATTTTGGAAGATCAAAACCAGTGTATCCACTATCTCTTCAGCCACCTCTTTTTAGAACCCTAGGATGTAGGCTGTCAAGTCCAGGGGATTTGTCGGCTTTTAGTCCCATTAGTTTCTCTAGTACTTTTTCTCTACTTATTTTAATTACGTTAAGTTCCTCACCCTCATTAGACCCTTGGTTCCCCACCAAGGATAACTCCCCTGCTCTTCTTCAAAATAGTGCCATGGGATCTTTTATGTCCACCTGAGAGAGCAGACGGGGCCTCGGTTTAACGTCTCATCTGAAAGACAGCACCTCCGACAGTGCAGCACTCCCTCAGCACTGCACTGGAGGAGTGTCAGCCTAGATTTTTGTTCTCTCCAGCGATGCTGACTGACTTGCTGTGTGTTAACAGAATTTTCTGTTTTTGTTGCAGATTTCTAGCATCTGCAGTTTTTTGCTATTTGTTTACATTTTCTAGCCTTCCCCTTTGCCCACTATTCTTCATGTGATCATTTCTATTCTTGTTTCTTTCTGGTAATCCTATTAGCTATAGCTAATCACGTGCCTCAGCTGATTATGCCATGTTGTTTGTCAGGGTTCTGAGCCACAGATGCCAAAAGAAGGCCAAGTATGGGCAGGAATTTTTTTTTAATTTGCTTATGGGATCTGGGCGTCGCTGGCAAGGCCAGCATTTATTGCCCATCCCTAGTTGCCCTTGAGAAGGTGGTGGTGAGCCGCCGCCTTGAACCACTGCAGTCCGTGTGGTGAAGGTACTCCCACAGTGCAGTTAGGGAGGGAGTTCCAGGATTTTGACCCAGCGACGATGAAGGATCGGTCGATATATTTCTAAGTCAAGATGGTGTGTGACTTGGAGGGGAACTTGCAGGTGGTGGTGTTCCCATGTGCCTGCTGCCCTTGTCCTTCTAGGTGGAAGAGGTCGAGGGTTTGGGAGGTGCTGCCGAAGAAGCCTTGGCGAGT
Source organism: Squalus acanthias (assembly GCA_030390025.1). Taxonomy (NCBI): domain Eukaryota; kingdom Metazoa; phylum Chordata; class Chondrichthyes; order Squaliformes; family Squalidae; genus Squalus; species Squalus acanthias. The sequence continues at coordinate 11,569,280 of CM059440.1, forward strand.
TGCTGCAGTGCATCTTGTAGATGGTACACACTGCAGCCACATTATGCCGGTGGTGGAGGGAGTGAATGTTTAAGGTGGGGATGGGGTGCCAATCAAGCGGGCTGCTTTGTCCTGGATGGTGTCGAGCTTCTTGAGTGTTGTTGGAGCTGCACTCATCCAGGCAAGTGGAGAGTATTCCATCACACTCCTTACATGTGCCTTGTAGATGGTGGAAAGGCTTTGGGGAGTCAGGAGGTGAGACACTCACCGCAGAATACGTAGCCTCTGACCTGCTCTTGTTACCACAGTATTTATGTGGCTGGTCCAGTTAAGTTTCTGGTTAATGGTGACCCCCCAGGATGTTGATAGTGGGGGATTCGGCGATGGTAATGCCATTGAATGTCAAGGGGAGGTGGTTAGACTCTCGCTTGTTGGAGATAGTCATTGCCTGGCACTTCTGTGGCGCGAATGTTACCTGCCACTTATCAGCCCAAGCCTGAACGTCGTCCAGGCCTTGTTGCATGCGGGCATGGACTGCTTAATTTGGTAGCTTTCTATTTGGTTGTTGGTAACCAATTATTCCTTTGTGTGGTAATCACTGCATATTACTTTTCCAGCAGTGTAATTAATCCCTGAGAACAATATTACTGAATAATTGTATCTGTCATTGGTGGCAGTTGGTGCTTGTTTGTCTCAGTAACTATGTGACCATAACAATGAATGACACTACAATGATGTCATTATATCAAGGAGCAGCTTCAATTGATTTTTCTTGGGCTACAAAAAAACTTCAAAAAAAGATTATTCGATCTATAAGTAGAAGAAAAATTGGAATGGGAGGATTCAACAAATTCCTGCCATTTATTATAAAATTAATAATAAAGATAAATGTAACACAGGCAGCTAAACAATGAAATAGCACAATATGTATAGTGAACTGCATATATTCTACTGAATATACTTATTTTAAACATGTCTGTGAGCAACGCCACAGGAGATCAACTAGTTAACATTAAAAAAATTCAGTCATCGCAAAAAGCATCACTACCTTCTTTATAAGTTTCTCTATCTTCTCTGCCCACCCCCGCAAACTCGACCCCAGGTGTACCCTTCAGCCAATAGAAGATAGCATACTCGCCTGTACTCCTGTAATTCAAGGCTCAATCTGATATCCTAAGGCCCAATGTAAAGAATGGTGTGTAATACACCAAAGGCATATGCATTCTGACAATTCCATTCCTCTGCACCCTCTGTTCTACTATTTGTTTCCTCTGCACTTGTTCACTCGGCAGCCCCATTCCCTCTCATCTGCAGCTTCACTCCCTTGAAGAGAAGTGGAGGAAAATAAAGAGGAACACAAGAAGAGAGTAACCGAGAGAAACAGAGACAAAGGGTGAAAGTAACAGACACAAGAAGAATACAGAGAATGAAAGAAAGACTTGCACTTGTACAGCACCAAATCACTCCTCAGGATGTTCCAAAGCACTTCACATTCAATGAATTACTTGGTGATTACTGTCGTTCTCTAGGCAAACATGGCAGCCATTTGCGCACAGCAAGGTCCCACAGGCAGCAGTGAGAGGAAAGACCAGTTAATCTCTTTTTTCCGTGGTATTGGATGAGTGTAGAGTTTTGGCCAGGACACTGGAGAATTTCTTGCTCTTCTTTGAACCGTGCCATGGATCTTTAATGTCAAGCAGACAAGACCTCGGTTTAACGTCTCCTATGAAGGACGGCACCTCCAACAATGCAGCTTTTCCTCAGTAATGCACTAAAGTGTCAGTCTAGATTATGTGCTCCTGTTTTGCAGCGGGGCTTGACTCCGTAACCTTCTGACTCTGAGGCATAGTTATTACCAGCTGAGCTGACACGTAAGTAAAAAGGAAGAGAGTAAAAGGGAGAAAAGCACACGCAATAGAAAATAAAAATGAGAAGTCGCACAACACCAGGTTATAGTCCAACAGTTTTATTTAAAATTACGAGCTTTCGGAGCTCTGCTCCTTCTTCAGGTACAGGTACCTGTACCTGAAGAAGGAGCAGAGCTCCGAAAGCTCGTAATTTTAAATAAAACTGTTGGACTATAACCTGGTGTTGTGCGACTTCTCATTTTTGTCCACCCCAGTCCAACACCGGCATCTCCGCATCATGAACAATAGAAAATAACACTGATATGAGTGGACCCGCAGAGCAGTTATTCCAGGAATGTGACATATGTACCTCCAAGACAGATGCATGAATCTCAGCAGTGGTGAAGTCATTTCCCCTACCCCCTCATCCTCAATTGTTTGCTGTCACCACAAGTAGCACGACTGAAATCAGCCCAACCTCGGCACTGCAAGCCCCAGGCCTGCCCCATCAGGCTCCCAATCCCCACATCCATCAGGACAAGTAAGCTAACCCCTTAAAAGACAAATCCAAGACTTTATTGAGAAACACCGTGATGGTACCAACTGGGTACAGGTGATATGCAGAACACCATTCTCAAACTACCTGTGAGCAACGACACAGGAAACTTAGCCAGAGTATGTTTGAAGCTGGACTGAGGATGATCATGTTCTGTGGATTAGTGTCAATCGTATAACTATTGTGCTCTTTTGGGTTGGGTTCAGACTGATGGTTTGAGACTTGTTTGTGTAAAAATATTCTCTGCCTAATAATAACAGAAGATTGATGGGGAACAGGGACAACACTTTCAACAAGGTCACCTGTATTGCACACTCTTAATGTAAAGTTGTGAGTGTTGTACAGACCCGCTTGCCTGATGCATTGTAGTTATAATGCAAGAGTCTTGAATTACACTCTGAAACAGAAGAAATAATCTCTTTGATAAATTTATAGTGTCGACTTAGAATTTTTCCATTCAATTCCCCACAGAGGTTAAGTAAGTTGTGTCGAGCTACTTAATTTACCAGGGTATACACCTCCCGAATTTAATTGAAAAAATGGTAGAGAAGCTGTATTCTAAGTTTTTAAATTGGGGTCTATGAGGGGATCCTCTGTACGGTCATTACGTTTGTATCTGATATAAAAGCAAAATACTGCAGATGCTGGAAATCTGAAATAAAAACCGAAAATGCAGGAAATACTCAGCAGGTCTTTCAGCATCTGTGGAGAGAGAAACAGAGTTAACGTTTCAGGTCGATGACCTTTCGTCAGAACTGGAAAAGTTAGAGATATAACAGATTTTAAGCAAGTGCAGGGAAAGGGGGAGGGGAAGAAAAAACAAAAGGGAAGGTCTGCGATAGGATGGAAGGCAGGAGAGATTAAAAGACAAAAGGGATGATGGTGCGAGGCAAAAGGAGATGGTAATGGGACAAGTTAAGAAACAAAAGATGACTGTAGATGAAGTGTGAATGGGAAGGGCAGAATCATCAACAGCTGCCTTGTGGAAAAATTAGGGGCCGAGGTTATGGTCAGAAATTGTTGAATTCGATGTTGAGTCCAGAAGGCTGTAAAGTGCCTAATTGAAAGATGAGGTGCTGTTCCTCGTTTGTATCCGAGTTGAGTTGGATATAGTGGTCTCGATATTAACAGGAGGTGGGCGGGGGCCAGGAAAGGAGCGGGGAAATCCGATAGCGGGCGAGGAACCCAGAAAGGCCGGGGAGGTAGAGGCCCTGTAATCTTCACGGCAGGGCCTCCTTTAAATAAAAGTATTCAGACACCCGCCCGATACCCGGCCAGATTGACTACCTGACCGATGTGTGGGAGTTGGAATTTGTGGTAGGAGGCTGCAGCCGGGGACCCATGGGAACGGTCCCCAGCAGTTGGTAGGAGGGGTAAGCCTCTGTCTGCGATCAGGAAGGGGAAGAAGAGTGCAGGAGGGATCGGGGAGGAGGGGGTGGAGAAGAGTGCGGGAGGGATTGGGGAGGAGGGGGTGGAGAAGAGTGCGGGAGGGATCGGGGAGGAGTGGGTGGAGAAGAGCGGAGGAGGGGGTGGAGAAGCGTGCGGGAGGGATCGGGGAGGAGGGGGTGGAGAAGCATCGGGGAGGAGGGGGTGGAGAAGCGTGCGGGAGGGATCGGGGAGGAGGAGGTGGAGAAGAGTGCGGAAGGGATCGGGGAGGAGGGGGTGGAGAAGAGTGCGGGAGGGATCGGGGAGGAGGGGGTGGAAAAGAGTGCGGGAGGGATCGGGGAGGAGGGGGTGGAAAAGAGTGCGGGAGGGATCGGGGAGGAGGGGCTGGAGAAGAGTGCGGGAGGGATCGGGGAGGAGGGGCTGGAGAAGAGTGCGGGAGGGATCGGGGAGGAGGGGGTGGAGAAGCGTGCGGGAGGGATCGGGGAGGAGGGGGTGGAGAAGCGAGCGGGAGGGATCGGGGAGGAGGGGGTGGAGAAGCGTGCGGGAGGGATCGGGGAGGAGGGGGTGGAGAAGCGTGCGGGAGGGATCGAGGAGGAGGAGGTGGAGTAGAATGCGGGAGGGATCGAGGAGGAGGAGGTGGAGTAGAATGCGGGAGGGATCGGGGAGGAGGGGGTGGAGAAGAGTGCGGGAGGGATCGGGGAGGAGGGGGTGGAGAAGAGTGCGGGAGGGATCGGGGAGGAGGGGGTGGAGAAGAGTGCGGGAGGGATCGGGGAGGAGGGGGTGGAGAAGAGTGCGGGAGGGATCGGGGAGGAGGGGGTGGAGTAGAGTGCGGGAGGGATCGGGGAGGAGGGGGTGGAGTAGAGTGCAGGAGGGATCGGGGAGGAGGGGGAATGAGAAGCGTGCGGGAGGGATCGGGGAGGAGGGGGCGGAGAAGCGTGCGGGAGGGATCGGGCAGGAGGGGGTGGAGTAGAGTGCGGGAGGGATCGGGGAAGGAGGGGGAATGAGAAGCGTGCGGGAGGGATCGGGGAGGAGGGGGTGGAGAAGCGGGAGGGATCGGGGAGGAGGGGGTGGAGAAGAATGCGGGAGGGATCGGGGAGGAGGAGGTGGAGTAGCGTGCGGGAGGGATCGGGGAGGAGGAGGAGGTGGAGAAGAGTGCGGGAGGGATCGGGGAGGAGGGGGTGGAGAAGAATGCGGGAGGGATCGGGGAGGAGGGGGTGGAGTAGCGTGCGGGAGGGATCGGGGAGGAGGAGGTGGAGAAGAGTGCGGGAGGGATCGGGGAGGAGGGGGTGGAGAAGAATGCGGGAGGGATCGGGGAGGAGGAGGTGGAGAAGAGTGCGGGAGGGATCGGGGAGGAGGGGTGGAGAAGAGTGCGGGAGGGATCGGGGAGGAGTGGGGTGGAGAAGAGTGCGGGAGGGATCGGGGAGGAGTGGGGTGGAGAAGAGTGCGGGAGGGATCGGGGAGGAGGGGGGTGGAGAAGAGTGCGGGAGGGATCGGGGAGGAGGGGGCGGAGAAGCGTGCAGGAGGGATCGGGAGAGGAGGGGGCGGAGAAGTGTGCGGGAGGGATCGGGAGGGTGAAGTGTGTGGATGGGATCGGGAGGGGGGGATAAGCGTGTGGAAGGGATTGGGATCGGGGGAGATGGGGAGAAGCTTGTGGGAACAATTGGGAGGGAGAGGGAACGATCGGGAAGCAGGTAGCCCGGCGCAAGAGAGGCCCAAGGCACACAAGGCCTTCTTGTGAGGCCCGGAGGAGCACTCTTGCCCCTCTTGGCCCACAAGGAAACCTGAGATATAACTTTAAAACTTACCATCCAAGCCTTTCCTGGCCCAGGATCCGGCTCCCGAAGGGTTTGCCTGACGGCGGAGCAGTGACGGTGGAAATTGCAGATCGTGCCTTGATGACCTCATCAGACCTGATCTGCACAGTTGAAGTCGGACTTTGCTTCTTTCCTGCGGGTGTCCTGTTTGCCTGCTCGAAACAGCAGGTTAATATGGTGACACGGCGGGATGAAAGCAGAATCAGAGGGGCTAAATGACTCGCGTTATTTTAACTGCACAACTCCCCCTCCTGCAGTTTCCACCAGGCAGAGCCAGTTAAACTCTGGGCCTTTGTGTGCTACAAGCACAGAGTTTTGACAATTCTGTATTCTACACGGTTTCTATATTTGTTGACATACTAGCACATTATTTCTGTTGTGTACTAATAAAAACATTTTCTGCAGTGGTAGCACTTTTCTCCTTTGGATAGTTGACTAAATTTGTGGCAGTAGGTCCCTGAAAGTGAGTCAGTATTTGCAGGAGGTCCCTAGGTGTGCGTCTTTATTTGTAGGGGGTCAGCCAACTTGAGTCTCTTGCAGCATGAGTTCATATAGCAACTTGGTCAGATTGTCACATTTTGCTGATGAGAGGCCTTCCAGATTGAGGTGACAGACACGTAGATATTGGCCTATGTCTCTTGTTTAATGTTGGCCCTGAAAAGGACCATCTTGATTGGGAACGCCGAGTGTGTTGCTTTTTAGACTGGGAGTCTATTGATTGGTGTTCGGTCACCTTGTAGATGGGACCCATGCTAAAGCACTTAACAGGACCATGTGAAGGTTGCTATCTTCCTCTCAATCTCACTAATGTAAATAATTCACCAATATTTTAACTTGATCAACTCATTTTCTGGTTTTTTTTGTTTCTCACAATATAGTGACTGACCTTGGAATATAGGGGTTAATTCTGCAATCCTGTGTTCCCAGCTGGGTGGCCCTGCTGAAAGGGAGTATGGGTCAGGGATGCAGCTACAACTTTGTAGCCCAGATTCTCTGACCTGTTCTCCTGACTAGTGTGGCTCCTTTCTCAAATTAGCTCCATAGTGTGTTTTCTTTTCTTTGGTGTCATTTGCTCCTATCATCTAGTTTAGACTAATTTTGAATTGTGCTGACTGGTTTTTGGAGATTCAGTTGATAGCTCCCCTGATTCAACAGGTGAAGATCCCAGGTTTGAGCCTGGATCTGTACTGAATCAGTTGAATCCACCAGTGTGGTAATGCTACTTTGCCTTGGTATCCTTAGTCTAGGTGCGGGGAGGAAATTGGTGAGGATTACTGCTGTCTAGTAGCCCTCATGTAGATGTTAAGTGGGAAGACGATTGGGTTTAGCTGTTATTTCCCACGGTCAAACTGCCTTCTAACGCTTACTGTCTACGCTCACACACTGCTTTGATGTACACATTTCCTTTGCAATATTCTTATTAAATATTTTACATTTACACAAAATGGGGAAAATGCTTTTCTGTAAATTTGTAATGCTGATTTATTATAAAGCAGAATGAACCAGCCTGAGCTAGAGAGGGGAACTATCAGCCAGAATTCCCATTCTGTTGACCTGTGCGTGTCAGATGAGAACGACTGGGGTCAGCCTCTGATGCCCTCCACAGTTGAATAGGGGTGGGGATTAGAGGGGGGGAAAAAAGTGTCAGGCCCTGTTGAGCAAGAGGCAGGATGAGAAAGGCAGAGATGCATTGTTTTGGGGGGTGGAGAGAACCTTTTGGGGAGGGAAGCACTCTGTTCAGTGCTGATGTGGGGTGGGGAGGCTGAGCAAGGGAGAGAGACCCTTTTGCTGTAAGGGAAGAGCATCGCAGACTCTGCTGGGAGTGGGAGGAATGCTTGATGTTGGGCTTCTGTTACAAAACAGTATGTTCTCCAATTCATCATTAGCAATGGCACGGAATATTTACCAGTATTTTTTATATATTTTAATTCAAAATTAAATGTTGAAGCAGAAAGTACAATTGTAAGCACTCTTGCTTTCAAAACATCCAAAATATTTTCAGCATGTAAATTCATTCCATAAAGAATGGCCCACAATCAAAAAACATTATCGTAAATGTTTCCATAATTTTTCAAATATGAAGGGAACATATATCAGAGGTACTGTACCAGGCAACGATATCCACCAGACCTCTCTTGCATAACTGAGGCTCAGATAACAGGCAATTAACATTGGGTTGTTTGGTGGAAACTCACTGTTCTTAGGCTGCCATCATTTCTTTCATCTCACTTTAACAATAATTAATTTTGTTCATGTTTATGCAAAGAGACTTTTAAAACATCGTTGTTGGCTGAATTAAGGGTCTTTTAAAAGGAAAGGTAATGTATATTTTCTCCTCTTAACCATTCTAAAACTAGTAAAAAGCTAAAAGCTTACTGTTCATTTGAGTCCACTTAATGGAATACCCTGATGAATGTTTTTATAATGGAAATTATTTTTTAAATTCTAACTGCATAAGATGTTTTCGGTTCTTAAGGCACCGTAACTAAAAATTGCTGAAAAAATTACTTTTTTTTGTTCATTTAATAGTACTCTTTACAATCCAAGTTATGTCTTGGGTCACACAATAGATGACTGTTGTAAGCTTTCTTTAAAACCAAATGTTCGCCATAAATATTGTATGGCAAATCAAAATGAGATCATTTTATAAAACATAGGTTAAAGATTAATATTGCAAAGTAGATTCTTGCTTAGACAATACTACTGAAAGTTTAACAAAAACGGAATACCAAATTATTTTGCAGCAAATGGATTAGTCATAAAAATGTCATTTTTCAGGGGGGGTTGCGGAGAAGTAAAGTTAATCATTAAAGGGGGCTATGATCGTACTATCTGACATTAAGAAAGTTATAGGCAAGCTCCCGTGATGGTCCCGTGAGGATAAAGGGGCTACCCAGAATGTCTCGGGTTCAGTTTCCTGTCGGTACTAAGTTAGTTGGCATCATCGAGAGGAGCAGCTGTGGCGCAACAATTGGCCTTCAGTGCCTCTGAAATCTGTCGGGGTTTCTGCTCCTAGTTGCTGTCTCGTATCCTTGTGTTGGAAAGTACATCTGTGTGGACATCAAGTGAGAGCAGGTGAGGCTCAGCTGGGATGCCCTGCTCTTTCAAATAGTCTGCCAACATTTGCTGCCTAGGCTCTCACATTAAGATTGCCCAGCGGTTGAGGCAATAAAGAAAAAAAAGAAAGACTTGTATTTACATAGCGCCTTTCACGACCACTGGATGCCCCAAAGCGCTTTGCAATGAAGTACTTTTGAAGTGTAGTCATGGTTGTAATGTCAGAAATGCAGCAGCCAAATTGTGCACAGCAAGCTCCCACAAACAGCAATGTGATAATGATCAGATAATCTGTTTTAGTGATGTTGGTTGAGGGATAAGTATTGGCTAGGACACTGGGGATAACTCCCCTGCTCTTCTTCAAAATAATGCCATGGGATCTTTTACGTCCACCTGAGGGAGCAGATGGGGCCTCAGTTTAACGTCTCATCCGAAAGACGACACCGCTGACAGTGCAGCACTCCCTCAGTACTGCACTGTAGCCTCAGCCTTGATTTTTGTGCTCAAGTCCCTGGATTGGGACTTGAACCCACGACATTCTGACTCAGAGGCGACGGTGCTACCAGCTGAGCCACGGGAGAAAAGCTTTAGCCACTGAACTGTGTTCCCAGGAAACACATGTGCCTTCAACGGAAGACAGGAGAAAATTAGGGGGGAGAAATTATGGGACACGAAGTTCATACACTTGCTAGTTAACTATGAACACTGAATATTCTAAAGACAACTCGTCATGTTCCATTAACTATTTTGGACTAAACATGAATTACTGAGCGTAGCTTCTTAACTTATTGTAAATTAGAACAACAGATTTCTTAAATTGCTGGGGCACTTGACCTATGGTACTGAATGTGATGAAATGTTGTGGTGGTGAAGGACAGAAATTGGAGATCAAAGCGCAAATGCAAAGATGACCATGCTTTCAGAATCTGAACTGTTTATCCCTGTCAAACGATTCATCAAGCAGAAAGATACCTTTTTGGAACATAATCTGCTTCCCCCAGCCCAGAAGGGTGCTGCATGCATGAACAATGGTGGCACATAAATTGAACAGAATTTGTAGAATTTCATAAAATGCGTAGAATTGCCATAACTGTATCAATTACATCAAGAGTGTCAAATACAATTCAATATGAAAGTTAGACTACAATAAACAACAGACCACCTCAATAAGGAAGACATAAAGTCCTGAAAAAATACACTGTTATCTGAGTGGATGACTATCGAGCATTTCCATCAACTCCGCTCCAAGGTCCAAACAGTTTGGTAAGTGTGAAATAGTTTCTTTAAAATGATTGTCCTGTACAGCAGATGTAGTGTGCAAGAAGTGTTCATAATGTCTTTTAAAAAAAAAAAAAAAATCTGCTTCCTGATACAGGGTTGTAAAGTTATGAAATTATATGAGGAATGTCATGTGTCCTTATTCCTCTGACACTTAAACTACATTGGTTATTCTCCACCTCTCTGGCATTTGTAGCATCCTTCTACTTTTCCAGTGTATTTTAGTACAAAATAATTAGTGGAACAAGGTTCTTCTTGGGTCCACTGCTGCCTCAATCTTGGAGGAATACAGTGAAGTGGCACAACAGATGTGCCATTCAGGTTGGATTTCACACTGCATCTGTCTCTTGATCCTCCATAGCTCCTTCTCCACCTGGGTCATCTCAGGCGGTTCTGGACTCTGTCCTGGTGGAGGTTCCATTAGTATAGCTATACCTGGGTTCTGCTAAGTGTTGTTCTGCACTCCTGCTAATGCCAGATGGAAGATGTCAGGACAAAAGCCCGGGGACCAAGTACAGCCTCTCCCTTTTATTCATGCATATGACTGCTGCTATTGTTGGTTCACTTGCTTCTTTGCACTTTTCTGCATCCTTTTGTTGATTCACTTGAAAGCCAGCCAAAATGTACTAGGCCTGAGTGGGTTTAAGTGGCATGATGAGCAGGGAGACAGCCTCTTCTAGATGGGTGCCCCGCATTGAGACGTTTGTGCCGAATCTACCATTCTAGGACATCTGATATTGCTTGATTTATGGTAATTAGCAGGAATGGGGGAAAAGAATGTTGAAGGCCAATACACAAAGAACTTTAGCAGTATGAGGAGTATGAACAACTTGAGTAAGCTACAATGAAGCACAATGATAGCTGCTTACACTCACCATGTATGTGCACACGCGCTCGTGTGTGAGTGCTAAATCAGCAATAATTAACTTTCTCTGGCACTTTAAACTGTTTTCGGAAACTAAAATAACAAAGCGTTTCAATTACAGAGTTCTCTTCTCTTCCAGAGTCTTTTAAAAGTGTCAGTAAAGTGAGTGCTTGTCTCACTTCTGTGACTTGGCTATCTGGTAGGAGGTAGTAGGATTGCTGCTCATATATAGGTTTAGGCAGCTTCTCGCCCCTCAGAATAAAAAAAAAAAGTTTTCTTCACTAAAAGCAGGTTGTTTAAGAAGTTGTAGATTCTTGCTCAACAGGTAGGTAAACAAGTTTTTAAACAATTATGTTGGGAACTGCCTTACAGGCAGTTAGACTGAATTCTCCTCATCTACTTGATTACCAGATCAATTTTTCTGGCCTGTTTTCCCTGATTGGCATATTAAAAAATTTGGTTAACAGATAACTGGCACTCATGAGAAACTGCAAGCGTGCTGTATTTGGTGCTTACATAAGAAATAGGAGCAGGAATAGGCCACTTGGCCCCTTGAGCCTGCTCCGCCATTCAATAAGATCATGGCTGATCTTGGGCTCAAAGCCACTTTCCTACCCGCTCCCCATAACCCTTCACTCCCTTATCTTGCAAAAATCTGTCTATCTCCACCTTAAATGTATTTAATGACCCAGCCTCCACGGCTCTCTGGGGCAGAGAATTCCACAGATTTACGACCCTCAGAGAAGAAATACCTCCTCATCTCAGTTCTAAAAGGGCGACCCTTTATTCTGAAACTATGCCCCCGAGTTCTAGACTTCCCCACGAGGGGAACCATCCTCTCTGCATCTACCTTGTCGAGCCCCCCTCAGTATCTTATATGTTTCAATAAGATCACCTCTCATTCTTCTAAATTCCAATGAGTATAGGCCCAACCTGCTCAATCTTTCTTCATAAGTCAACCCCCTCATCTCAGGAATCAACCGAGTGAATCGTCTCTGAACTGTCTCCAATGCAAGTATATCCTTCCTTAAATAAGGAGACCGAAACTGTACACAGTACTCAAGGTATGGTCTCACCAATACCCTGTACAGTTGTAGCAGGACTTCCCTGCTTTTATACTCCAACCCCCTGCTTCATAGAACTGGATAATTGCAGATAAAACTGACTATAGCAGTCAACAACTTGGTGAGAGACTGCCAACTCCTTGCCTCCAATCTCTTTACAATTTATTTATTTGCTTTACCTACTGGTCCTCCAGCTAATGGAACTAAGGGAAACTTAATAGAAACAGCAGCCACGGCTTCCTTTTTAAAATTTCCAGAGCCCTGCCCTTGTTCCAAGTTAAGTCACAAGGTAAACATTTAAATTTTATAACTTAAAACTGGACAAATGCCCACACAGCCAGTTTTGCAGCTGCAATCTTGCCTGAGAGAAACCAGTACCACTGAGATGCACTTTGAGAAACCTGGGGCCAACAACAGACTGAATGGTAAAACCCTGCACTGATGGCTCACTGCTCCAGTACTGAGCAAAAAAAAAACATGCATTTATATAACCTCCTCAGGATGTTGCAAAGTGCTTCATAACTTTAGAAGTGAAGCCAGTGTTGTTTTGTAGGCAGAAGCGGCAGCCAGTTTGCACATAGCAAGGTTCCACAAATATCAGTGAGATGAATGACAAGTTGATCTGTTTTGGTGGTGTTGGTTGAATGTTAGGCAGGAGAGCTCCCTACTCTTCTTCAAAAAAGTGCCATGGTATCTTTTATGTCTACCTGAACAGACAACAGGGATTCGGTTTAACGTTTCGTCTGAAATATGGCACTTCTGACAAAGCAGAACTCACTCACTGCTACCATGACGTGCCAACTTAGATTATGTAATGGAGTGTGGTTTGAACCCACAGCTTTCTGACCCAGGTGAGAGTGCTGCAGCTGAGACCAGCTGTTGATCCAAAGGTAGTTCCTGTGGGATTCTTTGTTCCCTATGATGAAGAAGGCAACAACAACAACCACAGCCAATGTAACAAACAACATAGTACCTCTAACATAGCAGAACATCCCAAAGTCAACTGCTGCTAGTCAGTCACCCAGATGAAATGCTTAGATGATCTCTGGCAGAGTATCTACCTTTGAGGTTATCTGGACCGAGAAGTTTTTCACTGCCTAGTAGGCATTCACTGCCTAGAATGCTCAAAACCCTGACCAAATCTCCCCTGCCACCCCAACTGTTTGTAAGGACTGCAAAATAAGAAGAATAAAACCCTCCATTTCCCCAATCCTAGGGTATCTCTTTGATAGTTCCTACAGGTAGCTACTGTACCATATCTTGCGTCTGAGAATCCTTGAATTCTGGTGCAGGACACTGTGGCCCAGTGGGCACTGTGCCAGCTCTTGTACTGTACTGTACTGTAGGATATGATATACCCTTCAGGCGCTTGGCAGAATTTGAGGCTTTGTATATGCCAATGTGAATTGAGTAGCACTCATACCAGCAGGGCTATGAATTGATATTTTCTTCAGAAATTCTGCACCTGTGTAGGTTTTACACACCTCAGGTTATGGGAACAGCAGAACTTGTTTGCTAAACACACCGTTGCAGTAAACAATGACTTCATTTATGTATTTTTTTTTTAACGGTCTCGTCTGTTTAATGAAGAGGATTTTTCAGTGTAATGACCTCAACGGTCGTCTTTTAGTGTGTGAAGCCAGCAGCAGAAGTTTACAGTTTTGTAGACTTTCATTTTTTCTGGATGCTGAGTGAATTTGCTTTATTTGATATTCATTGAGTTTTGAACTGATAAAAGTGAACTGAAATCATTGGGTTTCTTTAAAGCTTTGAGGATAAACTTCCATTAATTTTATCTAAAATGTGTCAGCTGTGGCTCAGTGGTAGCATGCTCGCCGCCTCCTGAGTCAGAAGGTTGTGGGTTCAAGTCCTACTCCAGAGACTTGAGGCTGACACTGCAGTGCAGCACTGAAGGAGTGCTACACTATCGAAGGTGTCGTTTTTCGGATGAGACGTTAAACTGAGACCCCGTCTGCTCTCTCGGGTGGATGTTAAAGATCCCAAGGCCACTATTTCGAAGAAATGCGGAGGTGTTCTCCCGATGTCCTCAATCAACATCACTAAAACAGATTATCTGGTCAATATCACATTACTGTTCGTGGGAGCTTGATGTGCACAAATTGGCTGCTGAGTTTCCTACATTACAACAGTGACTACACTTCAAAAGTAATTAATTGGCTGTAAAACACTTTGGAACGTCCTGAGGTTGTGAAAGGCACTATATAAATGCAAGTCTTTTTCAAACATCTGACCTGATTATTGCCATTCATTAAGCAGCATTAGAACGCCAATCATAGTGTTTCTGAAGGGAGGAAAAAGAAAAATTAAAGGCTCCAGGGATAGAATTTAAAGGTGGAGCGGGTTTGGGGAGGGAATTCCAGAGCGTGGGACCTATGTCGCTGAAAACATGGCCACCAGTGGTGGGACGAAGGGAGGAGAGTTGCACAAGAAGCCAAAGTTAGGAGCGGAGAATTTAATAACTTTCTCTTTTAGTAGGGCCTTGCACTAGCTTCTTTTATAGTGTAAAGACAAAGCTAATTTTTCCTGGTGTGAAGACAGTTTTTCCATGTGATTGCTATTGGTCACTGGCTGAAAGCTCTTCCTGTAGTTACAAGGAGACACAGCTTTGTTGCTCTAATGACAACTGAAGAATATCAGTGGGTTGGAACAGTCTCATCACTGGTAATAGGATAATGCTCTTGGATGAGGGCATGGACAAGTGGTGATCTGTGACCCATGTGATTTACGTAGCTTACTACTTTTAACTTTTTTTGAAGATGCCTCAGGAATTTGGCAGACTTGCGAATGAAAATCTTACAACTAGGATTTGCCCATTGTTGACAGCTCTGCTGAATAAGTGCAGATAACACCTATGCTCCATTCCTGTGGTTAACCTACTGAGTCTCTCAGTCTTAGGACAGATGTATGAAATTTAGTCAACCAATTATAAAAGTAAGATTGTCATGAGTCAACGAGTATGCAATTTGATGCCGGCTGTATTAATAGATATTTCTGTAGGTTGCAGGAAGGTATAATAGATTCCAGACATTTTTGTGCTTGTTTGCCTTCAGTGGTTATCTTTCATTAACTTAACTTTCTATAAATAGAACCTGGTCCTTACTGAAAAGATTAGCATTTCATTGCTGTTAAAAGGTGGAGTAGCTGTACTTATTAGGGACAGTCATCCGTGGCTAAGTAAAGAAATTAAGGATAGTATTCGACTAAAAACAAGGGCATATAAGGTAGCGAAATCTAGTGGGAGGACAGAGGATTGGGAAAACTTTAAAAGGCAGCAAAAAATAACAAAAAGATTGATTAAGAAAGGGAAGATAGATTATGAAAGTAAATTAGCAAAAAATATAAAAACAGATAGTAAGAGTTTTTATAGTTATATAAAAAGAAAAAGGGTGGCTAAAGTAAATGTTGGTCCCTTAGAGGATGAGACCGGGAAATTAATGGTGGGAAATATGGAGATGGCAAAAACACTGAATGAATATTTTGTATCAGTCTTTACAGTAGAGGACACTAAGAATATCCCAACACTGGACAAACAGGGGGCTATAGGGGGAGAGGAGCTAAACACGATCAAAATCACTAAGGAAGTGGTACTCGGTAAAATAATGGGACTCAAGGCGGATAAATCACCTGGACCTGATGGCTTACATCCTAGAGTCTTGAAGGAAGTGGCGGTAGGGATTGTAGATGCATTGGTAATAATTTTTCAAAACTCCCTGGATTCCGCTAAGGTCCCGGCAGACTGGAAAACTGCTAATGTAACACCCTTATTTAAAAAGGGCAGTAGACAGAAGGCTGGTAACTATAGACCGGTTAGCCTAACATCTGTGGTAGGTAAAATTTTGGAGTCCATTATTAAGGAAACAGTAACAGGACATTTGGATAATCATAATTTAATAGGACAAAGTCAGCATGGTTTTACGAAGGGGAAGTCATGTTTGACAAATTTGCTGGAGTTCTTTGAGGAAGTAACATATAGAGTGGATAAAGGGGAACCAGTGGACGTAGTGTATTTAGACTTCCAAAAGGCATTTGACAAGGTGCCACACAAAAGATTATTGCTTAAGGTAAAAAATCACGGGATTGGGGGTAATATTCTGGCATGGATAGAGGATTGGCTATCTAACAGAAAGCAAAGAGTTGGGATAAATGGTTCATTCTCAGACTGGCAATCAGTAACTAGTGGTGTTCCACAGGGGTCAGTGCTGGGTCCCCAACTCTTCACAATCTATATTAACGATTTGGAGGAAGGGACCAAGTGTAACATATCAAAATTTGCAGATGATACAAAGATGGGAGGGAAAGTAGTGAGTGAGGAGGACATAAAAAACCTGCAAGGGGACATAGACAGGCTAAGTAAGTGGGCAGAGATTTGGCAGATGGAATACAACACTGGAAAGTGTGAGGTGATGCACTTTGGCAGGAAAAATCCTAGAGCAATTTATTATCTTAATGGCAAGAAACTGGAGAGTACTGAAGTGCAAAGGGATCTGGGGGTCCTGGTGCACGAAACTCAAAAGGTTAGTATGCAGGTGCAGCAAGTGATTAAGAAGGCAAATGGAATGTTGGCTTTCATTGCTAGGGGGATAGAATATAAAAATAGGGAGGTATTGCTTCAGTTGTACAAGGTATTGGTGAGACCGCACCTGGAATACTGCATACAGTTTTGGTGTCCTTACTTAAGGAAAGACATCCTTGCTCTCGAGGCAGTGCAAAAAAGGTTCACTCGGTTAATCCCGGGGATGAGGGGGTGGTCATATGAGGAGAGGTTGGGTAGATTGGGACTCTACTCATTGGAGTTCAGAAGAATGAGAGGCGATCTTATTGAAACATATAAGATTGTGAAGGGGTTGGATCGGGTGGATGCGGGGAGGATGTTCCCGATGACGGGTGAGACGAGAATAACATAATGACAGTAGAAAAAAGTGACGCAGATATCAGTAAGACAAAAATAGAATCCATATGGATAGAGGTAAAAGATAATAAAGGATCAATCACACTAATAGGTGTAGTCTACAGACCACCTAATAGTGGAAGGGAGGTGGAGGAAGAAATATGCAGACAAATTAGGGAAATGAGTAAAAAATATAGAATAATAATCATGGGGGATTTCAACTACCCCGATATTAATTGGACAGAAGAGGTAGGTAAAAGGGGATAAGGGAATGCAGTTCCTACAATGTGTACAGGACTCCTTTCTAACTCAATATGTAAAAAGCCCAACAAGGGAGGATTTGCTATTAGATCTAGTAATGGGGAATGAACCAGAGCAGATAAGAGAAGTAAAGATAGGGGAACATATAGGCAAGAGTGACCATAATATAATACGCTTTAAGATGATAATTGAGAAGGACATAAGTATAAGGTTAATAGATTGGAGAAAAGCTGATTTTGAGGGGCTGAGAATAGAACGTAGGAAAAAAAATGGGCAACAATATTGGCGGACAATGATGTAGAACAGCAATGGGAAACATTTAAAACGGTGTTCAACAGAGTGCAGGAAAAATATATTCCGCTAAAAGGAAAGAACAAACTAAACAATAATGAGACTCCATGGATGAATAAAGCCATAAGGGAATAATTGAGGGTAAGGAAAGAGGCATACATTAAGTACATAGACAGCAGGGCAGTGCATGATAAGAGTGAATACGAAAAGATTAGGAGAGAAGTCAAAAAAACAATTAGGGAGGCAAAGAGGAACTATGAAATTAAGTTATCAAGGAGCATAAAACAAAATAGTAAAATATTTTATAGGCACATCAATAAAAAAAAGGAAGGTTGGGATGGGAATAAGGCCATTAGGGGATAGTCAGGATAATACCACAGGTAACGATAGTCAGATGGCAGAAATATTAAATAATTATTTTGCTTCGGTATTTACCAGGGAGATAGAACAGGTGGACATGACATTGGATGATGAGATTAGTAATGAGATAAGTGCATTAAAAAATTTTTTTTAAAAGGGGATATATTAGGCAGTTCATTAGGGAATGGTTGAGAGTGGAGGTGAAGCACTTCCATCGAAGGGAGTGGTTGAAAAGGGGAGCTACTAGGTTAGTTATGTATTCCACTCTTGCATACCTTTTATGGAATGTCTTTGGTGGAAGCCTGAGAGTAGGCTGCAGGCTTGACCTTGTGAAATAGGAATTTGTGCTTGATACACAAGACAGTGAGGAACTCTAAAAGCGAATTATGATCTTAGTAGTCCATTGGTTTCCTAACTGATTCCATTGCAAAGTGAAGTAGCAGCAAATAGAGTTGGCGTGCCACATAGAATAAACAGCCGTCCTGTGTTTCCATCGAGCTGGTGAGCCGTGGAGAGTAACTAGCAGCTCGCCGGTGAAGTGAGATTGAAGATCAGGCCTCTGCTAAGTGAGCGAGTGGGGCGATCGGGTTGGGAAGGGGCTGCAATCGGATGGGGAAGGGGGTGATCAAGTCATAAAGGGGGGAGCCACCAGGTTGCAAGGTAGCGGTGACGAGTGATGGTAGCAGTGGCTGGGGAGAGGAGGAAGCGGCGCATGGTGATCAATGTCCGGCAGATCCTGTATTCTTTGAATGTGGGGTTGGGAGGAGTACTTCTGCTAAGTATATTTTAAAAACTTACTTTGTTAGTTGCGGCAGTCCTTTTAAAAAAAAAAAAAAAAAACGCCAGTTAGACCACATGTAGGCATGGTTTTTCTGAAAGCAACTGCCTCAAGGCAAACCAATCTTGCAGTACTACTACTATGTCATATGGCTGATGTAGACGTAGAGCAACAACTATAATTTTATGTTCAGGTGGTTAAGCCAGATAATTGCATCCGGAGTAGCAGAGTGTATTGCTTCGTATTTGTGAGTGGGGCATTGAGTTGTTGTATGTTCCATGGTCTGTTCTGGGTGACCACAGTCGCACACTGGAGAGTTTTCAATTCTCCATTTGTGCATCAAGTATCCACATCTGCCATGGTTTGAGCGGATGCGGTTTAGGGTTGCCCATAAGCTTTGCGGAAGATCGAAGCCAGGGATCTTCCGCGTCGGGTCTTTCACAAGGTATTCGTTTGTGACTTCTTGTGAACTCCTTTTGGCTTTCCAAGCATCATCAGGGTTAAAGTCGCATTGCAATCTTGCAGTGGGGGCCTCAAACAGATGTTAGGCTCCTTATTTGCATAAGGGCCTAATGCCTGTTTCAGGTATGGACAATGCACACAGATTTTTTGGCCTTTACCAATATGGTGGGCGGCACACTTCTGGCTCATAATGAGGGTGTGCTTCCTGCCCGCTATATTGGAGCCTTAGTAGGTCATTTAACACCCAAAAAACAGGTGCTGTGTAACCGAATTTCCAGGCCCTTAACTCTCGTTCTGACTCGTATTGAACACACACACGCAGAGAGCTGTGGAAGAATTCATAGATCAGTGGGCACAAGCAATAGCTCAATTATTTTTGCACTTTACCATAGAATTTGATATCCTTTTAGGCCATTGACAAAATATGTGAATTTACCATAAGGCTTTTTAAGACACAATGTAAATGTGCTGCTTGAGCAGCATTCAGTTGATGTTTCCTGCTGGATTTCTGCAGCTGTGTAGATTTTACACATCTTAAGTTATGGGGACAGCAGAAACTGTTTGCTAAACACAGCACTGCAGTAAACACTGACTTTGCGTCTGGATTTTTTTTTTAAAGTATTGCACACTGATAAACGAAGAGGCTTTTGTGCATTCATAATACGACTGTCTTTTAGTGTGTGGCAACCAGCAGAGAATGTTTACAATTTTATAGTCTTTTTTGTTTTTTATGCACACTATCAAATGAATAGAATTTTCTCATTCATTGAAATTTAACATTTTAACAGTGAGCTGAAATTGTTGGGTTGCTTTAAAGTAATTGATGCAGCTTTGAGGACCGATTCCATTCATTGCACCAAATGTCTGATCTGAATATTGCTGTTCATTAGTCAGCATCAGAACTCCCATTATAGCAATTCTGAAATGAGGAGGAAGAAAAATTAAAAGTTACAGGGCTAGACTCTAAAGGGGTATTATTGCTACTTTGAAATGGACTGATACAAAAGGCTTGATAAACTATCAATTGATGCACAATTTGAATAATTTAATATGCATTCTGAATACATCATCGTGTCACCTGCGTGTGATGCCATTGCGACAAAAATGACACTTGGTTCACGTATAGCTAAACAATTTGAATGGGTGGTTCAGAAAGCATCAAGCTCTCCGGAGCTACCAGCAGTCTATAAGACTTGAGTTTAGATCCGGTAATTTGATTTATAAAAGCTTACTGTCCATTCCAGATCATCACATCTATGAACCGTATTTTTTTTTTAAATGGAGGGGTTGGAAAAACCGCACTCCCAAAAGTTCCACTTTCAATCTATATAGAAAATGTCTTGTGTCTAGCGTGTGCCCATGCTACTTCAGAAGTCGCACCTTAAAAGTGTCAAAAGAATAAAAAGAGGGGGGGGGGGGAACCAGTAATTTAATGCTGGTTCCTCCTGACCTGGAGCTTGAAATTTACATGGTCCTGCCGATCCGTGAGCTTTTCTCACCAATAGCAATTAACCTCTAACTGATCTCAATTTATATTTCGATTTTGTGTCCTTTAAAAGGGGACAGGTCACTTTAAGCACAGCTCTACCTTAGCAACAGAATGATACATTATTCATAGTATAATGCTTGTGCTCTTATAAAACAGCAAATCATCAGGCTTATCATGAGCAAACCATGGGGGATCTGCTAGTTTTAGATAATAGATTTAAGAGCATATACAAAAAAAAAATCATTATTTCCTGCTATTTTTCCGACCTTGAGATAACCTGGAGAGGTTGTTTAAATGAGAGAGGAGCTAAGCAGCTGCCAGTCTTAACTCTGATATATTCATAATTTGTGACAGAAATCTATTCAATGTATACTCCTTTTATCTAATGTGCGCGATCTGAACAGAAAAATACATTTTGAAAGAAAGGTGCATGGCTCAGAGTTAAATTGTAGCTCAAATTACAGGCTGTAAAGTTATAAACGGAGCAGAAGTTCAAAGTGCTACTTACTGGTTTTGGCTTTTGTGTTTTATTTCTAACTGACTCTTTACTCTTGCTTCTTGCAGTTTGAAAGGAAGCAATCGTCAGTTCTGGAACTGTGTGGGTGGTGTCATTCTGCTGACTGACTATCTTTTTTTAATAATCCTATTGTGGCCACTTTGAATATAAAATTTGTACCGTTCAATGACTCGTGTATGACCTTGGGCAACCTCCACTAATCACTTTTAAAAAAAATTTAAAATGAATTTTAACCAAACAGGACTGGAATGGGCACAAGTTCACACAAACCTGCCTTCCAAGTTTTTGAGGGGAAAAAAATCCAGCCCAGCCAGGTGGCGGTGGAGATGGGATTAGAGAGCGTTGACCAGAGGGTGATGGGAGTGAGCTCTTTACCAATAGTTTGACTCGAGTGTTTCCGTGGTCGTCGAGCATTTGTGAAGGAAATATCAACAGTACACTGATGCCCGAGAAAATAGCTGTAGAATAGTAACCATGGCACGAATAGCTTACTTCTGCAGCTGTTCGAGGGTCTGCTTCCATGGGAGTTGAGGAAGAAAAGAGAAATAAAGGCTGTGTAGGAGACTGAGGAGAGGAGGCTCAGGAAAGAAAAGACTTACAGAAGGATGAAGAGGCAAAGAATGAGAAAAAGAGCAGGAGCCTGAGAGATAGAGACAAAATAATGCAGGAGAACGAGAGAAAGACAAAGGTGGATGGAATGGAAAAGAAACATAAAGTTAGAGATGCAGATGGTAAGAATTAGACACAGGAAGACTAAATGGGACACAATTACAGGACTAGTGCATTTTATTTTTATTATCTGTAATGCCTCAAGAGATCATCTAATCTTGTGCATTGTTTATACTGAGAATTGTGTTTTAATCCTGGTTTAGTGGAACTGCACTGGAGCAGAGCTACAGCATATCATTTTATGCCTGCGCATGTGTGCACGCAATATATTGGCCCGATACTGAGTGCATGTCTAGTTAATGTAAGACAGATGTATGTTTTCAGGTAACCATCTATAGGAAGGGGCTGGGATTGACTTGTCCTCTGATAGTCCACCCCCACCCCCATTGTGGTGGAGCCTGTAGAGTCTATTTGGCAATTACCCCAGCCAACATAACTACTGGGAGGCGGAAGAGAGGTGGGAATTTAAGGTAGATCTAAGTGCTACCCCTTTGTAGCAGAGTTTTACTATTTTATTTCAGACTTACTCAATAAAGGGCTTTTGGGAAAATCTAAAGTTTTGAAGATTCAAGATAAAATGCAAGTTATACCGCTGTTTGGGTGTTTGGGAAGTTGCAAGAAAGCCTATGCTGGATATGTAGTTGGATAACTAGTTGGTTCAGGAAACTGTGTGTTTAATATATTGGAGGTTAACCTTTCACCACTTAAAAGCTTTACCTCTCTTATCATGTTGGGTATCGCTGATCCTTTTCAAATTGCTGCAGGTCCCCGGTAAATTAACTTTACAGGAAAGTTCCTGGCTGGATGTATGAATTTAACTGAACCAGACTTACCAGTAATGTCAATGTTAACGAGTCTGACAAATTGCCCACCTGTTTTGCATTTATATACATGTTGATACAGTTCCGTTTATGTCCTTGTTCTACCAGCAAGTTTGATTCCTGAAGGCAGTGTGTGGCAATTAATGCTGGGCAAGTTATACTGGCTGTGAGTAACAGTCACCGTCATAATGTGAAACGAAGTCACGTAGTTATGAAATGAAATGTAATACCAGGTTTTGGTGTAACCCCGTTTGTGTGACCATGTTATACTTGCCTACCAGCACTCTGTCAATCTGTGGAATTGGACTGAGACAGGACTATCTTAATTTTCTACACACCTCTACTAAGTAAAATATTACACCAGAAAGGGTTGCATAATAGGAAGATTACTATAATTTTGCTTTTAGCATCTCTGTTCCTCTCATCTGTATTCTGTACCTATATGGCCCACATATTAGGCAAGAGTTAACATTGCAATAGTACTGTAGCTCTCTGCAGTTCCTCATTTACTTCACTCCCCACAAACCTGCACCTCTTTTCTCTCAAGTTTAATCTACCATTCTCCTCTCACAAGCTCTCAGTCTGCCACTCCCATTCTGCCTCTTTAATATAGATATGTTTAAACTAGTCTGTATATATAAAAAGCAACACTGCAAAACATTTGTGCAATTCAATTTAGACTATTTAGCACTGATTGCTACTCTGTTATCCTGCATTTCTATCAAGGACTAACCTTTTTGTTTGCTTTTAACCACCATTGGTGGGTGTGCCTTCTGCTGTCTGGAATTCCCTCCCTAAACCTCTCCCCTCTCTACACTTCTTTCCTCTTTTAAGACGCTCCTTAAAACCTAAAGACGCTCCTTAAAACCTATCTCTTGTCACCTGTCCTAATATCTCTCTGTGGCTCAGTGTCAAATTTTGTCTGATAACGCTCCAGTAAAACGCCTTGGGATGTTTTTACTACGTTAAAGGCGCTATATAAATGCAAGTTGTTGGTTATCACAGGTCAGAGAGTGCCTGGCTTAAGACCAGAGTATCCTTGGGGTAAATCACTGCTTCCATCCTTGAGCTAACTGAGGCATTAACTAAATGTTAATTAAAAAGTCTCTCTCAAGACAGTTGCACTGCAACAAATAACCCCATTGTGAAAACACACAAACAATATGTTAAAATTATGAGTAGACCTTCAAAAAGCTCTCTGGTAACTCTGTTGAGAGAGACATATGTAGTTGCTTTATAATGAATCAAACAATTGTTGTAAGCCTGAATAAATGTAGGCAAGTAGCTATTAAAGTAGTTGAAAAATAAAATAAAGGACTTGAAGAAATAGTGCCATGTCTTTGGGAAATGTTGACATTCTCATTTTTGATGTGTATTCCACGTAGCCTTTTTCAGGTCTGAATATTTCATTCAAGGTAGTGTGCTTTCATTTGTGCAGAATGCTAAACTATTTTTCTTTTGCGCCCCCCCCCCCCCACCATGTTAAAATTAAAAATAAAAACAGAAAATGCTGGAAATACTCAGCAGGTCAGGCAGCATCTGTGGAGAGAGAAACAGAGTTAACTTTTCAGGTCAATGACCTTTCGTGAGAACTGGAAAAAGTTAGAGATATAACAGGTTTTAAGCAAGTGCAGAGACAGGGGAAAGGTGGGGGGGGGCGGGGGAGAACAAAAGGGAAGGTCTGTGATCGGGTGAAAGGCAGAAGAGATTAAATGACAAAAGGGATGATGGTGCGAGGCAGAGCAGATGGTAATGGGACAAGTAAAGAAACAAAAGATGGGTCTAGAAGGGGTGTAAATGGGAATAGCAGAATCATCAACTTTTCCAGCATCCACAGTATTTTGCTTTTGTATTGATAAAATTAAACTGATTAGTGTACCATTTATAAAATATATATTTCACAATTGTGAAGGGATAGGCAATCTCTGGCCCTGGTTGGTAATACCAAAACTATTCAGTAAACCAACCCTCCACTCAACAAATGACGGTTTTGAACTGATTAAATTGATTGGTATGAATATGAAAAGAGTGCCAGAAGTTTATCATGCTGTTTTATCCAGAGACACTTCATTATTTCCAAATATTCATTTTTGATCAATTTGGAAAGCTTATGGAGGAATATAGTCAGCAAACATACCTGTCTAAAGGAGAAAGCAGTTCCTGATAGTATTGTGTAATATGATGGGTTTGAGGGACTGCAGATGTAGTGATTTTTGTTTGACAGTTTTATTGATCTGTACTCCTTTTGTGGGAAAATGGCTGCTTAATACATGGCTATTTTCATATTTAGTATGTTTCCATCATGTTAATGAATTAGATATACATTCTTACGAAAGAGAAAAGCCATGCATCCCGTTAAGCCCACTCCTGTTGTAGGCCATAAAAGAAAGCCTTGCATCTATATAGAGCCTTTCATGACCTCAGGAGGTCCCAAAGTGCTTTACAGCCAATGAAGTACTTTTGAAGTGTCTTCTCTTCTTAGGCAGTCCCTCGGAACCGAGGATGACTTGCTTCCACACTAAAAATGAGTTCTCAGGTGACTGATGAGTCCAATGCGGGACCTACAGTCTTTGTCAAAGGTGGGGCAGACAGTGGTTGAAGGGGCAGGTGGGTGGGGTACTTGGGTTGACGTGCGCTCCTTCCGCTGTTTGCACTTGGCTTCTGCTTGCTCCCTGCAAAGAGACTCGAGGTGTTCGGTGCCTTCCCGGATGCTTCTCCTCCACTTTGTGTGGTCTTGGGCCAGGGGTTCCCAGGTGTCGGTGGGGATGTTGCACTTTTTCAAGGAGGCTTTGAGGGTGTCCTTGAAGCATTTCCTCTGCCCACCTGGGGCTCTCTTGCTGTGTCGGAGCTCTGAGTAGAGCGCTTGTTTTGGGAGTCTCGTATCGGGCATGCGGACGATGTGGCCCGTCCATCGGAGCTGATTGAGTGTGGTCAAAGCTTCGATGCTGGGGATGTTGGCCTAAGAGAGAACACTGACGTTGGTGCGCCTATCCTGCCAATGGATTTGCAGGATCTTGCGGAGGCAGCGTTGGTGGTACCTCTCCAGTGCTTTGAGGTGCCTGCTGTACATGGCCCATGTCTCTGAAGCATACAGGAGGGCGGGTATCACTATTGCTCTGTAGACCATGAGCTTGGTGCTGGGTTTGAGGTCCTGGTCTTCAAACACACTCTTCCTCAGGCGACTGAAGGCTGCACTGGCACACTGAAGGCGGTGTTGGACTTTGTCATCGACATCTGCCCTTGTTGATGGTAGGCTCCCGAGGTATGGAAAGTGGTCCACGTTGTCCAAGGCCTCGTCATGGATTTTGATAATCGGGGAGCAGTACTGTATGGCGGGGGCAGGTTGGTAGAGGGCCTTTGTCTTACGGATGTTTAGTATAAGGCCCATGCTCTCGTATGCTTCGGTGAAGGTGTTGACGATGGTTTGGAGTTCGGCCTCGACAGAGTGTGCGCAGACGCAAGCGTTGTCTGCATACTGTAATTCGATGACAGAGGATGGGACAACCTTGAATCTGGATGGAAGCGACGGAGGTTGAACAGTTTCCCGTTTGTTCTGTAGATTCGCTCCACTCCAGTGGGGAGCTTACTGAGGGTGAGATGGAGCATTGCAGCCAGGAAGATCGAGAAGAGCGTTGGTGCGATGACACAGCCTTGCTTGACCCTGGTCCGTACATGAATTGGGTCTGTGGTGGATCCGTTGGTCAGGATCACGGCTTGCATGTCGTCGTGAAGCAGGCGGAGGATGGTGACAAACTTTTGAGGGCAGCCCTAGCCCGGAACCAGTGCGCTACGGTCATCAGTGCGTACACCCCAACACTGGAAGCCACAGACGAGACCAAAGAGGAATTCTACTCCAGCCTCGAACAATCCCTGTCCCGAGTCCCAATGGGCGACAAGCTGATCCTTGTTGGCGACTTCAATGCCAGAGTTGGAAAGGACACAGACCTCTGGGGAGGTGTGATCGGCAGAGAGGGGGTAGGGAAAGTCAACTCCAACGGTACCCTCCTCCTGATGAAATGCTTCGAACATGGCCTTGTCATAACCAACACCTTGTTCTGTCAGAGAGACAAGTACAAGGCTTCATGGCAACACCCTCGTTCCAAGCACTGGCATCTGCTGGATTACATCATTGTCCGAGCGAGGGACCGCAAGGACGTCCGCATCACCCGCGCCATGACAGGAGCTGACAACTGTTGGACAGACCACCGCCTAATCCGCTCTGTCATCTCCATCAACGTAGCCCCAAAACAGCGGCGGCAACCGAAGCAATGCCGCAGGAAAATCAACGCTGGAGCACTCAAAGACCCCGCTAAGAAAGCCCTATTCAGCCTGCGCCTCACAACCAACCTGACGACTCCCAGTGATTCAGAGACAGAGTGTCCACAGCGCCTGGTCTGCACTCGAGGCCTCCATAATCAGCAACTGTGAAGAGACGCTCAGTCACTTGACCAGGAAACACCAAGACTGGTTCGACGAGAACGACCAGGAGATCCAGGAGCTAATAAGCCGCAAGCGCAAGGCATTCCTGATCTGGAAACAGCAACAGAACTCGAGAGCAAGAAAGCAGCTCTACAGACGCCTGAAGGCCGAGGTCCAACAAAAAACTCGCGACCTAAAGAACAGATGGTGGGTGGAAAAAGCGCAGGAGACCCAGCAGCTAGCCGACAACCACGACATGCGTGGATTCTTTAGCGCAGTCAAGACCACCTATGGCCCAAGGTCCTACCCCACTGCGGGCCAAGAATGGAGAGGTACTCATCAAGGACAGAGAGGCAGTCAGTGCCCGCTGGAAGGAGCACTTCGAAGATCTCCTTAACTGAGACTCTGTCTTCGACGCGAATGTCCTCAACTCCATCCCGCAGCATGCTACCCGCCACCACCTCCGCACAACCCCAGCCCGGCTTGAGGTTGAAAAGGCCATCCGACAACTGAAGAACAAGACCTCAGGAGCAGATGGAATCCCCGCCGAGGTGCTAAAACATGGCGGTGAAGCACTATTGGCGCGAATACATGAACTCATTTCTCTTCTCTTATTTGGAAGGAGGAGAGCATGCCAGGGGATCTCCGAGACGCCGTAATCGTGACCATGTTCAAGAAAGGTGACAAGTCCGATTGCGGTAATTACAGAGGAGTGTACAGCCAATGAAGTACTTTTGAAGTGTAGTCACTGTTGTAATGTAGGAATTGCGGCAGCTAATTTGCACACTGCAAGCTCCCACAAACAGCAATGTGATTATGACCAGATAATCCTGTTTTTTTGGCGATGTTGATTGAGGGATTAATATTGGCCAGGACACCAGGGATAACTCCCCTGCTATTCTTCGAAATAGTAGCATAGGATCTTTTACGCCCACCTGAGAGCAGGCGGGCCTTGGTTTAACATCTCATCCAAAAGACAGCACCTCTGACAGTGTAGCACTCCCTCGGTACTTTAAAAAAATTATTTCATGGGATCTGGGCGTCACTGGCAAGGCCAGCATTTATTGCCCATCCCTAATTGCCCTTGAGAAGGTGGTGGTGAACCGCCTTCTTGAACCGCTGCAGTCCGTGTGATGAAGGTACTCCCACAGTGCTGTTGGGGAGGGAGTTCCAGGATTTTGACTTGGCGACGATGAAGGAACGGTGATATATTTCCAAGTCAGGATGGTGTGTGACTTTGAGGGGAACTTGGAGGTGGTGGTGTTCCCATGCGCCTGCTGCCCTTGGCCATCTAGGTGGTAGAGGTCGCGGGTTTGGGAGGTGCTGCCGAAGAAATCTTGGCGAGTTGCTGCAGTGCATCTTGTAGCTGGTACACACTGCAGCCACGGTACGCCAGTGGTGGAACGAGTGAATCTTTAAGGTGGTGGATGGGGTGCCAATCAAACGGGCTGCTTTGTCCTGGATGATGTCGAGCTTCTTGAGTGTTGGTGGAGCTGTACTCATCCAGGCAAGTGGAGAGTATTCCATCACACTCCTTACTTGTGCCTTGTAGATGGTGGAAAGGCTTTGGGGAGTCAGGAGGTGAGAAACTCGCCGCAGAATACCCAGCCTCTGACCTGCTCTTGTTGCCACAGTATTTATGTGGCTGGTCCAGTTAAGTTTCTGGTCAATGGTGGCCCCCAGGATGTTGATAGTGGGGAATCTGTGATGGTAATGCCATTGAATGTCAAGGGGTGGTGGTTAGACTCTCGCTTGTTGGAGATAGTCATTGCCTGGCACTTGTGTGGCGCGAATGTTACCTGCCACTTATCAGCCCAAGCCTGAATGTCATTCAGTTCTTGTTGCATGCGGGCATGGACTGCTTCATTATCGGCGAACATCCCCATTTCTGACCTTATGTTGGAGGGAAGGTCATTGATGAAGCAGCTGAAGATGGTTGGGCCTAGGACGCTGCCCTGAGGAACTTCTGCAGCGATGTCCTAGGGCTGTGATGATTGACCTCCAACCACCACAATCATCTTCCTTTGTGCTCGGTATGACTCCAGCCAGTGGAGAGTTTTCCCCCCCGATTCCCATTGACTTCAGTTTTACTAGGGCTCCTTGATGCCACACTCAGTCAAATGCTGCTTTGATATCAAGGGCAGTCACTCTCGCCTCACCTTTTGGAATTCAGCTCCTTTGTCCATGTTTGTCCACATTGTCGGGTAGATGCCAGTGTTGTAGCTGTATTGGAATAGCTTGGCTCGAGGCGCGGCTAGTTCTGGAGCACAAGTTTTCAGCACGACAAGGGATGTTGTCGGGGCCCATATCCTTTGCTGTATCCAGTGCACTCAGCCGTTTCTTGTTATCACGTGGAGTGAATTGAATTGATTGAAGCCTGGCTTCTATGATGGTGGGGACCTCAGGAGGAGGCCGATATGGATCATCCACTCGGCACTTCTGGCTGAAGATGGTTGCAAACACTTCAGCATTGTCTTTTGCACTCGCGTGCTGGGCTCCACCATCATTGAGGATGGGGATATTCATGGAGCCTCCTCCTCCCGTTAATTGTTTCATGGTCCACCACCATTCGCGACTGGATGTGGCAGGACTGCAGAGCTTTGATCTGATCCATTGATTGTGGGATCGCTTTGCCCTGTCTATAGCATGCTGCTTCCGTTTTTTAGCATGCATGTAGTCCGGTGTTGCAGCTTCCCCAGGTTGGCACCTGATTTTTAGGTACGCCTGGTGCTGCTCCTGGCATGCTCTTCTGCATTCCTTATTGAACCAGGGTTGGTCCCCTGGCTTGATGGTAATGGTATATGAGTGAGGGATATGCCGCGCCGTGAGGTTACAAGATTGTGGTGGAATACAATTCTGCTGCTGCTGATGGCCCACAACGTCTCATGGATGCCCAGTTTTGAGCTGCTACATCTGTTCTGAATCTATCCCATTTAGCACGGTGGTAGTGCCACACAACATGATGGAGGGTGTCCTCAGTGTGAAGACGGGACTTCGTCTCCACAATGACTATGCAGTCATAGACAGATGCATCTGCGACAGGTGGATTGGTGAGGACGAGGTCAAGTAGGTTTTTCCCTCGTGTTGGTTCTCTCACCACCTGTCGCAGGCCCAGACAGCCCTTGCTACCCTCGGTGCTTCTTCCAAGTGGTGTTCAACATGGAGGAGTACTGATTCATCAGCTGAGGGAGGGCGGTAGGTGGTACTCAGCAGGAGGTTTCCTTGCCCATGCTTGACCTGAAGCCATGAGTCTTCATGGGGTTCAGAGTCAATGTTGAGGACTCCCAGGGCCACTCCTTCCCGACTGTAAACCACTGTGCTGCCACCCCTGGTAGGTCTGTCCTGCTGGTGGGACAGGACACACCCAGGGATGGTGATGGAGGAGTTTGGGACATTGGCTGAAAGGTATGATTCTGTGAGTATGACTATGTCAGGCTGTTGCTTGACTAGTCTGTGGGACAACTCTCCCAATTTTGCCACAAGTCCCCAGATGTTGGTGAGGAGGACTTTGCGGGGTCGACTGGGCTGGGTGTGCCGTTGTCATGTCTGTAGCCGGTGCCGAGGTCGATGCTGGGTGGTCCGTCCGGTTTTATTCTTATTATGTTTCGTAGCGGTTAGTTACAACTGAGTGGCTTGCTAGGCCATTTCAGAGGGAAATTAAGAGTCAATCACTTTGCTGTGGGTCTGGAGTCACATATCGGCCAGACCAGGTAAGGACGGCAGATTTCCTTCCCTAAAGGATATTAGTGAACCAGATGGGTTTTTACGACAATCTGATAGTTTCATGGTCACCATTACTGATACTAGCTTTTTATTCCAGATTTATTTAATTAACTGAATTTAAATTCCCCAGTTGCTGTGGTGAGAGTTGAACTCACATCTCTGGATCATTAGTCCAGGCCTCTGGATTACTAGTCCAGTAACTAATCCCACTGCACTGGAGTGTCAGCCTAGATTTTGTGTTCAAGTCTCTAGAGTGGGCCTTGTGGGCCATGCACAATCTAGCCTATTAGGGACTCCACCTCTATCTTGTCGCATTAACAACATTTCTGCATAAGTGAATAGCACAATGGATTTTTCTCTCCACAGCATGGTGGAGCAGGAGGTTGAGGTGAGGGCGACTGGGAAATCGAGAACCAACCAACTACCCAGTGAAGGGGGTCTACTGCAGCAGCTGCAGATTCCTGGAACTTCTCTAAGAGCAGTGCTTGGTGAAGTTCAGACTCAACAGGGATGCTATGGCTGATGTGTGCCATTGGGTCCCCAATGACCTGCAATTGTTCATCATGCACTACTGGTGGCAGTGCAGCTCACCACTGCTCTCAAGATTTTTGTCATAGTGTCATTCCAGGTACCAAAAAGGGACTTTGTAGGAATCAGTTCCTCTGTCATCTACTACTGCATTGAGGAGATAACTGAAGGGCTGTTTGACCATACACCCAGCAAGATATACTTCAGCAGGCACCAGCAGTAGAGGTAACATCAACTTTAACAGATTTCTGGCTTCACCTGGACATGGCATCATTGGCTATATGCATATGGCCATTTGTGCATCTATCAACAACTGTGGCTAAATAGGAAGTGATCATATTCTATCAATGTGCAACTGGTCTATGACCCCTCCCAGAAAATAATACATGCTTCCTGGGAAGAGTACCGATGATGCCTTCAATCAAATGTGCTGCAATTCTTAAGAGAATGAAGCATGGAGTTTTGGTTCTTCAGAAATATGAGCTATGTGATTCATATGCTGGATACCTCTGCACAGCAGAAATCAAATACAAAAAAGCACATGTTGGAACCAGGGCCCTCAATATGCAAATATTTGCAGTGCTAAAGCAGCACTTCAGATGCTTGCTGGTCAGAATAGGAATCTTGCAGTATTGCCAGTGAGTGGAAAGTGTACAAAATTGTTGCACGCTGCACAATATTGCCACAGCCAGAGGCTTCACCATGGACTTGGATGAGAAGCAGCAACAAGGCATAGCCAACAAACAATGGTGCAAAGAAGCCAGCAGCAGCAGATGAGCCACTACAGCCAGAGATGGGTGTGAGAAGATTTCATCTGCAGTTGGCCACTAACTTTCAATTAGACTTATTTACAATTTGGGATCTGCTAGTTGTTTTACATGTTTAGTAGTGCCTCAGAGCTCCACAGGCCAATTTTCTTGTCCAGCACACCCTGATCTTGATGGGGAGTACTGGATGGCAAAATCAACAAAATAAAGTCCTGTTGGATTTCCAATGAATCTGGGCCCCACTCATTTTCCAGTTGGAACTTGCGGCAGGCTTTTGAAGCTCCTGACTAAAGCATGCTAGATGGCAAGTTCCCACCATGCCCAGGAGGCCTTGGGTTGGATTTTCAGATGGGAAAACCATTAAAAGGCCCAAGATGTTAAAAGCGAGTGTTTTCTTGGCAATTCTTTCTGCTTGCACTAAGGTTTTCATGAGCCTTGTGCCAGTTGTTAACTATTTTTTGCCTTCAATTTCCTTTACTGGCACCAGTGGGTTTGCCAATGGGATCTTCTGAGTTGATGTCATTGGAGAAAGAGGAGGGCATGCGGCAGAATGCGAGGTAGATCATGCAACCCTAGAGTTGCTCTTTGGCCTCCTGCTGGCACCTTCACATCTGTAGAGTGGGATGAAATTACCTCACTTTGGCAAACATTGTCTTAGTGGAGGCTTCTCTTTCCCAAAGGAAATTATGTCAGCAGACCCTCAGTGGCATCACTACGATATGTGAATACATGACTAACTGTTATGCAGGAAGATTCTTCAGGAGCATTCCAGTCACAGCATGTCATGCTTACATGATGTGGAGATGCCGGTGTTGGACTGGGGTGGACAAATGTGAGAAGTCGCACAACACCAGGTTATAGTCCAACAGCTTTATTTGAAATCACAAGCTTTCGGAGCGCTGCTCCTTCGTCAGGTGAAGTGAAGAGATGCATATAGGCACAGCATATATAGTCAGAGAACACTGCCAGATGATTACAGTTAATCTTTCCAACTGCTTACATGGTCATTGCATGAAAGAAAAGTGACCAAGAACTTGCGTTGCCTGATTACTCTCACCCACCATTACCTGATTGGTCACACCCACCAAGATGCCACTAGCAAATTCTGCAGGCCTTGATACCTATCGAGGAACGACATGGGACCCTGTCTTCTCAGGGTCTGGGTCAGCAGAAAGGTAGATGCAGAGCTGTGCCATACACTGCAAGGTTACTTGCAGCAACCTTGTAGCGTAGGTCTGGTACGTGCAGGGATAATAAAGGTCAGCTAGTGCTTGAAACTTAGCGCTACCTCCTTGCAGGCATGTTGAAATGCTGATCTATGTGAATGGTACTGTGAAACGACATAGAAGGCAATCCTTCTCCCAACCACCCCATGCAGAATCATTGTGACTGTAGCAGCCATCAAATAGGGGCTCTGGTGCTGGCTGTTTCCCCACTTGCCTGTAGACTCATGCCTGCATCAAAGAGAGCAAAGCGGATTGCACTTGCCGCCTCGGTTCTGATTTCTCTGTTTCTACTATATATGGGTCATTAATCCTTGATTTGTGAGAGGAGAAAAATATAGCCTAAAGTTTGGGGTTTGTGTACAATTTTTGTCCTTTTTATATGTTAATTATATTATTGTTTTCGTTGGGTTCTTCTGATTTGATCTCAATGGGTGAATGTTTAGGGGAAAGAGTTTAATATGCTTCAGATGATATCTTTGCTCCAACCACATTCCCATTCATATACCAAATTTAGTATTGGATTACTTTCACAATTATTCTTATCATTTTATTCAGATAATACAAAAATGATGATATTGTTTAGGGCTTGGTTAAAAATGAAGTTACTGAAGTCAAGACCTTGGCTTTCAAGGACACCATTTACTTTCTAAGAACTTGCTCACAGACTTCCAACTCATTTTTGGATTGATGTATAACAGTACAATTTCTTTACTGGCTGTGGTCCTGTTTGAAGAATGATTATGTTGGTTTTTCGAGGATAAAAGGAGACCAATTGGTCCATCGTGCCTGTGCCGGCTCTCTGAAAGTGCTACCATATAGTCTTACTCCCCCGCAACGCATCCGCGCAGTGATCGGGAGGTCCCGCGCAGGCCGCTCACCAGCTGTTGGCGATGGAGAAGATATTGCGCATGCGATATTAGAGGGACCATTGCTCCCCTGCTCTTTCCCCATAGCCCTACAAATTTTTCTTCTAAGTATATATTCAATTCCCCTTTTTGAAAGTTGCTATTGAATCCACTTCCACCTTTCAGGAGGCAGTGCATTCCAGATCATAACAGCTCGCTGCATTAAAAAAAAATTCTCCTCCTCTCCCCCTGGCTTTTTTGCCAATTGTTTTAAATCTGTGTCCTCTGGTTACTGACCCTCCTGCCAGTGGAAACAGTTTCTCCCTATCTACTCTCTCAAGACTTCATACCATTTTGAACACCTCTATTAAATCTCCTCTTAACCATCTTGCTCTAAGGAGAAAAATCCTAGCTTCTCTAGTCTCGCCACATAACTGATCCATCCCTGGTACCATTCTGGTAAATCTCCCCTGCACCCTCTCCAAGGCCTTGACATCCTTCCTAAAGTGTGGTGCCCACAATTGGACACAATACTCTAGCTGAACTCTCTACTTGTTAATAGAAGTATTTTTACCTGCTGCCTTTTCATACCACATTCTATTGCTTGGCTGAGGCATACTTAGAATAACAAAGCAAATGCTGGCGTGTATTTGAAGCCTTCAGCTATTAACCTGATCATTAAGGTATGCACTCATTTGACAAAGGCAGTCAGTTGTTTGATAATTTAATGCATGTCATCGTGAACCCAGATTTAATCTGGAATTTGTACCATTTTAATAAAATTATGTTTAAGTATAAAAGTGAGGCTCTTGTGAGGTGAGTGGGATTAATTGGATAGCTCTACCAAAGAGCCGACACAGGCACAATGGGCCGAATGACCACCTTCTGTGCTTTATCACTCTGATTCTTAATATAAAAGGATCCCTTCAGAAAAAAAAAATCAGGATTTGTAGAGAAATTAACTTTGACATCCATTTTTATTTCTTTGCTGCATTTTGTTCTTTCAAAATAAAAATATTAAGAAAATGGACTGAGTACTGATGTAATTGGGGGAACTGGCTTGGTGGTGTTATGAAGACTGATAGTATGAATGGTACATCGTTGAAATTGCACAGTCACAAAAGCATCCCAGATTAATTAGCATCGCCTAGAAGTTACTGTTGCCGATATTAGCGGACGAACACTTGACATGTTCATTGACATTGCTTTGTCTATTATTTTAATGGAATAGTTAACCCATTTAAATCAAAGAGGGCTAACTCTTGCGTTAAAATAGTGGCCAGAGGATATAATATGAATGTGTTAAGTGTTTGTCCACAAATATTGTCAACAGTAATTTTTAGGCTTGTATTCCTCTGGTGTTAATTTAGCACTCACATTGTTAGGCTCAGTAACTTCTTTAAGCAGGTTCTAATTAAAAGATGATAAAAGTTAATTTAAATATAGTTTGGTTTCTAAAAGAGTTCAGTGGCCAAGGCTCTTACTTTAATCTCTTATATTAATAATTGACAAAATATTCAGTTCTTTAAGAGTGCATTTTTACTACAAGTTTAGAGTCAGTGCAAAGTGATTTCTAAAATAAAAATAGAAAATGCTGGAGACACTCAGCAGGTCAGACAGCATCTGTGGAGAGAGAAACAGAGTTAACGTTTCAGGTCGATGACCCTTCGTCAGAGTGATTTCTACTTCACTTTGCACCAGCGCTAAATTG
The DNA here is from genome assembly GCA_030390025.1 of Squalus acanthias. Lineage (NCBI taxonomy): Eukaryota > Metazoa > Chordata > Chondrichthyes > Squaliformes > Squalidae > Squalus > Squalus acanthias. Next base: position 11,604,902 of record CM059440.1, read on the forward strand.
CTGTAGTGAAAATCCAGAGCTAGGACCACATCTGACTCTCGAGTGTGTCCGGTTCATCCAGAAAGTTTTACTCTCTTTTGCTGCAGTCAGGGCTCAACCTGTCTCTGCATCTGTGTGAAGTGTAAGAACTTCACACCACAGCTACAACTGTAGTGCAGATTATTGCATGAAATCTTCACTTAATGAACCATTGTCTTGAAACTGACCATTGCTACTGTTTTTTTTAGTGTGTTCCTAATTTGAGAAATATTTGATGGATTTTGCACACATCTCAAAAGCAGCCTTATCCCATTTTAGTTCTAAATATGGAACAATTCTTGTGTAATTTAAGATAGCTGCCTCTCCCATGGATCTGTACTCAATTCAGTAAACAGACAGATGTTATCAAGTCACGTTACTTAAAGTTACTACCTTTCTTGAAGAGAGTAACATGGCCCCTTTCAACTTTTACTGAATTTCAGCTGTATTAGTTGAAGTACTGATGATGTATCTCTATTTCCATCTACTTTCTTCACCTGAGTAAAATGTAATTGTTTTAAATAAAAACATCATCTTGAGTGAATTAAGCTAGTAATCTTGTGCTGCACTTGTTTGTTTGACAAATGGAACAATTTAATTCTTATTAGAGCACATGCAACAAAAAACAAATATCTGTACATAAATATACACACTTACAAGTGTGTAAAGTGTGCATATGTCCCTGTGAATGTTTGTGTCTATTGATCAATAATCAAGTGGAAATTCTTTCTCTAAGCTCACGATAACTTGCATTATAATAATTAACATGTCAGTATGGATATCATCATGACTTATTGATCTTGCAGTCTGTTAGAATTAATAACTGGAAAGTTTGTAAATCTACGATGTGACTGCAAAAAGTGTCAGAGTTCTTGGAAATCGCATCCTCTCTGCAGCATACGTGATATAGTTTTCTTTTACTCGAACACTTAAAGACATTAATGAGCTTTTTCCTGACTAATTTTTGCTAACCTGCAAGTTGTGAAATTAGTGTCGTTATCTCATTTGTACTATAAGGGTGCTGTAATGCAAAGGAAGTACATTTCGTTTTAATTGAACAACTTTTGGGTCATCTGAGCAGCACAGCTTGTTAGTCTCCAAATCTATTAAATCATGAAATGGTAGGGTAGGGATCTGTGCTTGCGATTCTCTGGGTACGAAATTCCGGATCCCTGCCAGGAGTGATGTGTGGATAGAGAGCAGATACACAAGGTGTCCTGTGCTGCTGTCATGCATGTCAAATTGGTTACAGGGGAACACTGGCAGGGATCTGGGATCAGGTTGCCCTGTTTGCCTTCAATGGAGCACTGCTTTGTTGGGAGAATTTTTTTTTGTTGCAAAAATGAAGCAAGATGCCGATTGGGAGGGGGAATGAATCAATAAAGCGCTATTGCTATTCTGAACCCAAATAACTGGTAAACGTTTCATATTCAAGTTGTTTAGTAAATATGATGGATTGGATTGAAAGGTTACAGTGGGATTGCAAATCAGCACCACGGTAATTAAAAGCATAATGGAAAAGATTGTTGTTTTTGTTAGATCATCACACCTGGAAGCCTCAGGCAGCTTTGCGACATTTTTGGGTCCTTGTGAGACCAATTATTAAAGGTGAAGTCATACTGAGTACTATGCGTGTTGCTAAGAGTGGGAATTGCTGTAATGAACCAAAGCCCTGGACAGAGAGTCCTGCTCAGGAAGCACACATGTCAAATATTCAATCACAAAGCAGGATGTGCTTTAGCAAAGGAAAATTAACATTTTCCAAAGATGACATATAAAATCTGAGAATCTCCCGTGTTTTGTTTTAATTTCCGTTGGGGCACGTTCAAGGACTATTTAATGTTTTGTCCAAAATAATAGACTAGATTGGCATTTTTACATTTGTTATCTCCAGTGTCCTGGCTAATATTTGTCCCTCAATCAACATAACAAAAACAGATTATCTGGTCATTATCACATTGCTGTTTGTGGGAGCTTGCTGTGCGCAGTTGGCTGCCGCATTTCCTACATTACAACAGTAACCACACTTCAAAAAGTACTTCATTGGTTGTAAAGCGCTTTGGGACATCCTGAGGTTGTGAAAGGCGCTATAGAAATATTTGTTTTCCTGCAGGTCTTTTAGTGAGAAAGCTGTGGTGTATCAAGGGTGGTGCAGAGGGGATGTATTCATACTTGAGGGTTTTATTTTCATAATGGCGGGAGGTAGTGTTTTGCCCACAATTACCAGTGTAGTCCTGTACTTGGTTTTGCCATTGGGGACATTTTATTTGACACATGGTTTGTGATTCTACCACAAAATAATGGTACAGTACATCAAGCAATAAAATGTTAGATTGAGTTTGCCTTGGTTGTTGCTCACGCACAGACTTGACTGACATAATTGTAATCAGATCTTACTTGTGTGTTACTAATGCAGTCTCACTTCGTACACAATTGTATATTTGCCTCAGAGTTGCTGCACTATAAATGGCTGAGCTGGCAATGTACTGAGCTTGCCCTATGATTTATTGCACAGTTGCCTGGAAACTACAAGAAATGCGTCATCTTGAATGTGATTCTTTCACACTTTAGCGTTTTAGTCAATCCATTCACTTAAAAGACAACTGTAAGGGATAAAACTTTGGGATCAGTATCATAACTTAAGCCATCCTGTTATTAAAAAATCTCAGGAGCTGTTCTGATAGTAAGCCATGTTGTAATGTTTGAACACCTGTATCCTTTGTTGATGGTGAAAGGGCACTTTGCTTTACATTTTGGTAACCCCTATTTTTGGACAGTCTTCACTTAAGTGGACTCATTCAGAACTGTCACCATCAAAATTTAAATCTGCACTTGAAATATTATCTAACAGCTTTTAGTGTCACCCATGGCTCAGTGCGCAGCGCACTCGACTCTCAGTCAGAAGGTTGTGGGTTCCAGTCCCACTCCAGAGACAAACGCACAAAAATCTCGGAGACACTCCAGTGCAGTACTGAGGGAGTGCTGCACTGTCAGAGGTGCCATCTTTCAGATGAGATGTTAAACCGAGGCCCTGTCTGCCCTCTCAGGTGGGTGTAAAAGATCCCATGGCACTATCTCGAAGAAGAGCAGGGGAGTTGTCAGCGGTGTCCTGGCCAATATTTATCCCTCAATCAACATCACAAAAATACAGATTATCTGGTCATTATCACATTGCTGTTTGTGGGAGCTTGCCATGCGCAAATTGGGTGCTGCGTTTCCTACATTACAACAGTGACTATATTCCAAAAGTACGTCATAGGTTGTAAAGTGCTTTGTGATGTCCGGAGGTCGTGAAAGGCACTACATAAACACAAGTCTTTTTTTCTTAACAACAAGAAAAGCCAATTAAGAACATTACAACTTTGACCCTCTTCCACCTAGTGCACAACATAACAACAAAAAAAGACATTGTAATTCCAAATATTATTGGAAGCACTCCCACGATAATCTTTAAGAAATAAACTCCATGAATGTACATTTGATCTGGCGCACGGTATTTGGAAAAATAAAGTAGAAATAGGTGCAATACACAACAATAATACTGTATTGGTGGGAAAAGTATATATCATTTCCATTGCTTGCAGTTTAAGAAAAGCAGCATCAAATTCCACAGCAAAAAGTGCAGTCTAATTTTAGAGCAGGACCAACTGAGGTGTGGTACTTCACTGTTGAAGTTCTGCATCTGTTTACCTTGCCTTTTGTTTCTGTTTTTGTTCCTTCTCCGCTATCTTCCTTGGTCAGGGTGAAATGGTTCTGCCCATGAGCATCTATACAGACAGCATCAGTGCTGCCAGTTGGTTATCTAGTGAGAGAGACAATACCCCACAGAACTTGATCTCCTTTTGACAAGAATGCCTATTCATTACATAAGATTACATAGGATATACGGCACAGAAACAGGCCATTTGGCCCAACCAGTCCATGCTGGCGTTTATGCTCCACATGAGCCTCCTCCCATCTTTCCTCATCTAAATCTGTCAGCATAACCCTCCATTCCCTTCTCCCTCATAGGCTTGTCTAGCCTCCCCTTAAATGTATCTATACTATTCGCTTCAACATCTCCCTGTAGTAGCGAGTTCCACATTCTCGCCACTCTTTGGGTAAAGAAGTTTCTTTTGAATTTCCTATTGGATTTCTTGGTAACTATCTTATATTGATGGCCTCTAGTTATGCTCTTCCTCACAAGTGGAAACATTCTCTCTCTATCCTTTCATAATTTTAAAGAGCTCTATTAGATCACCCCTCAGCCTTTTTCAAGAGAAAAGAGACCCAGCCTGTTCATCCTTTCCTGATATGTATACCCTCGCATTTCTGGTATCATCCTTGTAAATCTTCTCTGCACCCTCTCCAGTGCCTTGATATCCTTTTTATAATATGGCGACCAGAACTGTACGCAGTACTCTGTAGTGGTGATTCCCAGTAGGACAGATACTGTGACAGGACAGTGTGTGGTGATTCCCAGCAGGACAGATACTGTGACTGGACAGTATAGTGGTGATTCCCAGCAGGACATATACTGTGACAGTACAGTGTGTAGACTCTTGCCTTCTCTCCATATCTTAAAATACTGTACTTATTTATTCGCCGCTGAATGTAGCAAGGCTAAGTGGAACCTGCTGGGATTAAAACCCAGGATTTTCTGGCCCCGAGTCCAGTGTCCAGCCAATTGAGCTACCAGAGACATGTTTAAGCAAAATTAAAAGAACCACGTTTCCAAGCTCGGCATCCATCGCTTCTCTAAGCAACCCAATTAAGACTGGCAAAGCCTTGACCTCTAGGGGAGAAGCCTAGGTCTGAATATTGGTGAAGACAAGTATTTAATGTTCGTTTCCTCTCTCATTCTTGCAAGTAAAAATGCTGAGGCTGCAGTAAGTTCTTTTTTTACAAATTAAAGGAAAGAATGACTTGCATTTCTATAGCGCCTTTCACGACCACCGGACTTCCCAAAGCGCCTTACAGCCAATTAAGCACTTTTGAAGTGTAGTCACTGTTGTAATGTAGGAAACGCAGCAGCCATTTGCGCACAGCAAGCTCCCACAAACACCAATATGATGATGACCAGATAATCTGTTTTTGTTATGTTGATTGAGGGATAAATATTGGCCAGGACACCGGGGATAACTCCCCTACTCTGCTTCGAACTAGTGCCATGGGATCTTTAACATCCACCTGAGAGAACAGACGGGGCCTCAGTTTAACATCGTATCCTGAAGACGGCACCTCCAACAGTGCAGCACTCCCTCAGCATTGCACTGGAGTGTCAGCCTAGATTTTTGTGCTCAAGTCTCTGGAGTGGGACTTGAACCCACAACCTTCTGACTCTGAGGCGCGAGTGCTACCCACTGAGCCACAGCTGACACTATTCATAATTAGCCATTCATAAGGATATAATCAATGACAGATAATGGTGTGCCAACATTAAAAGCCATGGAATGGTCGGGTCACTCATGAGTTGAGGCATCTTGGATAACATTCCCTTCTTTGGTTGGAAGAAGAAAGGTTACTGCATTTTCAGATGCCAGTGCTGTGCTGGCTAACTAGACTTGTACTCCTGTGAATATTGAAGATCAAGGGGTGTTTAAGATGATTAAAGGATTTGATAGGGTAGATAGAGAGAAAATATTTCCTCTGGTGGGGAGTCCAGGACAAGGTATAACCTTAAAATTAGAGTCAGAAAGCACATTCTTCACACACAGGGTAATGGAAATCTGGAGGCCCCCCCCACCCCCCACCCCCACCCCAAAAAAGCTGTTGAGGCTAGGACAATTGAAAATTAAAAAACTGAGATTGATAGATTTTTGTTAGGCAAGGGTTTTAAGGGCTATGTAATAAAGGCGGGTAGATGGAGTTAAGATACAGATCAGCCATGATCTAACTGAATGGTGGAACAGGCTCGAGGGGCTGATTGGCCTACTCATGTTCCTAACTGGAGGAAGGATTTGTGGGGAAGGAAACTCCCTCAAAATGGCAAATGGAGAGTTATTAGCTGGGTAGCTGATTTCTGCAGGAGTTCTAGGTGAATTACCACATCTTCCCTTGCATACGGGGTGGGGATGAAAGCTTCTGGGTTCATCAATATGTACAAACCACTCTCTGTGCTAAAAGAGCCTTTAAGTATTGGTCATAAACGCAGCACTTTAGGAAGGTAGTAGCTTGTATTGGTCAGGATTATTTTTTTCTGCTAGGAGTATTTACTATACCCAAGCTGAACCTGTTACTAGTGCTCTAGTGTTGGTCAAGGTGGGACTGGGTTACACTGATGGCAGCATTCAGCTGGAGATCAATTCGGCATTGCATGCATGAACCAAACGGGACTTCAGAGGTTTAGTCACTCTAATGGTTGCTCTCGAAGAGAGTATTTAACTCCGCACAGACAAAAATAATAAATCATTTTGGAAGGCAGGAACTGTATTTTTAATGGGGAAACTTTGACTCCTGGACTAGTGAATTAATGTTTCTTTTTCTGAAATGGGTCATGATGTGATGTACTAGTGACCTTGAAATATCTACTTTTTTTCCTGATATTTCAACGGTTAATTTAAGGAATATGCAGTTACCTGCAACTACCCTTCACCCGTGGGATTCCTGCCAATTACAGAGCCACAATTTGGGACACAGAGTGAAGGTGACCAGTGTGAATATACCAACTGCATATTCCTAAAATTAACCAGTCTAATTCGCATACTTGGATCACATGTAGTGCAGTAAACAAGTAGGAACCTTTTAGCTTCTATCTATATGTTGTTGGCTAGCTGAGGCACTATAGTTTTAAACAGCACATGGATTTGCAAATGGGCTATTATTACATGCTGTTACAAAAAACCCATTGCGATCACATTATTTCTTGACAAACTAGTTGTGCCGGGATTTAACTGTATTTGCATTGTATTCTTTTCATGACCTGAGACTGACAGCGGGTGCTGCTTATCTCATGCTAAGGATCGTATTACAAACACACCTATTTCACATTTTTCTGTTAACGTATTTGTGAATGTCAGCAGATCTGAGTTTCTGTACCTCAAATCATATAATTAGGAAACCGCCTGAGGTGACTGACTCCAGACTATGGAATGACAGATGTTGAAATCTGCACTGCTTTGGAGCAAAGTTGAATGTTTCGTACATGGGTGTGACGAGTTTAAAATCAGTTAGTGGGTGCGTTGCTTTGTTCTTAACAATTCAAATAGTTTTTTTTAGAAACTCCTATTGATTTTCTAAACGCTTGTAATAGATGGTCTTGCTATGCAGTTATTGAACAGCTCCAACAATGTATTGTTGCTACATAGTGAAACTTAAAGGGAGTCTTATAACTAAAAATGTCGATTGTTTCGAAGTATAATTTCTTTTATTCTGGATGTTGTATTTTAACAGGATAATTCTTTAAGAAAAATAAATAATCTAAAAAGGAGAAACTCTGAAGAATAAGTTTTAATTTTAAAAAAATGAATGTGATTCACAGTACCTGCTTATTGTTTATGCTAATGAGTTGACCCAACTAAATTCTGACCAAACAGTGAAGTTGTGTGTGACGGAGGGTTGGATCTTTAATATTCAAAACAAAGGTACCAGGTTTATTATTTATACCATGGTTCTGGTCAGTTAACTAAGAAGAGCTTAGCTGCAAAGATTAATTGGATGATGATGTGGAATGCAGTAAATTAAACAGACTCCGAAGGGGTTTTCATGGAGGCAAGGCTACTGCTGAGGGAATTTTCGAAGCTGTTCTGTGCCTGTGACAAGAGACTTTGTTAGCCAGGGAGTTATGATGCTTTTGGGTGGAGGTAGAAAATTGTTCAGGTGAGGGGGGAGAGTTAGTTTGGCTCAGGATTAAGGGCTTAGTGAAGCATTGGAGAGAGACTGGAACAGATATTTAAGTACTTTCAAAAAGAAAAGGCAGAGTAAATTGTCTGAGAAGTTGATTGTGCGCAGTGGTCTGGATTTGAAAGCTTTGTAAAGGCTGTTACTGAGTGTTTCAGTTTTTACATTGGGACCCACTACTTTTTTTACATTTGTTTTGCGAGTAATACCATGAATTAAACTATAGCAAACTTCTGCGGACAGACACATCATTTTAACCTTTGATATACTATGACCTTAATAAGAAAGAAAGACTTCAATTTATACAGCGCCTTTCATGACCACAGGACGTCCCAAAGTGCTTTACAGCCAATGAAGTACTTTTGAAGTGTAGTCACTGTTGAAACGCGGCAGCTAATTTGCACACAGTAAGCTCCCACAAACGGCAATGTGATGATGACCAGATCATCTGTTTTTGTTATGTTGATTGAGGGATAAATATTGGAGAACTTCCCTGCTCTTCTTCGAAATAGTGCCATGGGATCTTTTACATCCACCTGAGAGAGCAGACGGGGCCTCGGTTTAACGTCTCATCTGAAAGACGGCACCTCCGACAGTGCAGCACTCCCTCAGCACGGCACTGGAGAGTCAGCCTAGATTATATGCTGATGTCTCTGGAGTGGGACTTGAATCTTCTGACTCGGAGGTGACAGTGCTACCCACTAAAACCACTGGCTGCATTATCCTTTGTTCCATTGGTAATCAAGGGAAATTTATTTTGTTTTTAACAGGGAAATATATTCACTGAATAGGTGCATAATTCTAAAGGCAGATAGCTGCAGAGTTACCATATGCCCTATACACCAGCCATATCCGAATCATCGATTATGTGCTCAAGGAAAGACTTCATGTAACATATTCCGTGTCGGTGAAACCAAAACCGCTGTACAACAATGCAAATTGTGTGGCATAACTCGGATGTAAAATCGAGATGTTGTTCTCTCACTGCTTTCGATATGCACCTGCTGCGCCCAGTAATATTTAAAATGTTTCCAGATAGCCTGTCTTTTATTGTTAGCAGAGGTCGAGCCGTGATTAAAATGTTTAGGTACTAGTGAGCTGATGCATGGCAGCATGAGTCATAGAGTTATACAGCACAGAAAGAGGCCCTTCGGCCCATCGTGTCCGCGCCGGCCATCAAGCCCTGTCTATTCTAATCCCATTTTCCAGCACTTGGTCCATAGCCTTGTATGCTATGGCGTTTCAAGTGCTCATCTAAATGCTTCTTGAATGTTGTGAGGGTTCCTGCCTCTACCATCCTTTCAGGCAGTGAGTTCCAGATTCCAACCACCCTCCTGGGTGAAAAAGTTTTTCCTCAAATCCCCTCTAAACCTCCTGCCCCTTACCTTGAAACTATGCCCCCTGGTTATTGACCCCTCTACTAAGGGGAAACGTTCCTTTCTATCTACCCTATCTATGCCCCTCATAATTTTTGTACACCTCAATCAGGTCCCCCCTCAGCCTTCTTTGCTCTAAAGAAAACAACCCCAGCCTGTCCAGTCTCTCTTCATAGCTGAAGCGCTCCAGCCCAGGTAACATCCTGGTGAATCTCCTCTGCACCCTCTCCAATGCAATCACATCCCTCCTATAGTGTGGCGACCAGAACTGCACACAGTATTCCAGCTGTGGCCTAACTAGCGTTTTGTACAGCTCCTCCATAACCTCCCTGCTCTTGCCTTCATTAGCCGAGGCATAGAATATAAGTATCCCATATGCCTTTTTAGCCACCTTATCTACCTGTCCTGCTGCCTTCAGGGATCTATGTACATGCACACCAAGGTCCCTCTGATCCTCTGTCCTTCCTAGGGTCCTACCATTCATTGTGTATTCCCTTGCCTTGTTAGTCCTCCCAAAATGCATCACCTCACACTTTTCAGGGTTAAATTCCATTTGCCACTGTTCTGCCCATCTAACCAACCCATCTATATCGTCCTGTAGCCTGAGGCTTCCCTCCTCGCTATTTACCACTCCACCAATTTTCGTGTCATCTGCGAACTTACTGATCATACCTCCTACATTCATATCTAAATAATTAATGTACACTACAAACAGCAAAGGACCCAGCACCGATCCCTGCGGTACGCCACTGGACACAGGCTTCCGGTCACAAAAACAACCTTCGACCATCACCCTCTGCCTCCTGCCACTAAGCCAATTTTGGATCCAATGTGCCAAATTGCCCTGGATCCCATGGGCTCTTACCTTCTTGACCAGTCTCCCATGCGGGACTTTGTCAAAAGCCTTACTGAAGTCCATGTAGACTACATCAACTGCACTACCCTCATCCACACACCTAGTCACCCCCTCTCAAAATTCAATCAAATTGGTTAGACATGATCTCCCCCTGACAAAGCCATGCTGACTATCCTTGATTAATCCTTGCCTCTCCAACTGGAGACTAATTCTGTCCCTCAGAATTTTTTCCAATAATTTCCCTACCACTGATGTTAGGCTCACTGGCCTGTAATTCCCTGGTTTATCCCTACTACCCTTCTTGAATAATGGTACTACGTTAGCTGTTCTCCAGTCCTCTGGCACTTCCTCTGTGGCCAGAGGTTCTGAAAATTTGTGTCAGAGCCCCTGCAATCTCCTCCCTTGCCTCACACAGCAGCCTGGGATACATCTCGTCTGGGCCTGGGGATTTATCCACTTTTAAGTCCGCTAAAACCGCTAGTACCTCCTCCCTCTCAATACTAATTTGTTCAAGCATATCACAATCCCCCTGCCTGATTTCTACGCCTATGTCGTCCTTCTCCATAGTGAGAAGTCGCACAACACCAGGTTATAGTCCAACAGTTTTATTTGAAATTACGAGCTTTCGGAGCTCTGCTCCTTCTTCAGTCACTGTAGCTGAAGAAGGAGCGGCGCTCCGAAAGCTCGTAATTTCAAATAAAACTGTTGGACTATAACCTGGTGTTGTACGACTTCTCATTTTTGTCCACCCCAGTCCAACACCGGCATCTCCGCATCATTCTCCATAGTGAACACAGATGCAAAATATTCACCTAGCCAGAGACTGAAGTGTAGCCTGCAGTATCATTTGTGGGTCTGCCTGTTCCATTTGGTCTAATCAAGTACAGGTTCCATCCTAATACCTGTTGTATAACTGCACGGTTGCTGACTTCTTCTTGCTCTGTAGTGTCAGCCAGTGGCTCAGTTGGTAGCACCCTCGCCTCTGAGTCAGAAAGTTGTGGGTTCAAGTCCCACTCCAGAGACTTGAGCACAAAAATCTGGACTGACACTCCAGCGCAGTGCTGAGGGAGCACTGCACTGTCGGAGGTGGCGTCTTTTGGATGAGACGTTAAACCGAGGCAGACATTTAATTGGAGCTCTCACGTGACCTCATGAATAAGGAATACTGCTGAGAATCCACTGTTCCATCATATAGCAGGATAGCAAGGAGTGACTGAGACATTCTGGTAAATGAAGTTACTCTGTGCAGATAGCTTCCTTTTTAACATTTAGAATTGAGGTAATTTGGTAGATTATACTTCCTCTTTAATGTGCAATTGTTTTCAATTTCTCTTTTTTCAACTCTGCCTATCACTAATATCAGTCAGGCATTCCCAAACAAAGCTGGGTATTTTAAAATGTATAAAGTAATTTGTACAAATTTGCTGTTTCATATTGCAAAATGCATTACATTTATCTACATTAAAATCCACCTGCTGTTCCTTAGTACTACTTCTTCTTAGGCAGTCCCTCGGAACCGAAGATGACTTGCTTCCACATTAAAAATGAGTTCGCAGGTGACTGATGAGTCCAATGCGGGACCTACAGTTTCTGTCTCAGGTGGGGCAGACGGTGGTTGATTGGGGGTGGGGGGGGGGGGCGGGTGCTTGGGTTGACGTGCGCTGCCTGCGCTTGCTCCCGGCGAAGAGACTCGAGGTGTTCGGCGCCTTCCCAGATGCTTCTCCTCTACTTTGTGCGGTCTTGGGCCAGGGATTCCCACTTTTTCAAGGAGGCTTTGAGGGTGTCCTTGAAGCGTTTCCTTCTATTTAATGAAGTCCATCTATTTAATGAATCCAGCTCTTTTTTGCTTCTTTGTCTCTCCTATATTTGTCACCTGGCTACAAAGCTTCACATCATCAACAGATTTTATATTATATAAGAAATACTTTCCTCCACATCATTTATGAATAGAGTGATCAGTAGAGGACCCAGAACAGAAACCTGTGAAACACTGCTGGACCCCAGGCAGAGCATTTTCAATTCATCATCACTATTATATTTTGAGATTTTTTTTCTTCACTGGAAGAATTTGGGGATTGAGTTCTGTAAATGTTGCACTTAAAACAAAGTGAATTCACACAAGTTTAAAGCAAATGGCCCACAGGTTGAAGACATTAAAGGATGTGCATTAATTCCAGATGAGCCAGTTTGTAGAATGTCACAGCTCACAGTCTATTTCAAACTGATACAATAAAGGTCTATTGTCTCATCTTGTGCTTAATAATGAGGATGACGGGGAAAGTTGAGCAATTATTTATTTTGTCGTCGATGGTGAACAAATATTCATGCTCACTGTGATGAGGACAATTCTACTCATGTGGACACTGCTCCATCAATACTTGGATCAGACAACAAAAAGGAAAAAATATAATTCAGGGACATTCTGTATTTGAACAAAGGACTGCAAGGCACAGTCCTTGGCCTGGAGCTGGGTAAAGAGATGTCTCCTAACTGCTCACTTTGTTCTTTTAACAATGCTTTTAAGTTTATACCCTCTAGTTACTGACTCATAGACCCATGGAAATAGCTTTTCCTGATCTACTTCAAAACTGCTCATAATTTTGTACACCTCTATACAATCTCCTTTGCCTCTTTTGTTCTAAAGAAAAGAGTGCAGTATCTCCATTCTGTTCTCGCAACTAAAGCCTGTCGTCATCTTAGCGAATCCCTTCTGCACTAAGTCCATGGCAATGACCGCTTTCCTAAAATAAGATGCCCAAAACTGGACACAGTATTCAAACTGCGGTCTAACCAGTAAATTAAAAAAAAAATTCATTATTATTCACTGGATAGTCTTCATCCACTAGTTTAGTTCCAACGAATTCTAAATATTAGTAAGGCATGACTTACCAGTGTCAGCTGTGGCTCAGTGGGTAGCACACTTGCCTCTGAGTCAGAAGGGTGTGGGTTCAAGTCCCACTCCAGAGACTTGAGCACATAAAGCTAGGCTGACACTCCAGTGTAGTGCTGAGGGAGTGCTGCACTGTCGGATGAGACGTTAAACCGAGGCCCCGTCTGCCCTCTCAGGTGGATGTAAAAGATCCTATGGCACTATTTCGAAGAAGAGCAGGGGAGTTATCTCCGGTGTCCTGGTCAATATTTATCCCTCAATCAACATAATGACCAGATAATCTGTTTTTGTTATCACATTGCTGTTTGTGGGAGCTTGCTGTGCGCAAATTGGGTGCCACGTTTCCCACATTACAACAGTGACTACACTTCAAAAAGTACTTCATTGGCTGTAAAGCGCTTTGAGACGTCCAGTGGTCGTGAAAGGCGCTATAGAAATGCAAGTCTTTCTCTTCTTTCTGTTCTTTCTTTCCTTTTCTTTCTAAACCCCTGCGTGACAACTACTTATGGTATCTTGTGATCTTTAGATGATTGCTCGTAGCACGCCCCCTAATGCTGTTACATTTTCCCCATTACAGCTATTGGGTTAACTGATCGATAACTTCCAGGTTCATATCTCAGTCATTTTTATTATTTGGGAGAATATTTGCTACCCACATCTTTGCTACCTTGCAGAGCTACTGCTTCAGTTTTTATGGAGCTCCCGCCAATGTTTATTGGTGTTTCACCTGTTATCTCCCTCATTTCCTTGAGAATTCTTGGGTGGAACCCTTCTGGCACAGGTGTCTTGCAGACATTTTAATTCTTTGATTTTCTACATCACACATGCTTTACTAATATCTTGCATGTTCCAGAACAAAATGACTGGGTCTATAATTTGGGTACGGTCGTGTAGTGTGATGTTAATGGACCAGTTATTCTGAGGCCTGGACTAATAATCCAGAGAACGTGAGTTCAAATCCTACCAATGCAGTTGGAAAATTTGAATTCAGTTTGTGTAAAAAAAAAAGAAAGAAGCTGGGATTAGTAAAAGTGACTATGAAGAGCTGTCGGAGTGTCGTAAAAACCCAATTGGTTCACTAGTGTCCTTTAGGAAAGGAAACCTGCCGTCCTTAACCAGTCTGGCCTATGTATGTATGACTCCAGTCCCACACAAACGTGCCCTTTGAAGTGACCTAGCAAGCCACTTAGTTGTGGCAACTAGGGATGGCCAACAATGTCCAAAGCCCAAGAATGAATGACACAAAACTAACTCCATCTTCTGATACTAGTGTGAACTGCAGCCATTCTCCATATTGCAGTGAGATGTAGCTGAGCAGGCTGTATTAGAGGTACCTGAAGGCCTATCAAAGGGGGAATATTATAGTCTATTTATACAAGATATGTGAACAGAAATATAATATAATGGCAGACATTGTACTGACAAGTGTTTCTTTCATGAGGTGCCGTGAGACTTTTTTACATTAAAAGCACAAACGCAAATTCAGTTGAATGAGCGATCTCCTAATGCTTCTATTGAGTATTACTTTATTTGCATATACTATTTTCCTAGCTGTCATAGTAAAAGTCTCTCTTACGTCTCCATTGTCTATTTCTTCTGCGCGCTAGTTGGGTTGTCACCTTTTGCGAAGTTCAAATGAACAATGGAAATGAAAAGAACATGGCCCCTTGGGTCAGAGTGATCATAATATGATAGAATTCTTCATTAGGATGGAGAGTGAAGTAGTTGAATCAGAGACTAGGGTCCTGAATTTAAATAAAGGAAACTACGATAGTATGAGGCGCGAATTGGGTAGGATTGATTGGGGAATGTCACTCAAGGGGTTGACGGTGGATAGGCAATGGCAAACATTCAAAGACTGCATGGATGAACTACAGAATTTGTACATCCCAGTGTGGCATAAGAATAAAACAAAAAGGGTGACTCAACCGTGGCTAACAAGGGAAATTAGGGATAGCATAAGATCCAAGGAGAGGGCATATAAATTGGCCAGAAAAAGCGGTAGCCCTGAGGATTGGGAGCAGTTTAGGATTCAACAAAGGAGGACAAAGGGATTAATTAAGAAGGGGAAAATAGAATATGAAAGTAAGCTTGCTGGGAACATAAAAACTGACTGTAAGAGCTTTTATAGATATGTGAAGAGAAAAAGATTAGTGAAATCAAGTGTAGGTCCCTTGCAGTCAGAAGCGGGGGAAGTTATAATGGGGAACAAAGAAATGGCAGCCCAATTAAATGCATATTTTGGTTCTGTCTTCACAAAGGAGGACACAAATAACCTCCCAGAGATGTTGGAGAACATACGGTCTGATGAAAGGGAGGAACTGAAAGAAATCAGTATTTGCAGGGAAATGGTGTTAGGGAAATTGACGGTATTGAAGGCCGATAAATCCCCAGGGCCTGATAATCTACATCCTAGGGTACTTAAAGAAGTGGCCCTAGAAATAGTAGATGCATTGCTGATCATCTTCCAACATTCGATGGAATCTGGAACTGTACCCATGGATTGGAGGGTAGCTAATGTTACCCCACTATTCAAAAAGGGTGGTAGAGAGAAAGCGGGGAATTACAGACCGGTAAGCCTGACATCGGTAGTGGGGAAAATGCTAGAGTCCATTATAAAGGATGTAATAGCTGAGCACTTGTAAAACAGTGACAGGATCGGACAAAGTCAACATGGATTTACAAAAGGTAAATCGTGCTTGACTAATCTACTGGAATTTTTTGAGGATGTAACTGGGAAAATAGATAAGGGAGAACCAGTAGATGTGGTGTATTTGGACTTTCAAAAGGCTTTCGATAAGGTCCCGCATAAGAGATTAGCGTGTAAAGTTAAGGCACATGGATTGGGGGCAAGGTATTGACTTGGATAGAAAACTGGTTGGCGGACAGAAAGCAGAGAGTAGGAATTAATGGGTCTTTTTCCGAGTGGCAAGCAGTGACTAGTGGGGTACCGCAGGGATCGGTCCTTGGGCCCCAGCTATTCACAATATACATTAATGATCTAGATAAGGGAATTAAATGTAATATCTCCAAGTTTGCAGATGACACAAAGCTGGGTGGGAGTGTGTGCAGCGAGGAGGATAGCGAGAAACTCCAGGATGATCTGGACAGGTTGGGTGAGTGGGCAGAAGCGTGGCAGATGCAATATAACGTGGATAAGTGCGAGGTTATCCACTTTGGTGTCAAAAACAGAAAGGCAGACTATTATCTAAATGGCAATAGATTGGGAGAAGGGGAAGTGCAACGAGACCTGGGTGTCCTTGTGCACCAGTCGCTGAAAGTAAGCATGCAGGTACAGCAGGCGGTGAAGAAGGCAAATGGTATGTTGGCCTTCATAGCGAAAGGGTTTGAGTATAGGAACAGGGATGTCCTGCTGCAGTTGTACAGGGCCTTGGTGAGACCACACCTTGAGTACTGTTTGCAGTTTTGGTCGCCTTATCTGAGGAAGGATGTTCTTGCCATGGAAGGAGTTCAGCGAAGATTCACAAGGCTGATACCTGGGATGGCAAGAATGACATATGAGGAGAGATTGGGTCGATTGGGCTTATACTCACTGGAGTATAGAAGAATGAGAGGGGATCTCATCGAAACATATAAAATTCTGACAGGTCTGGACAAACTAGATGCAGGAAGAATGTTCCCGATGGTCGGAGAGTCCAGAACCAGGGGGCATAATCTACGGATAACGGGTAAACCATTTAGGACAGAAATGAGAAAGAATTTCTTCACCCAGAGAGTGGTGAACCTGTGGAATTCTCTACCACAGAAGGTAGTTGAGGCGAAGTCATTAAATATATTCAAGGATGAGTTAGATATATTTCTTGAAGCTAAAGGTATCAAGGGATATGGGGAGAAGGCAGGTACAGGGTACTGAGTTTAGATGATCAGCCATGATCTCATCGAATGGCGGAGCAGGCTCGAGGGGCCGAATGGCCTACTCCTGCTCCTATCTTCTATGTTTCTATGGTGGGTTCTTCCCTGATTGATGAAAGTTTGTTGAAAATGCAAATAACGACACCTCCACATCATAAAGGCACAAAAGTATAGGTAAAATAGGATCTCTACTTTCATGTCTGATTTACATTTCAACATTTTCCAGGATGGTCCATTCAAAACTGGACTTTCTAGTCACCATCCAGACAGGTGGCAACCCTACATGCCAGTCTTTCACAGGTCATGAATAGGTTGAACTTTTCAATGCTGGCTGCTTATCCTCCTGGATAGAATTGTCATGTTCAATTCGATTTGATGCTCTCTGGCTGCTCACAGTTTTGAAAGCACAATGATGTCCTCCACATAAATATTGCATGTACCCCCTCCTCAAAGAAACCCACCCTCAAACCCTCTGCCCTTGCAAACTACTGCTCTATCTCCAACCCTCCCTTTCCTCTCTGTAGTCCTTGAACATGTTGTCGCCCACTAAATCCATGCAGATCTTTTCTGCCCCTTTCCAATCAGGTTTCCACCTTTACCACAGCACCGAAACGGCCATAATCAAAAGTCACAAACTACATCCTCTGTGACTGTGGCACATTTTTCCTCCATCCTCCTCAACTTCTCTGCAACTTTGACACATTCAACCATACCAACCTCCTCCAACTGCTTATCCAGCACGAACCAGCCTGCAGTATTGCATTGGCGTATCTGGAGCCAACAAGGAATAAATAAGCCAAATGACGGGTCTAACCTTCTGTGCTCCACTAGTGGCTCAGGCTGACTGGTCAATCAGCAATGTTACTCTTCAAGTACTGCGAGTCTACTTCGCTCAGTTATTAGATCATGAAGTCTGCTACAAAGCATTGACTTGGTTTTGACCTTTCGCCAGCAGGATGGTGGGTCTAAAGCTTTTGGGTTCAATTTAAAATTACTCCAATGACCTGTTTGCTTCCATGCCCACTAAAAGGTTAATTGTCTTCTATCTGTGTAAATTATTTGATGCAAGAATATTGTTGTTCAACAAACGTATGTAAGTTATGCCCTGTTGGTAATGGCGAATGAAGGCCTGATTTATCCTGAAAACCCATTTCTAGTTTGCCACATATATTGTCTGAATTATGGCTTTTGAGTCATACTGATATAACCAGAAACCCCTCAGGGGTAGGATTCATCCCTATGTGAGTACAGGCTGCCAACCCATATTCTTCCTTCCCTGCTTGCCAAATCACCTCTCCCATTTTGCTGTTGCTCCATAGAATTTTCTAGTTTGTTTGTCGAGCACTTAATCGCTGTGTACCATCCAGCATAATTCTGAATAAACAGTTTTACATTTATTCCTATCGAATGAGTATAACTGACATGCTATTGAGTAATTCTCAAGTCTTTGACTGCCAGAAGTTTGTTTGGAAATATGAAACAAAAGCAGAAAATGCTGGAGAAACACAGCATCTGTAGCGAGAAAAAGGCAGGTTAACATTTAATAATGACGGTGAATGAGACAAATGAAACTCATTGCGAAGAGAGGAACAGACCTTCGGGCATTTCTGGAAGAGAAGTGCCAGTAAATTGAAGAATACAAATAACAAAACAACAAAGGCTGGAAATGCACAGCAGATCAATCTGTAGAAAGATAAAAACAAATTAACAATTCAGACAGTGTCTTTCTTTTGTTTGGGAACTGGTGCTTAGTAAAAGTACCAAGAAACCAAAGGTTTTTGTCATTTCTTAGTTAGGGAACTGGGTGGCACACTACCCTTTCACTTCTGCGAACTAGGTTCAGATATGTCCAGACAGATTGGGTGAAAGTACAGTCATAGATTGGAGACATGTTAATGAACGGAGAGTAAATCTCTACACTGCAGGTAGGTGTTCCCTGCTAGACTGAACAATATCCTTTTAAATGTTTTCACCACATTTTAATATCTCTGTGACCACATGAGCATTTCCAATTTTTTCTTTGGAGAATAATGAACAGAATCAGGGTAATCTCCGCCTATTTAAAGCACTCTGCTGTATCTCGACAGACACGAGGTGAGTTTATACTTCTCAACTTTGTGGAGGAAGAATCTGGAGAGGGTGGGGCAGTGACTGACTGGGATAGGGTTGACCACAATCTGTCTGACTCTCATGCTCATTCTCGTGTCTCTGCTCTGTTCCCCAACCAAGCCAGCTGCTGTTTTCAGTTGCCAGCACCAGAATTTGGTGCTTTCCAGTGCAAAAACACTGGTATTTTGCCACAAGGCATGACAATCACAGCCCCTTTAGAACAAATGAAAAGCCTCTGTTAGTTGTAGCAGACCATTATGATAATAGAGCCTTTTCACTTGCTCTTGCGGAGCTGAGATAGAAACAACATTCCCTTGCTTTATCTTGGATGGGAAGGAGAATACAAAATTCTGCCACCAAAAATGGCAGCTATCAACCACAGAACAGACCAGAGGCACAGAGCACAGCTTGGGCAATGGAAGGCAGACCATGGGGTAATCTGGAAAATGTTAGGGCCTGCATCGGAGTGCAGGAGCCAGAGGAACAAAACTGGTAGACTCCGACAAAACATGGGAGGATCTGTAGGATTAAGATTAGAGTTTTATGATTTTGATCAGTGAAATAGGATTTGCACCTGCCAAGCACAGATTGTGATCGATTCTATAAATTATGCCAAAAAGATTAGACATTAAATAATTTAGAACTAGTGAAAGAGTTTGTGATTTGTAAAGTAACTTTAAGTGTTATAATCCAGCAATTTTGTTATTTTAATTCATTGTAGTATTGTAGTCCTTGTCTATCCTTCATTTATTTTCTTGCCTTTACAAGTATAATACAGTGCATAGAATGTATGAGTGATTTTCTTCCCTCAATTATTTTTGAACAAGAATATGAATGAACTCTCAAAAATCTATGTTTTAATTTACACATTTATGGTAATGAACAGCAGCTCATTAATAATCAACGTCGTCCGCCACAGACTCTGCAAATGCTTATTTTTATAATCATCAAAATATCAGCCTCATGCTTGCCGACATCATTAATCTATCTCTATTCTCTGCCACTATCCCTATGTCCTTCAACACTGCCATCACCACCACCACCCTCAAAAAAAAAAGCCTCCTCTATTCTCTCCAATAACCATCTTATATCTCCAATATTCCCTTCCTTTTCAAAGTCCAGGAATGTGTTGTTGCTTCACAACTATGTGGCCATGTCTGCTATCACTCCATGTTCAAGACCCTCCATTCAGACTTGCACAACCTATACAGCACTGAAACCGTCCTGGTTAAAGTCACTAACAGCATCCTGTATGACGCCAACCAATGTCCCTCTTCAATCTCCTCAACCTCTCCATCATATTCACTACTGTCAACCTTCGCGTCTCTTCCATTGTCCACCACATTGGCATTGCTCTCTTTCTCATGGTTCCACTGCTACCTTTCATATCATAGTCATTAAATTGTCGCATAATGGCTTCTCCTGTGCCTGCTCAGTCACCTAAGGACCACAACCCTTGGTTCACTCCTGCTTTCACTCTTACCTATCTGATCACTACCAGCAATAGCTTCTCCTCCCGCCGCTGCATTGTTACCTCTGGAGCCCCTGAAGAATCTATCCTCGGCCTCTTCCTTGCTTCTCTCCTCTTCCTCGATATGCTGCTTCTTGGCAACACCATCCACAGAACTGGGGTCAGCTTCCACATGTACATTGATAACACCCAGCTTAACCTCTCTACCACCTCGCTCGACCCCGCCACTGCGTCTTTATTGTCACAACTTTTGCCGGACAACCATTCTTGGATGAGCTGCCTCTCTAAATACTTGTCTCTTCAGCCTTGCTTTTGTCTCTTTCCCCACCCCGCCCCCACCTCTTTCCTGGCTCCTTCCTGCTCAGTGCCCACCCTTGTCTACCACACTGTAAAGGATCCCGACACACTAATAGGAAGAGCGTGATTTTAAAAAGTTGTTGTTTCACTGTGCAATGAAATTTTGCAGATTTTTGTTGTATCCTCATCGGTAAAACGTAAAAATTGTTCAAGCATATTATTTATTTATTTTTCAAATAATCAGTTTTGTCCTCATTTTTTCTTATTTTCCGTCTTTAGGTTTTGCCTGTGCCACGCCACATCCCCTCAACAAAAGGTGGGCAGACAAGAGAACCTGCTCCCAAGCCCTTACAAAGGCCAATTTTGAACTGGCTGCCAGGAGCAGAGAGCGATCAATGGGTTGACTTATTCCTAAAGGGAATGTGTTTGTTGCCCACTGTGTGCCTTACCCAAATGTGCAGCTGTAATCAGGAACTGACTGGGAGGGGGTG
Organism: Squalus acanthias; assembly: GCA_030390025.1. Classification (NCBI taxonomy): domain Eukaryota; kingdom Metazoa; phylum Chordata; class Chondrichthyes; order Squaliformes; family Squalidae; genus Squalus; species Squalus acanthias. The sequence continues at coordinate 11,626,101 of CM059440.1, forward strand.
GAGCATGGGGCGAAGTTAGTTGCAAATCCAAACCTGTGCAGTCTGTACAAATGTGCTGGATGTTTGATGGAAAAAAGCAGTCTTGAAATAATCTGTTAAATATTTTGTTAAAGAATATTAAATATAATCACTTGCTTGTTGGAATTATTAGTAGTCCATGCTAGTAGGGCACACAGACCATTTTGAAATCATGTTGCACTATTATTATTTAACTCCTATACAAACGCTCGGAAAAATTATCAAGATTTTCCAGTCTCATTGAAGGGGTTAAAATATGGTGTCATGCATGTTCACTCTACCGAGGTTTATGAGCTTTTATTACACTAAGATGTATTTACTTACATCCACCTAGCAGCTGTTTCAGAAGTTGCGTGGGAGTTGCATGAAATATATTTTAGCTAAAGATATCAGAGTGGGAACTTCAGCTTGAAAAAACGGTTAGAAAGAATCCTTGCTTTCGACAGAATGAGGAATGCAGCTATAAAGATGACTAAATAAGCAAAATGTTGAGGCTAGACTAATATACCAGGGAATTGAGGGTAAGCCAGTGCATAAATAATGTATCTAGGTACATTATTACTATTTGAGCATATTTTCAAAATGACGAAGAAACAACAATGCTTTTGTGTTTAAAATGGTGATGGTTTTCCCTGAGGCTGGTGCAATGATCGCATATCTTGGGAGGGAGTCCTTAATGGACTGAGTGTGAAAGGGCCCAATTAGAACAGTGAACTGTGCATAGGTATGATCAGACATACTTTGTGTCACCTTCCCTGCTGCTGTTGTACATAAGTTGTGTGTTGCTGGTGTGTATTCCTTGCTCTTACTTTTGGCAAAGTTTCTCCATAAGAAACTGAAGATGAACATCTGCTTTAATTATATTATAGTCTGTGCTTTTAGACACAAAGGGCTCGATTTTGCCAGGCCCGAAGAGGCGGGATTGGAGGCGTGTAAGGTGTTAAAATCGCAAAAAATGGTGGGCGGCTCCGATCCCACCTCCAGCCCGCCTCCGAGCAATTTTCCCAGAATCTATGCTCAATAGCTGACCATCGCTCCTCAAGAGATGCCCGTCTATTCTGAACAATGACCATGTTTTCAACACTCTTAGCTCCTCCATGGCCGTAGCCATCCTCTCCTCTACCGTAGCCATCCTTTCCACAGAGGTTGCCATCCTTTCCGTGGTGATGCGTTCATGCGCCAATGCCTCCACAAAGGCTCTGCTCATGTTCGCGATGGGCTCCACACTCGCAGCGACCCTGGAGACAAAACCTGCCAGAGACTCCTGCACCTGTTCCTGGAGTTCCAGCACTGCTCTCCTTCTGGATGGACCCGGAGGCACAGGGTCGACAGGCAGCTGAGCCGAGCTGGCAGAGTCCTGCGCCCTCCGATGAGGACTCTCCATTGCTGTCCCTGTCTCCGCCATCTGCTGATGCTCACTTTTGAGCTGTGATACACCAGGTGACAACGCTACTCTATCTCGCGAAGGTCCCACCGAGGTGAGAGTGTCTGCGCTGGTGCTGGGTGCGCTGAATTCTGCTGACGCTACACCCTCAGAGGTTGCAGCTTCCTCTGAGGAGTCTTGAAGCTCGGGCTGTTCCTCCTGGACAGTGGGGACGGGGGCTGTCGATGGTCCTGTGGGGGAGTAAAGGAAAGAGTTAGAGATGTGAGGTAAAGGTTGCATGCACATTGAATTGTGCAGATGATCATAAGTCAATCTGTTAGAGCATCAGAATCATTATCAGTCACTCATGCAATGTCAATGAGAGAGATGCCAAACTATTCTGTCACCAGCTTGCTGTGATGCGCCCGTCTGTCCGTCCCCCACTTGCGAATCTTCCTCGACACCGGCGATTTCCAGGGCTGCCTCCTCCGAGGTGGTGAGCTGGGCTACTGAGGGTGGCCCTCCTCCTGTCCTCACTCTTTCCCTCTTATTGTGGGCTCTTTTCCTGCAATGAGGGACACAAGTGGAGTTTGAGTGAGAATGAAGGAGTGAGTATAGAGAATCCATAGCATAGATGCTTAGAAGGAGACAAAGGGCCCTCCCGGTGTGTTGTAAGTTGTTGTGGTTGCATCACAGTGATAGGGAGTGTGAGGGCTGCATGGTCGAATAGTTAAGTGAATGTGACCATAGAGAGAGGGGGAATGGGTAAGGGTGCAGGGATGTAAGGGTCAAGTGGGATGTGGAGGAAGAGGTTGGCAAAGCAGAGTGCTGATGAGGAGAGGCGATGGGGATCAGATTGAGGGTGATGGGAAAGTCATACTCACTTTTCCTGTGCGGAGAAGGTCATGAAACCTCTTCCTGCACTGCAGCCAGGTTCTGCGGCACATAGAGATGGAGTTGACCTCCTGGGCCACTTGCATCCACACAGCTTTAGTCTGCTGGGGAGGATTTTTCCTCCCTGAGGAAGGGAAGAGCAACTCCTTATTTGATCTTGCTCCCTCCACCAGAGCTTGGAGGGAGGCCTCATCGAACCTTGGAGTACACTTTGGCCGACTGCTGGACATAGTTGCTGAATGAAGCGATCACAACAATTGGCATAAAGTTTAAAGTCTCCAGAGGAAGCAAGGCTGCTTGCAGGCCTTCAATCCAGCAGCATTGATGACCTCATCGGAGGCGACTTTCTGTATGAAAACACTCATTGGGCCAGGGGTTTCCACACGCTGGAAATCAAGTGCCCAATTAGGGCAAAATCGCACTTTTTTCCCACTTCACGTCGGGGTCTTGACACGAAAACCACCTGACACGCCCCAGCCCGCCCCCCATGGCAAAATCGAGCCCAAATTGTCTCCTGTAACCTACCCATTCCTGGCCCTGGTTAATTCCCTTTGCAAGCACGAAACTTCCTTACTGGTATCCTCTCAAAGTTGTCCTTTACCGCCTCAATGTGTCTGCTCCCAATTCAAAGGTCACTATTATTTGTCACTTCTACTCCATAATAAGAATAATTTTAGAGGTGCTTCTATTAATTATCAGGGACCACATTTGAACCACCACAACATATTGTATTTCTGTCTGAATGTTTTTAACCTTAAAATCTACCACTGACCGTTACCTGCCTTTTCTAAACTCTAATCGAAAGCATGAGCCAAATGCTGAAAATGTGAAAAAAGCAGGGATATGCACTATAAAGGTAGGATTGTGTGCAGTTCCGAGTTGATGCTGAAGCTCTAATTGGTCATTCACGTTAAAAAAACAAAAAAACCCTCAACCAACAAGGAGGGACCAGACACGCTTTAGTAAATCCAAATCATTTATGAATCATTGCTTATCTGCTAGTAGATGATTTGTCGTTGACCATAGTTACCATGTTGGTTCTAATGCACTTTAGGGAAAGAAAATGTTTTTTTACTCGTTCCTGAGATGTGGGCGTCACTGGCAAGGCCAGCATTTATTGCCCATCCCTAATTGCCCTTGAGAAGGTGGTGGTGAGCTGCTGCCTTGAACCGCTGCAGTCCGTGTGGTGAAGGTACTCCCACAGTGCTGTTAGGGAGGGAGTTCCAGGATTTTGACCCAGCGACTATGAAGGGACAGCGATGTATATCCAAGTCAGGATGGTGTGTGACATGAGGGGTACTTGGAGGTGGTGGTGTTCCTATGCGCCTGCTGCCCTTGTCCTTCTAGGTGGTAGAGGTCGTGGGTTTGGGAGGTGCTGTCGAAGAAGCCTTGGCGAGTTGCTACAGTGCATCTTGTAGATGATACACACTGCAGCCACGGTGTACCGGTGGTGGAGGGAGGAAATGTTTAAGGTGGTGGATGGGGTGCCAATCAAGCAGGCTGCTTTGTCCTGAATGGTGTCGAGCTTCTTGAGTATTGTTGGAGCTGCACTTATCCAGGTAAGTGTGGAGTATTCCATCACACTCCTGACTTGTGCCTTGTAGATGGTGGAAAAGCTTTGGGAAGCCAGGAGGTGAGACATTCGCTGCAGAATACCTAGCATCTGACCTGCTCTTGTTGCCACAGTATTTATGTGTCTGGTCCAGTTAAGTTTCTGGTCAATGGTGACCCCTAGGATGTTAATGGTGGGGGATTCGGTGATGGTAATGCCATTGAATGTCAAGGGGAGGTGGTTAGACTCTCTCTTGTTGGAGATGGTCATTGCCTGGCACTTGTGGGACGCAAATGTTACTTGCCACTTATCAGCCCAAGCCTGAATGTCGTCCAGGTCTTGCTGCATGTGGGCATAGATTGCTTCATTATCTGAGGAGTTGCGAATGGAACTGAACACTCTGTAATCATCAGCAAACATCCCCATTTCTGACCTTATGATGGAGGGAAGGTCATTGATGAAGTAGCTGAAGATGGTTGGGCCTAGGACACTGCCCTGAGGAACTCCTGCAGCGATGTCCTTGGGGCTAAGATGATTGGCCTCCAACAACCACAACCATCTTCCTTTGTGCTAGGTATGACTCAAGCCAGTGGAGCGTCTTTCCCCATATTCCGATTGACTTCAATTTTACTAGGGCTCCTTGATGCCACACTCACTTAAGCAAAAAGATTGACGCTCTTAATTCATCACCTCAAACTGCCTCCACCACAACCATCACCAGCTGATATGTAATTAAGAACTTTGTTAGTGATTTAAAACTCCACCTTTTATTGTAGTCCACATATAAGCATGCAAAATATTTTTGCTTTTCCTTTTAGGTTATAAACTTGTAAGGAGTATGCTATTTATTGAAACCAGCGATGGAGAGTTCCACTAGCCACTTGTGGTGCCACAGCTATAATCCAGTATCCCCACTCACCCTACAATTTCCTATAATCTCTATCCGTAGCCTTATCTAAATCCTGTCAGAGTACGTTAATTTTTAAATCTAATTAAACCATTGTTGTAGAATAAAAGGAATGACTTTGTTGAGATTTCTATACAAAGTTTTGCTCATAAAGTTCCTATGTTCACTTTTGTTTCATTTACAGATTATGGATCTTTTGTAAGGAAAGGGAAAGTGAAAATGAATAACTGATGCAATATGCTGCATTGACTTTAAAATTATTACTGATATTTCAAAACGCGAATGAAGATTATATCATTAAAATTGCGTCCCTTTACTCCATTTTATGTGATGTCTTTTTTTCCAATTCTGTACCCCCTGCCCCTCGCATGTATCATTCATCGACTAAGAGAGCAGGTAGACAAGTTGTTCCCATGATCAATTAATGGTGTGGAATTATTTTTAGCTCAAACTGGAGCTTTATTTTGCGATTTTATTCCTCGATGCCACCCTCTCTCGAAGGTGCTGATGTGGCTGTAATTGATTTAAAATTTCCACTCGCTACTTGATCTCTCTTTGGGATTTTTGAAGTTATCAGCAGAAAATGATTACAAGTGAGGAAGCCTCGTCTGCCTATTTTATTTCAGTCATCCAGACAATTCCTCTGGTTCCTCTATTGCAGCATCCAATCATTTATTAAATGATTCTACAGTTCTTGCCTCCACTGGTCTATCTGGAAGTCTACTCCACACATTGATCATTCTCCGTGTGCAGAAGAATTTGCTGATAGCAGTCTTAATATTATCTTTTACTAGTTTGAACCTGTATCATCCTTGTCCCACTCTCACAGTTGAATTAAAAGTAATATTTTTAGTTTACATTTTCCTTTACCTTAACTATATTCTATATCTCTACAAGATCACCTCTTAGACGCTTCCTTTCTGGACTCAAATGCTCAAGTTTCTCCACTTTTCCCCCATAACTCAGAGCCCTGATACTAGGGAGCAGCCCTGTGGTTCTTCGCTGCACTGTCACCACCATTTGAATGTCTCCTTTTTATCTCGGTAACTGGAACTGTGCGCAGCATTCAAGGTGTGGTCTGACCAGAGTCCTCTGACTTATATTCTGCTGTTTTTTGCTATGTAGTTCAACATTCTGTTTGCTTTGTTGATTGTTGCTCTGCAGTGGTTGGGCATGTTTAGTAAGTTTAGCATTGGGTCTCTTTCAGCTTCATCCTTAACTATTTCAATACCATTCTTGCTGTACTTGCGTAAATCATAAGAGGAATTAACCAGCAATATTTTTTTTTTAAATAAGCGGCTAAAAGTAATTGTGAGCAACTTTTGGTTAGTCTGTATCTGTCGATTGTTAGGCCCGAGTGCTAACAACTTTATTGGTGAACTGGGTTGAAGGCAATGTTCCCCCTAAGCTGCGTGTCCCCGCACCAATCAGGAGGTCCCGCGCAGGCCGCTCACCAGCTGCTGCCACTGGAAGATGCGGCACACCAAATTTAAAGGGACCGCGCACTTAGACGGCAAATTAGAGAGAACATTGGTTGAAGGAGTCTTTTTTCTAATATTTATAATTTCTGCTGTCTTCCTTACAGTCAGATTTTTCCTGATGACGTCTTTGACATTTATTGTTTAAACACAAAACATTCAAAAGAAAAAGAAAGACTGAGAATAAAAAGTGATGTGAAATGCAATCATAGTTTTTGTTTAATTGTTTTCAAACAGAGGTTTGGCAGTTTATCTGAGGTTTTATGGTATTCAGGTTGAATTGAGAGTGACAGTAATAAGTTTGGAAGTTAACACTTCACTGTGTCAATATTTTACTGGCAAGTGTATGCTTTCATATGTATAGCATACATACATTACAGCATTTCCTTTGGAAGCTGTACCAAGTGAGCAATGGAGGGTTTACATTGCTGACCTATATTAGCCTTCCCCTAATACTGGAAAATGTAGCTTTTGAGCATTGTGCATTCTCAACTTTATGCATTTGCTTTCAGGTCACAATTCCGACTTTTTGAATAACTTCGCATTCGTCCTCTTGCAGCTGGTGCTCTGAATCTGTGTCGCAATGAAAGTGGAATTCAGAGCAACAGCGGCCAGTCCAGTATTGCAGAATCACTTCTTCCTCCAGTGAAAGTAGTCCTACAATTTAATGGGTGTATTAGACAAAATAGAAAATAAAACTGTAAACTACTGTGTCTCAGCTTGGGTTAACCCCATCTATTTTGAATTGTATAACACGGCTACAGTAGTATGTTCAACTGTCCTCATAACCATGCATGTTCATGTAAATACTTGCAAGCATACAGCATCAGTATGTAAACCAATGTAAGGTTGTAAAAAAAATATATAGAAAATTAAAGATAAAAACTGTTCAAAAAGGCAGGATCTTTCGATGTGCAGAGTATTAACCACATTCTGTCACCCAATGGTGTGTCGATTCTTGGGATACCACAATGTGCTCCCTGGAATTGCACTAATCAAGCAGTTCAAACGTGGGATCATTATAATAAATGAAAAACTTATCAGCAACAGCCTTTTGGGTTTCTGATAACTGCGGAGAACTTCGGAGCCAAGTGTTTTGCATGTTATGCAGTACATTCTGCAGTGAATGAGGCGCAATCTAGGATAAAACAGAACATAAAAACATCATGAGCCAAAGTTTATTAGCATTATAAACTGGGATCCTTATAGTGTAGGTATTGTACGCAGATAATACAGTACTTTATTGTGTCATCCATACACCTTAACATATCATTTTCATCTACATAGGAAGCATGGTGATACATTATCTTTCTCCTTTATTTAAATTAGTAAAGGATCCTGGAACTTATTTTTCCTTTTTTATTAAAATCTCAAAAAAGTAGATTCACATGTATATTTTATGAAACCATTGTATATCCAAGTGTACATTCACATATCTATGAAGCCATTGTATATTTTAATTTCCACAGTGTTTGTAGGGGGAGTGTATTGATGCATTCAGGTAACTTGTTATAACTATGCTTAGGCTGGGAGGAGTGTAGCTCAAGGTGTTGAGGCAGTTTGTTTGGTCTTGGCTTCTGGGGATTAGTTAAGCCTGGGGCTGGGAGGAAGGGCCTGCATACTAGTGGTTATGTCAGTTGAGATCATTACCCTTCATGGTTAGGTGACTATAGGAATTATTCTGTCCAGTACAAAACATGAATGGAATTGCCATAAATCTTGCACTTGTGTATAGTTTATTTTTAGTCACAGCATGAATAATTTCTTGTGATTAAGGTGCTTAAATTAGCTGTGTTTCACGTGAGAGTAATATACCTCATACAATTGTTCTGATCCCAATCTTCTTTCTCAAACCATTTTGAAAATTGGCATTTTGGATTTCAGTCTGATCCAGGAGAGGTTTAAATAGGCTTTTCCCTTTAGGCCACATTAGAATCAAAGAAATTTACGGCACAGAAGGAGGCCATTCAGCCCATTGTGTCTGTGCCAGCCGAAAAAGAGCTACCCAGCCTAATCCTACTTTCCAGCTCTTGGTCCGTAGCCCTGCAGGTTACGGCACTTCAAGTGCATATCCAAGTACTTTTTAAATGTGATGAGGGTTTCTGCCTCTACCACCCTTTCAGGCAGTGAGTTTCAGACCCCCACCACCCTCTGGGTGAAATAAGACCAACTTGCAGTGCATTATGTGGTTAGCAAATTTGCTTGATGGAATCCAATCCCCAGCATCATGTTCCTGCAATACCTTGCCACAACGTGTAACATAAGACAATGGGCGAAAGTACTTCAGCCACAGGTGTTACTTCTCCATTGATGCCAGTAGCAGAAGCCAAAGTGCACTGGTACTAATGGCAGTTTACCAGAGCAGTGGTTTAACAATACAGATTGTGTTAGTCAAAGCGTAAAAACATCTGTGTTTCTTTAGTTTCAATCCTGGCCTATATTAGCATATAAAGGTGCCCTGATATTGCCAAATATTGATGTCTTGTGTCACTTAAAACCAGTGATGATCACCATTTTGATAATTGTAAACCGTTAATCATTAGGAACTCAAAATTCAGATCCCACTCTCCGATAAGTGCGTTGACCAGTGCCAATCATAAAATCCAAATCTGAAATTCACACTTTGAAATCAGAAATAGATCTGAAAATTGTAATTGTAATTCTGCATTTGGATTTAATTATGCTCAAATTTAATAATGGTAATAGGGGATAACAGTTAAATCAAAAATAGCTGACCTTTTCATTCCGAGAAGCAAAGATCCCATTTTCTGGAAAATGCCAGAATTAACAGAATCCCTCAATCTTGAGGTTTTTCTTAGTCAATTGTTTTGCCATCAAAAAATTATTTTGTAGCACCTAGTCGCAAAACATTGCAAGACAGAAGAATCTGTAATTAATAAAATCATGAGAATTTTTCCTTAAGAAAATGAACAGAAAAAAAATGTAGCCCAAAAATGATGTAATTGGTAAAGGTACGACTTGGTGTAGTATGGAGAAAAAAAAGAAAGACTTGCATTTATATAGTGCCTTTCACGACCACAAGTGCACATGAAGACAGGATTAGGTTTGGCTATTGTGCCCGCTCTGGATTGAATAGGCCATTGTCTCGCTTTATGAAATTAAAGCGATGGTGACTATGGACTCATACCCCTGAAGAGTCAGCATCTTCATGAGCAGCAGGCTTAAAAAGAAAGACTTGCATTTATATAGCGCCTTTCATGACCACCAGACGTCCCAAGGCGCTTTACAGCCAATAAAGTACTTTTGAAGCGTAGTCACTGTTGTAATAAAGGAAATGCGCCAGCCAATTTGCGCACAGCAAGGTCCCACAAACAACAATGTGATGAGGACCAGATAATTTGTTTTAGTGATATTGATTGAGGGATAGATATTGGCCAGGACACCGAGGATAACTCCCCTGCTCTTCTTCAAAATAGTGCCATGGGATCTTTTACATCCACCTGAGAGAGCAGATGGGGCCTCGGTTTAACATCTCATCCGAAAGACTTACACAAGGACTGCCAATTTTTCTTTGGCAGTTTAAACATTCAAATTGCATTGTTTACATGCTAAACAACACATCACAAGTGTATTTCCCTCTTGTAATGTAATGTGACCTTTTTTATGTGTTATTTTCAATGCACTTGTGATGGTGATGAAAAAGTCACAGACTACAGGAAATAAAAATTGGGCAAGTAATAATATAGATACCATAAGAGGTAAGCATGTGCCTTACTACCACAGTTGCCAAGGTGTTGCAAGTTGGCAGATTGCAAAAGCCGCAACTTCCAAACCTTGCTGAACCGTTACTTTTTTTAATGCATCCTTTTTCTACAAATGCTCTGCTGGATTCCAGATAGGTGTTGAAAACCAGGGATCCTCAATGGGCAAGAACAACGCCCTCTAGAAGCTTGCAGGATCACTTGAAAGACACTGAAACTATCAAAAATGTGAATAAAAACAGAAATGTTATGAGGTCATGAGTTTTTTAAAAAAAAGATAGACAGTATCTCAATATTCCCAAGCCTATGACCCAGAGATTAGACATTTTGTAGTGAGACTCTTTTATCCCAATTTTATCCACAGCCCCTGGCCACAGAGGATAGGACAAGCAAACCTCTTTGTGGCCACTGTCATTCTTGGTCTTGGTCTTCCACCAGGTGGCATGCAAATGCGGTGTGACAGAGGTTGTCCATCAGCAGACTCTGGAATTGAACCTGCGTTCCTCCACGTTTTGGCACTCCAATGTGCTGCTGAGGTCCAACCATCTGAAGATAATGGGCAGATATTCTAAGAATGATGCTGTTTACAGCTCGGTGGCCAATTGCATTTCTTAGCAACTTGTATTTTCCTAACTTAAATTATTATGCAAAATCTTTTGCCAATCTCCTCCCCCCCCCCCCCCCAACCCCCCCAGATAAAAGTTTAAAAAAAAAATAGATTAAACAAATTCTAATGTCTTATTTTTCTGTTAACTCTTCAAATTGCTATACTGGTTGCACCTTAATGTATGTCATTGAATAAGCAAAGGTGGCAAAACTTGACTGCCTGTTCCCATATCTTTATCCCCAAATGTTTTCAATTTTCAGGTTGATTCTCCTTGTATCAGTGTAAATGTGGGGCAAACCATTCTTCTCTCTTGCAGGCAAATGGAAAACAGAGCAACTCATAAAGGAACAAGGACCTTGAACATGACTGGCTCCATACCAGCACAGTTGCTTCAACCCATATAGCGATAAAGTGCATTATTAACTGGTTGTTTATTTAACATATGCTATTATCTTTTTAATGACTATATTTAAAATTAAAGCTTTAGACATACACATGTGACCTTAATTTAGAATTTGCAATATTATCTGCAAAATGTATGAAATATAGCTCTGGTCTCTCTCCCAATGGTGAGTTCTCAGTAGCTCTAATGAACACATCACTGCTCTCTAGTATGAACTGTTTTAGCTATACATATATTTATGGTATCTGCCATTGAAGCTTCTTCTGTTATGAAATTTACTGCCTTCCGTAAAGGTTCAGGATAGATTCTTGAACCCTTTTTTTCTTATTTGACCACTTTTCTTTAACTATTTTAATGTCAGCCAGTGGTAGCACACTCGCCTCTGAGTCAGAAGGTCGTGGGTTCAAGTTCCACTCCAGGGACTTGAGCACAAAAATCTAGGCTGACGCTCCAGTGCAGCACTGAGGGAGTGCTGCACTGTCGGAGGTGCCGTCTTTTGCATGAGACGCTAAACCGAGGCCCCGTCTGCTCTCAGGTGGACGTAAACGACCCTATGACACTATTTTGAAGAAGAGCAGGGGAGTTCTCCCTGGTGTCCTGGCCAATATTTATCCCTCCATCAACAACACTAAAAAAACAAGTTATCTGGTCATTATCACGTTGCTGTTTTTGGGAGCTTGCTGTGCGCAAATTGGCTGCTTCGTTTCCTACATTACAACAGTAACTATATTTCAAAAAGTACTTCATTAGCTGTAAAGCACTTTGGGACGTCTGGTGGTCGTGAAAGGTGCTATATAAATGCAAGTTTTTCTTATTCTTTCTTTAGTCTAACAATATGACGCATTGCATTTATTCCAAGGTCACACACCACATGTAGAGTGGGGAGGAAGGGGTGGGTTGACTTCTCGAGCTTCGGTATGTTGTTTGCTAGGAGTTGTGTGACAGTAGCCTGGGATGATTTTCCTTCTCATTTTTCTCGTTCCACTCCTGTCATTTGCCTGTCTCCTCCTCACAGTAGCTTGACTATAATCAGAAGCTCCTCAAACAGCAATGTGATAATGACCAGAGACACAGAGTTAATGTTTGAGGTCAATGACCTTTCATCAGAACTTTATTTAACTTCTTTTAATTTTTGCCTGTGAAAGTGCTCCCAAAGCAGCCAATCTCAATGAATTTATCTGGAAAGTTACTGGGCCATATAGACCATGAACATTCCAGGTTTGGTGTCCAGTTTCTGCTGAGGTAGCTGATCTCGTCTTGGAAGGGGGGGAGCGAGATGGGGGGCCTTGTTGCACTTGAATAAGGGAGGAGAAAATCAGCCAGGGTTTCTGCTTGCTGCTCAGTGCCCCCTCCTGGAAGTGTTTATCTGTGGATGCTGGACAGAATCGATTTGGTTGTGGTGCCCGTAGCCTGCCAACATTCAATGCCAAGGCTCACGCATGCATTATGGCCACTCTGTTACAGAAGTCCACTGGCACCTCCGAATCATATACCAGCAACGACATGCTCAAAAGAAGAGGAAGAAAATTGGCAAATTCCAATTATTTTTTGTGACCTCTCATCTTTTTTGTATCCGAGATGGAACATAAACAAGTTAAGCACCTGCTGTCAATTATGGAAAACATGTTTGGTGCATGAGCCCTTGCTTTACATCATTAGAGTATGGGTTGCAAGTTCATATTCTGTTGATCTATACTGAATAAAACATACCAAATGCTGAAAGCAATGCATTTTGTGCTTTAATTGCCATGAAAATTGCATCAGTGCTGCTGAAAATAAATTATTAATAAACTAATCATTGTAGAGCCTTTCATCTGTAATAATTGCCCAGATAAATACAATTTTTAAAATATAAAATCCACTGACCGTTAGCTGTACGGGAATAAAATGGTTGATAAAGGCCTACTTAGGAAATTGCTTTGGTGTTGCCGTATGTTGAACTTTGCTAACTGCTGTGTGCTTAGTCTCTCAGCTTCTTTTGTACTCCGTTGGCTGAAGCTTTTACTAGTGAGATAAGCAGTTTCTTTCAAGGGGACACACCTTTGTTTTACCAGCATGCTAATTAATGTGCCTGAAGTTTAGCTATAGTGTTCCATTAGATCAACCTGGCTTTCATATAGAAGCTCTATCCTGGTTTCTGCAGCAACAAAGCATTGTTAGTATGGATTAAGCTATGTGTAGAGTGTCGGGTAAAAAAGCATATAGATTAATGTCTGAAGACACTGTGGCAGCCATTTTACATCAGAGAGGGCAAAGTGGCCAAGCCCTATTCTGTAAACAAGTGCAGTTGTTCAAGGCAGAGCATTTGTGATGTAATAATGTACGTTAAATCGCTTCGATAAAAGATCAAAGTTCCTAGTATTCCTGTTTCATTGAACTGTCTGAACGCGTCATCATGGAAGATTACTGAAAGCGCAAAATTATGGTGTTGGCAGAGTACTTATGGACATTTCTTAACCATCTTAGATAATATGTTTTTAGAAAGAGGGAAGAGCAAAAAAAGACTGTTGACTGCAGTATGTAGAGCGTAAGAAGCTGAAAGAATTCAGTAATTTATAAATTCTTCACTGACCCACGTGTGTCCTTCGTAATATACTCCTGTATGTCATTTCCACACTTGTTAATTATTTTTTAAGTACGCAGTCCTAAACACACCTTACATGAATCAAATAAAAAAATCACCGTTTAACCAACCTAAACCTTATGATAAATTCTTAGTATTCGGTGTTTGATGGAGTTTCCCTGCAATCAGTGCCAATTTAAGACATTCTGGAACTAATTATTCTTACAGCACAAGTTAAAGATGTTTTTATAATTGTAGATATCTTGAGCTAGAAGTTGATTTTTTTCAAAAAAACACTTTTTTTTGTTTATAAAATGTTTTTTGGGTTGTTAGTAGTCAAGTGAGAACCTTTTCTGTACCATTTTTAAAAAAAAAACACAAAAGGTTGTGTCAATTGTTAACATTCATATTACAAAATGCTCGGTAAATTTCCCCTGCCTGTTTTCATGTTTTTCTGGTAACGTAGGCGAACAGTCTGGAATTTCTACAATTGAGACTCATTCTCACGACATCCGTGCGAGCATCACGCAAATGAGATTTTTTTTGACCTATCATTGTGCTGAGAGACACACCTGTCAACGGCCAAAGGCAAAGCAGATTGGTCTGAAGTAAAGAATGCACCTGCGCAGGGGAGGGGTGGGAGCAGGATGTAAGTAGAAACTCTCTCGACGTCCCCTGCCTCTTTGCTTCTTCACCTCATCCGAGCAGTATCACTTCGATTGCCTCCGAGTTTCTGCATGTGAAGTTGGAGAGCAGACGGTAGCTTTTGTTAAGTTTATTTTTGAACAGTTTTGAAATAGTGGCATCTTGGTTTCTTTTTATTAGCTTATTAAGTTGCAGAGAATTCATCTACGAAGTTCTTCCCGGTCAACAAGTGGAGCCATTAGACAACAAAGAAAATCATCCGTGCTGCAACGTGAAAGCCATGACTTGTGAAAGTTTTCAGTTTTTGAAGCATTTGTGGAGTGAAAGGTTAAAGTGCTTGCAGGCACAGACTTGAGGCATTCTGTTTGTTTCACCGTCTTGCTGACCTTGATGTGCAGGTATATTGGCTAAAATAGGAGGACGGTTGTGAAGCAGAAATAAGAAAACTTACAGAATAAATGACATCTTATTCTTAGTTTGGCAAGATGTTCAGTAGCATTGAGCATTATTTGGTAACTGTAAGGAAATAATGTAGGTAGTGTCAGTCTCTTGTCAGAGTCTGTTAGATGGAAAAGGCTGGCACATGAATTGAAACGTGCCTCTTCCAACCAGTTTAACCAGTTGGGGCAGGTAAAGACAGCGCGGAGAAACCTGAGGATGGGGAGCTGAAAGCAAAGCCTCGTTCATCTAGCCTTTGAAGTCAGCAGCTTCAGGAATGGCCTTCTTTCTGAAGTTGCATACACTTAAAATGATCTCCAAAGGAGGTTCGGACAACTTTTTATCCATTCATATTTTTTTAAGTGGAAAGATGGAAAAGATAAGAAAAGGAAGGCTACAGTACTGAAGGTTGGGGCTAGAGTATTCAAAAATTGTTCTAGTGAAGGTCTTTTATTAAATTGGAACTTCTGGTTAATTTCCAAACATAACTTTAGGAGCACCATAGATATTTTTGAGAAGTAGTATTGAATATTTAGTAACTTGCCAACACATTTTCAAGTCTGTTCTGTTTTTGTCCTGTCCTATGGATTCTCTGGAGCGTCTTCATTGAGACCCTTCACAAAGCTTGGCTTGTTGTTACTTGTTTAGTATGAGATATAGTTCTATAGTCTCCACACAAAAGAGTACTGCCTTTCTGTTTGCCTTGGTAAGATACGCACCTTAGACTAGACACAGTATGGAGCTCAAAGGTGCAATTTCTTTGTTCAACTTCACAGTTGGGGAAAAGCATTTTAGTTTTCCTGATACAGACATTCTCTTGGTTTCTTTATCTAGTTATCCCGAAGAGCTGAACCAAGATGTGTTTACTCAACGGGGCAACGTGTGTTGTAAACATAGGACATATTGTCACAACTTTAGTTCTGAGTTTTAAAAAAAATTCTGAATCCTTCGATTTATTAGATGGATGTGAGTAAGAAACATTTACCTCCACTTTACCCCAGCGAAGATTTTAATAATACTCCAGATAAGTGGAGGTGCTTGTAGAAATTATAATGTCTTAACCTTTGACAGAAATAGTTTTAAAATTATAAGAATGATTTGATATTTCATTTTAATGTGGCTAAACCTATTTTTCTGCAATGTTGATGGCTTAGCAATTTGAACTGTTGCTTCAGCTTATGTGCTGCAATTTATTTTCATTTGTTTTGGTATCTCCTATATTGACACAATTGCACTTTTTGTTAAGCCATTTACATTTTTATTTTTCGTGTCTGCTATTTGTAAAAAAATTAGGTCTACTGATAAAGTTGTTTTTTTAACGTTAAAAAATTAATTATCCTGTTATTTGAATTAAGCAACTTTGAATTAAGAGTAGACTGAAATAGTTCAAAAATAGCAGCCTTTGAATAGTCTTAAATCCTGAGCAGGTATGTTGCTGCTGAAATTCAGTAGTAAAAAGGGTTTTGTTTAGGCACATAATTCAAAAAAAATGAATCAGTTGCAGACACTTAATCGTGATGCATTTACATGAGTGCTCGATGTGTTGTAAATCAATAAAATAACTTTGTGTGTTCTGAAGAATGGGCCATTTTGTTCTAAAGTTAAATGAGTAAGTGCAAATCTAGTCCAGTGTTACACTTATTGTGCACTAAATGTATAATTAATGTAAGAAACAGATTATCTGTATTTTAGGAAGCTACAATTTGGTTGCCATCCCCTCCTCCCAAAAGATTAGGGGTTTGCTGCCCGTCTGCACCTGCTGAGGATAAAACAGCTTTATTGTTATTTATCTAAACTGGAGTTAAAAAATGTAAAGAAAACTAAAGTGGAAAAAAGCTAGTGACTAAAGTAAAGCATAAAGTAGACGTGTTGGAGATCAGGCAGAAGAAGCCATTTTGTGTTTTTTTTTTTACATGTCTTAGTAATATATAGATATCAGATTTTTTAAAACAAATTATTGACCAGTAATATAGCGCTTTAGATTTATAACTTTTGCTTTATTTTTTGCTTGTTGGAAAAAATGTTGCTAGTTAAACGAACACCGCGTTCTTCCCATTAGATTCTATCACTAGTAGTCTCCAGCACTGTGGGGTTTAATAATGGGATCAAATAGCGCGAGAGTTAAATTACATGTTAAATTTCAGTTGAAGAATTCAAGCACATTCGTTAGAAAAGGTTTGATTCGTGATGGCATTTATTGTTTAATTAAAAATCACCCACTCAGGTCATATACTGCATGATAGTAGATTTTTGTTTCTACAGAAACATTTTCAGTAATTTTGTTTGATTTTTGTGGATGCTCAAAGATTTTTGGACCTCTCTCTAGTGAAGCCTGGTAAATTCATTATTTGCATAAAGCATGACTTGAATGGCTTCTTTAGTTTGCACATTAGGTATTGGTAGACATGCAAATTATTTTTCTGTAATTTTTTGTTTTGTTTGTTTGATAATACATGTAGAAGCAGCTCAAAGTAGCAGTGCAATTTATTCAGCTGGGGCAAAAGAAAACAGGCCTTTTTTTGTCCCTCTGGACTCCAGGTAACACTCTGGAGATCGAGCATTAGATAAGGTGTAGTGTTTCATCTGCCTTGTCCATTACACAATCGCTAACCATTGATTAAGGTGCAGTCACAGTTAACTAACAGGTCGGTCTCTTCACATCAAAATTGCATTCCACAGTGAAGCTGGAGATCTTTACTCGTGGTGGTAGGATCGCTTAAAACCTAGAATTTAGCACTATCTAGACATTCTTGAATTCATTTGAACCTTGTCCAGGCGTTGGCTGAAAGGGGTGGGGAAAGTAAAGGTAATACCAGTGGCTAATTGCTGGTATTAAACAGAGGAGGAGTTGGTCTATGCTTCTTGTTTTCTACATGTCTTATTCATTGTTTCCTTTCTTTCCAAGGCCTGCACATTGGTAATAATGCTGATGATTAACTAAATGAAGGCTGTAGCCAGGCAACCATTAGGTGGGTTTTATATTTCAAGGGTTCAAAATGACCAGAGAAGCCACATTATTCACGAGTCGGGGAAACTGAGATTTTCTCTTTGCACTCTTTGTATTGCCTTTCACGACGGTAAGATTACAGGTGTTTTCTCCTTCCCACGCAAACTTTCTGCTTCTGCTTTCGTAGCACCTTTTCTGCTTTTTTTCATGTCTGAAGAATTTCCTTTGATATCGGTACACAAGACTGTTTCTTTTATGTTAACCATTTGCATTTGATAGACCAAAATTTAGTACATTCAAATTGATTTTTTGTAGAGAGCATTTTCTTAGGAGCAGTGAGTCCTGTTTCTGAACTAGTTCAACTTTGAAAAGTTTTTTTTTATATAGACAAGTTGGGTTTAAGTTTTTATACATTTTTCTTCTCTACTTGGGAAAATTAAAGGAAATAGGTGAACAATAACAGGGCAGTGGCTTCAGCTAACAAACTCTTGTCATAGTGTTCTTCATGTAATCCATATTTCGGTATTGTCACTGGTAAAGCTGCGAGCGTTGGTTGCTAAATGGTTGATAAGTATGTTAACATTTTCACACTGTTTAAAAATTGAACGAGGCTTGAGGTTTTTATTTGAGTGCTGCTAACAAAGCTGTTTTTGTTTTTCAGTCACTTTTTTCAGTCATTTTGGTTTTAAAGATTCTTCATTCTGTATAAATTGATGAATCATGCTAGTGATTTTGTGTAGTTCAAGGGTTAATGCAGATGGGAGGTACCCTTTGCCCTTTTATAGAACTAGGATTACAATCAACCGCCAAGTACAGAAAGTTCCGGCATGAAATATTGCCCACCACAATTATGAGTTAGTCAAGCTAAATAAACATGGCTTCCAAAACTGAAGCTTTACGGGGGGCTATGCTTAAAACCTAGACAGTCAGTTGCAAAATAGTTTGAAACATAAAAGTATTTTGTTTTGCGTTGTAACTTTATTTTCAGCTAAAGTAATGAGGATCGTGTTAGTTGAAAAATTAATGCTGTAGCTAACACAACAAAATTTATCCTCTACCCTCGAATTCTTCTGTAACATGAACTCGGGCCATTGCTTGTATAAAATGTACAGTAAATATCTTGGAAACCGCATTTATTTTTGATTGATGTGGTGGAGGAACGGCATTCTTAGCCTTCAACAAACATTAGGAACATTGAGTTACAGTTAGTAGTTACACAGTAATGGAGGTGTCATTGAGCGACCTTCCCAAAGTAGAGGGTGCATACGAGGAGGTTATCAGATTAATTTCTTTATCTGTAAGAAAGTTAAATTGTTAATTCGAATAACATTTTTGGGAGTACAAAAATGAAATAGTTTTCTTTAATGATGAATAAGGAGTTGGCCTGTTGGGAGGAGAACTTTCTTTTCTACTTTCATTTGTATTTTTTAATGGCAGATGAGAACTTGCCTACTAGGAGAAGTTGTGTTCCCACCCCATCACTTTCATTTTCACTGAAACACTCGGCAGCTACTGTGCTTGTACATTATTTTAATTTGTTGGTCTGTGATGCATCCTGGCTTTTGGAATCAGACAAAATGTCTCTTGTTCACCTTTTCAAAAACTCAGACACGTGAATGTTCGAAATGATCTAGTAATATAATTACTGTCATTTCCTCTTTTTTATAGAACAGAGAATAAGTCGCCCGTGTTTCCAAAGTTAATTGAGTTTATTTTTGTGCAAAGCTGTGAAAGAAATAGGTACAGAAGTTACAAAGAGAATACAGTAATTTATGTTAATGTAATATTTAATGCAGACAACTTTGCTTTGAAGGCTTTGGATTACAGCCATGTTCGCTACTTACTGTACTTGTCTTTTACTGAAGAAAACATTGCCAAAATCGGGCCTTTAACCTTAAGCTTTTGTGATCACAAATGTTAGAGCAGTTGGTAGAGACTGGATAAATGAAGGATCAGGCTGTTTAAACTTAACCTAATTTATTAGTTCTGAGCACATTGATAGGGTGTAACAACTAACCATTTGAAGTGTGTGTGTGTGTATTTTTATCCATTTTATATTACATTTTTAAACAGTTTTGTTGCAATTATCAGTTGCAGAATGTTACTATTGGCAGTTGTGACAGGAATCAGGACTTATTAATGAAAACTTAATTTCCACGATTAGAATGGAATATGATTTCTTAAAGGAAAAAATAAATGCAGTCTGTTTTCACAATTCAACACAAACTTAATTGTATAACTTTTTTTTAAACAGTAGTTCAGGTTACATTTCCCCAAAATGCCTGCAGGGCATGTATTCCAACTGTTGAGACAAGTTTTATTTAACAGAAACAATCGGATGAATTCAGTTCCAATTCATTTTTGTGTAGAATGAACTACTTTTTACTGGTCGTGACATTTCAAGATGACGTTCCTAAGTTTAGCCTAGTGATAATATGTTGAAGCCTGTTTGCTTCGTATTCATTGCTAGGCATCACAATTAAACAGAGGTAATTTTAGTTATTCGCCTATCAGTGCATTTTTATTAACATGAACACCGTCGATTAGAGTAACCGGATAAAAAAATTGTTGAGACAAGTACGTGTCTCGGTATCGAATACAGTTACATGCCTTTATTAATATAAAACTGAAAAGAGTTACAGGTTAGTCAGAATCATAGGCACTGTTGAAGAACATATGTACATTCACAATGTAAACGGCATGCATGTAATTGTTTTTTTAAAAATTATTTGGCTTGTATCACTTTTTCAGTTTATTTTTTAAAAGACAGGTGGAAGTACTGCATGAATTAATGGTTGCAGCTAGACTGGAACCTTCACTTGGTTTTTTAGGAAAAATAGTACATTTTTGTAATCTCCATTGAATGTATTTTATTTATTTCCAGATCCTGGTTGTCGTTGTTATGTTTCCTCTGAATTTGAAAATGTTTGCTAAAGTAATGAAACCTGGTTCATAAATGAATAAAATTGGTCTATCAAAAAAAAATGCCTCTCCCAAAGAATTACAACAATTTTACAATTATTACTTTATTGGTAAATTATGACGAGTTGTTTTTGTTCAGTTATTACATGCTGAGACAACAAATAGCAACTATTAACCAATAAAAGGGACAAAGAACTGCAAATCTGAAATAAAAACAGAAAATGCTGCAAATACACAGCCTGTCAGTCAGGATTTTTAAACAGAATAGACCTTTCCCCCAGGACTGAGAAATTAAAGATAACTAGCAATTCATAACGAAGTAGAATTAAATGATTGTTTGCATATTATCTTCTACAAAAACCTTTTAACGTTTATTTTATGTTAAATGCATTACTGTTAGAAGTTGTACAAGTTGGAACCAGTAATGCTGCTGTTTCCTGTCTGGTTATGGTGTTGTAGATTGAAAGGTAGTCATTAGTATTGTAGTGTTCAGGACACTGGAGGCCATTTTGCTTTTTCTTACACAGCTGCAGTACAAAATGGTGGGATTAGCTCATGACCCTAGCAAGTATGAAAGTAATGTAGACAGCAGATGGAGTCATTTTGTAGTTAATTTGTCTTTACATTTCAAGTTTAAAAAGCTTGTGACAAGAATGACTTTGTAGGTTTTCTGTGGGTGGAAATAGATAGTATTTTATTCCAGGTTTCATGCTCACCTATTTGTGAATTGCTTTCATTTTGAACTGAAAACTGGTGATGTCACTTCTTTACATAATGCCTACATGATTCATATGCAGCTTCATAGAAAATCAAATCTTGTGCTTTAAATTAGTTTTAGACCCACAGTTTTCACATTGTGGACACAAGGCTGCAAGCCATTATAATAGATGATCCTGGTTTGATTAATAAGGTTACTAAATAGAGGCCCTGATTTTTACTTAATTTGTGATAAGGGAGAAGGGAGGTATTGTAGTAATCTTTGGGGGTTGCATCAACTACCAGAACTGTATATTAATTTAAATTGGTAATGCTAGCTTTAAAAACTCCTTTTATATAACTTAGCTACTGAAAACAGGTCAATAATGAAATTCAGAATGATAACACTTTTAGGTTTTCAAATAGACAGACTTGTTATAGATGAACTACCTGCTATGAGTAGCATAGTGTGAGTAATTTTTTCCATTTGTATAAATGTGTTTGAAATGTATTGAATGGTATGAAAACACAATTAATATTTCAAAATAATTTTACTATTTTTGAATTTGTATGATTTTTATATTGAGTAATTGTTGAACTCCACAGTGCAGGAGGGGCTGTAGGTATTACAGTGGAAGCCTTTTAGTGAGATGTTCCCTTACTTGATTTGTGCCTTGATACAGACCATGTATTTGTGGTGAACATATTGGTGGCCGTTGCGAAAGTTCTCTTTAAATGGGTATTTCTACCAATCGGGTTCTCATTGATTAGCATGAACTGTATTGTGACAGAATGCGTGACTTATTCCCTAACGACTCATTTGCTAGTTTAATTTTACTGGGTGCAGAGGATAAGGAGAGCTCCATCTGCTTGCTTAAGGGGAGGTTAAATGACTAGTAAAATTGCACCTGGCATTCCTAGAATTGACTGGCAATGCAGGCTCTTCAATCAAAAGGTAAACTTTTGTGAAATAGCAGCTGCATGCAAAATTGAAACAATATTCCATATACAATGAATGTAGAAACAATTTGAGAAAGGAAGCATAAAAAATACCTACGAGGAACAAGTCTATTTTCACAAAAGTTTGACTTAAATTATATTAAAGCTAATTTACTGGATACTAATAGAGAATTTTGGATGTGCAGTGTAATTGAAACAAGGTAATTGTGGGTTTTTTTGTGCATATTTGGCAGCCTGGGATAGAATATAATTTATCAGTGGACTTTGGTAGAAATGGGAGATAGTCAGCACAGTGCATTTTTACTTACTGACAAGTTACTACCGATTAACTCTGACAATGGCTGCTGGGAAAACGACTTTGAAAGACTTCTGGGGAGGTATTGTCATCTTACTGGGCAGCATTGGATGTAACTGGTATTCTAATACTGCCTGGTAATGATGATGATGGCTTTCTGATTTCATCGGAGAAGAATTCAATGCAAACAGAAGAATGAAAATCTCTGGCTTACAGGCTTAAGCAGCATAGGATATTTACGGAGCAACCTGGGAGCTGGTTATTTATGATGGGAGCTATGATCATTTATCCTTCTCATTCTTCTTGTGACAGTTTTTATGAGGGGGACCAGAGCTGTAGCTTCATTTCATGTCTTTCTGTCCCCTCTGTAATATGCATTCATTTTTAGTCGTGCTTTCTTGGTACCCCATTAGCCAGAGTTGCAGCTAGTGGCACTATAAGCAATGGATCCATTGACGGGAAGCACTTCCAAGCCAATTGGAGGAGAAAATGGTTGGAAGTAGTTAGATACACAAGGTAGGGTATGCTTTAGTGAGTTCACCCCCAAACAGAGAGCGTGTAACTGTGCCTTCTGCACATTCTGGTACTGATTTCTAGTATGGTAGAACAGTACCAGAAAACTAGTTTTTCTGGGCCACCCAAACCAGACCAATTGGTAAATGAGTAGATGATGGTTTTATTTTGTCACATTACAATAGAAAGGGGAAATGGCTCACATTTTTTCCAGTTGTATATAGTTTGTACATTCTCCAGCATGATCATCATCTATCATCCTCCAGCATTTCCAATTTGTAAAGTTCATTTCTGAATGACAAATCAATGATTTTTGTGATGTTTATGGTTTAGATTCAGATTACAGGAAACTTTTGTTTATCCGGCACCCAAATATCCGGAATTCTCGCTTAACTGGCAAAAATCATCCTCCGAAAACTCCTCTCAAATAACCGGCAATGTTGCCGAGTCGCAGTCGAGTCTCCGCGAACGCCGAGTACTCCGAAAACTCCTCTCAAATAACCGGCAATGTTGCCGATCCCGAGTCCGCGAACGCCGATTTAGTCAGTAGGGGTAGTTTTCAAAAGTGCCACTACTCGGCCTCCTGGCGCTGTCGGAAGTATACTGCACATTTCTTGATTTATTTATTTTTCTTTGTTAAAAATAGCCTCGGTAGATATAACTCTCCGTTATCCGGTACTTTCGATAAACCGGCACCACGCCGGTCCCGTCGGTGCCGGTTAATAAAGAGTTTCCTGTATTAGCTTTGGATTTATAGCAGCAAAAGAAATAAAGTGGAGAAGTTAGGAATGCTCAGCTCAGAAAGTGACATCTTTAAGATGCATTTGAACAGAGATAATCGAAGGAGCTAAGAAAGAAAGCTAGTTTATATCCCAGAAAAACCTAGGTGAAGGGCCAAAGCCACAAAGGCAGAAATAATTAGGTGACAATGAGATAAATCAAGAGGTAGTGGTTGGGTGAAACTACCTATGGAGAAAGAGCAGAATGGCCCCGATTTTAACTCCAGGTGGATTCCCCGCTCAGGCCCGAGTTAAAATTACAGTCGGGTCTCAATGATGTCATTGGGCCGCAACATGTATGTAAAGAAGGACCCTGTTGGCTCCGGGCGCGTGTCCTTGCTGCCCACTCAGGAGAGCAGGTTAAAATTGCAGACGTTGCGATCATTGTGGCTTTCAGACAGGTAAGAGCTAGGGTGATTTTAACTGCCCACCCTCCAGGTTTCTGCTGAGCGAGTAGGGTTAAAATCGTCCCACTAATCGGAGTTGCAGTTGTGAACTCCTGGGAAAGAATGAGTTACACTAAAAATGGTGCCATGAGTCATGATTTCAACAGAATGGTTGATGTAAAATCATTACATTAGAACATGAGAAGGCAAAATCACTGGACAGAGATAACACTCTTTGCATTCCATACAAAATGTAGTTGCTGTATACGACTTGTTTTTGTTGCTCTCTCACTGTCTCTCTCACACATGCTCTGATAATACAAAAGTTCTATTTTTGCCCTGAAATTTGAGTTATTCAGTCATTTGAATTAAGGAACGCAAATAACATAGAAAAATAGGAATTTGGAGCTTGTTTTCAAAAAAAATTGAGTTTGCAGATAATTAGAATTAAGAGTTGACTGTAGATAGATATAATGCCCAAATATTTCACCGACAATGACCTCTCTGTGTTAGCTACTTTATTGGAGTGCAGGTAAAGTCTTGGGATCTGGTTATTGGAATTGACTTGTCTAGGTCAAAAAATTTGTGTTGCAAACTTGAAAAGATGCAATTGGCTCCAAGAGCTTAAGAACAATGATGACCTATTTTGAGTGCTGGGGCAACGAATCCACTGATTACTGTGTGAGCACTAATCAACTGGGGTCATAAAGATTATAAGTGATGCTACGGAGGGCTAACATTATGCAGGTTTGTAATGCAGTTTTATTTTTTTTACAAAATATATTTTACCTTTGTATTGTGCTGCATAGGGAATGGAAAAGTTGCAACTCATTAAAACTTTCAAGGTGTTTGGAAAACAAAACCCCTCCAAATTGCTAAGGAACCATAAATATTCTTTGACACATGCTCACTAGTTTACCCTGGTAGTGTATTACTAAAGATTTGGCATTATTAGATGGGCTAGTGAAGAGATTAAAGCTTCAGCATCCTGTTTGTTGGTACAAATCTACTCAGCCACTTGACAAAACTTTTGAAGTTCTAAAGACCTGATCTATAATCTATAACAGGTATTTCTGTTCTGGTCAAGAGGCCACCATCTGCCAAAAGTTTAAGTAAGTCAACCATCAGAAAAAGATTTTACAGTTTGCGGTCTTTTCGAACAGTTAAGAGCAGTACATTTACTGTTTTTTCTTTCCCCCCCCCCCCTTCCGTCTTTTCTCCAACTCCCAAAAGCTCTGGGTTGTGGCTTTACGGGTGCCTGCCACCCTTTGACACCTCTGTAGCTAACCCAAGAGACCATTCTTCATGTCTGTGAATATAGGCAGGATGTTTGACTGTGGGGTACCTCGCAGCTGTCCAACATCTGTGCATCGTAGCATCAAGAGTTCAAAAGAGCGCTAATTTTTTGCCCTCCGTGGCCCAGAGACATTGAGGCCAGTTGTAGCACCCCTACCACTACTCTGGGATGGGACCTAAGCCCTTCCGAGTATGTGTAGCTCAGGACCACATTGACCCATTGGGAAAGCTTAATTTTAATAAATCCCATCGTAATTTTACACTATGGGAATGCTCTGTGTTCAAATTGTGAAGTAGATGTTGTTTTAAAATTGGGTAATCACCTATCTACCTCCTTCAATTTGATATGAACAGTGGTTGGTTGTGCAAAACATACATTTTGGTGAAAGCGCTTTTAAAAATGCAAAGAAAATGCATGATAACAAAGAAGTGCAATGTATATAGTTTAAGTTCTCTATCATGATCCTATTCTGTCATCCTCCAGCATTTTGAATTTGGGTATCATAGTTTGGGTATGTATTTACTACTGGATTGAAAATTGCAATGTTTCCTTCCAATTACAGGAACTGAAATGCTTTCTTCTAGTTTGGGTCAGATCCTGGTCCTCTGTGGGCATCTTACTAGACAGTGCTGGATTGCACTGCTAGGTTCTAACACTGTCTGGTAACGATGTTTAAAGAGTGCGCCGCAATCAACAGCCACTGGATACAGTGTACGCACTGTTAGTGACAGATTCCTTGAACGCAAGCTTAACTTACTGACCTGCCGAAACACTGAATAGTTTGTGCCAGAAGTCACACTGTGTACAGTAATTAAGCGGGGTGTAGATGAGAGGTTCCCAGAGACAAATGTGTCAGAATTTAAATGAAATGTTTTCAGCTACAGTTGTAAATTAACACACATACTGTTGCATTTGCTTTTCTGCATGTATGTTTTACAAATGTAGCCTTTTAAAAAAAAATGTTCCCTGTCACTTTTTTTATATTTCAATATCTTGAAGCTGTATCAAAGGGGTTTGAATATGGAAAATGTAATGGTTTTCTAGTACTTCCTGTCAACTCAAATCTCTCTGGAAATGAATGTTCCCAGTTCTCTACAGGCTGTTGGTAGGCTCACTCTCAATGGTAGAATGCTGCACCTTGGGACGTTGGGAGGGCAGTCCCATAGCTAAGGGAACTGGCCTAGAAGGTTCCTCTCATTACCTCCTATTAGTTGATCACGGAGAGAAATTGATGGCAGTTGTAAATTGGTCTACAGCCCAGACCATTTTTTCCCATCAGCTGTAGGAGGGTAAGTAGTGGTAAGTCGTTCTCATGTGGGGGGAAAAAAACATGTTTAATAGATTTTTTTTTTTAAAAAGGTTTAGAAAAATGTTCTATATGTTCTATTTTGTCCCCTTTTAAAGTCTCATTTACCTTTTCTCCCTCTGGTATAACATACTGTTTTCTGGCTCAGAGGGAACACAGTTGCCCTCCTTTCAGATCTCTGCCATTGTTGCTTCTTAACCAGCCACAAGGAGTTGTGGAAGAGTGACGTTGGTTGACTAACATTTGAACTGCCCCCCTTTTTTTTGGTTACAACGATCATTGATTATTCTGCCCCCTCTTCACTTCATGCACCAGCTCAAACTGGGAACTTGCCATGTAGGAATTGCAGGCATGTATGAACATATATTAAATTCCCTACATGTGAGGTCATTGGTATGCAGAATGCAGTTCTTTCTCTATGGATCACAAAATGTGTGACTTCAATAGTTTAGCATTTTTAAGAGTTTGACCAAATATCAAACATCAGTTTCTTGTAAGACCCTATTAGAACACCGAAATTAGTGAGCTACAGGTTCAATTCCTCTACTTTGCCGAATTGTTTAAAAAAAAAAGGGGATGGGGAGTCTTCCCTGGGGCCTTGTTGCACATCAGTATCCAACCCAAGACCTGAACAAATGGTGGCCTTGGAGCAGACTGTCCCTTCTAACTTCTAGGCCACGACAGGTATGTGACCCAGAAGAGATTAATAAGAGCAACAGACCAGGGGAGGGAGGATGGGGGGAGAGAAGTGTACATACTCCTGCTACAATTGTGTATTTTAAATAATGATTTAAGATATTTGAAAGTATTTAGTGGTCATTCACAGTACTAAAAGAATTTTGACTTATTTGGAAGATAATCTCATGAAAGCACTATTGAAAACATTTTTTTGTAAAAACAATTGAAAGGACATTGCTTTGTAGAATTCTTGATCACTGTTTCCTGCATTAAATGACAAAATGAGACCCTGATTTGTTATACTAGAAAAGAATATGAAATGTGATAATATATGTTCAAATCCACAGTATGATTGTTTGTCAGTTGATACAGCCATTAAGTTGGTTAGTTCTTAGCTGAATCAGTTCAAGGGATTGTTGTCCCAAGGTGAACAAAGCAGGCGTTAGACAGGTGAAGGTGACTAATATTTGAAATGATTGCCCATAAAGTGCTACTTATTACCAGATAATGAAGAATTTAGTGCTATTACTTTCTTTTACAATAAATCTGCCACGAGAAGATTGGCGACCCAATTCATCATTGGAACATTCTAAATTTCCATTTAGCTGTGAACTTTGTACAGTGCAAAACCTGAAAGTGACTTTGCATGGTGAGATCAGGCGATACACTGCAGGGTCAGTGAGTTTTCACTCGCTATTTTTGAAAATTAAGGCCAAATTGGAGAAGCTTGAGCTCTTTAATTCATCAGAGACACTGCAACCGTAGGAGCTTAAATCCCATAGTTGACATTTTTTATCTTAATCCTTTATATACATAGGAATTGTGAAGAACACTAACGTTACCACCAGAGACTCCTGCCCTTGCTAAATTGTGCTGTTCTCTGTGGATGCCATCAATAATCTGCATAAAAGTGAAAGATTAACTATCCGCAACAGCCTGTATTTATATAGTGCTACTCACACAAACCAACGTCTCAGAGCACTTTACACAGAGCGGAGAGATCAATACGAAGCAGGAAGTGAAGAAATCTTGGGAGGGGAAGGGAAACTAAGTCACGGTTCAGGGTGAGTCTTTATGGAGACAGGTGGAGAAGTAGAAAGGCAAACTAGTTTTGGCAGAGAATTCATAAGTGCGAGGACAAAGTGACCATTGAGCAGAGGGAGTGGAAGCAAGCAATAGTCCAGAGTTGTTTCCCCCTACCATGTACAAATTTTACATTTTTCTTCAAAGTAGTGGCCTCTATCTCTGGTAATTAACATGGTCGCAGAACCTTTTAAGCATCTCAAAACTGAGATTTTAAATTACAAATAAAATTTTGCGCCCATTCTATTATGTTGAATTCTTGAAGGAGAGAAAATTGCAGGGCTATGGGGAAAGAGCAGGGGAGTGGCTCTAATTTGATAACTCTCTCAAAGAGCTGGCACAGGCACGATGGACCGAATGGCCTCCTTTTGTGATGTGACTCTTATGATTTCAAATACAACGGTTTCTGTTTACATTTTATAAAGAAAGAGGTCATGCAGTGGGGGAAATATCAAATTATTTAAGAGGTCACAATCAGCCCCTCAGACTACAAGAGTCACACTTCTAAAAGCAGCATTTAAACTTTTTGATAAGTTCGAAGTTAACTGTTCACTACCAAACTGTGTCCTCTTGGTTTTAAATTCCCAGCTCTTCTCTTTATGGAATACAGTGTTAATTGTCTGAGGCCTGCTGCTGTGCCTCAGCTTAGACTGCCTAAAGATGCAAGAAGTTCTCCTGCCCATCAGCTTTCCTGCCTCTACTCCTCCCCTCATTATTGTTTTCTTATTTAAAAAAAAAGAGAAGGCAAAATGTGTCTGATATACATCTATTAAATTTCATATATGATTGTTTAGGTTGGGCAAAGCTGAAAAAGTCCTGTGTGAATTAATCAGAAAAAAAAATTATTCTCCCTTAAATTTTACATCATTTTATATAATAGTAAACTGCATAATCTTTAGGCTGGATTAGAATTTTATCATATGCACTTTAATGCAAGCCACTTAAAAATAGTCCTGTTGCTCTAAACTAATGGGTTAATCTTTTATGTGACAATACATCAGTTAATCAGTTGAATCCAATTTATTGGTATGTGTCATTCACTATTAAATTAAATGATTATATCCTGACCAGGACTCCTTGCCCATTTCAGCAATGTGCTCAGGTGATGATAAAGTGTCCTCCTGAGTACAGTAGATACTCAGATAAAAAGGAAACAAAAATGCAAATGCTTGAAATCTGAAGTAAAACAGAAAATGCTGGAAAAAAGAAATAATAGGTTAATGTTTTAGGTGTGCACATTTTGCCAGGCTGGAAACTGGAGCATAAGCAAGTCCCTTTTGTACTAACAGTTCCGAGGAAAACAGACGACTCTTCCTTGTGTTAAACCTAGTGGACTTACTTGTTGGTTTTACCTTCAGGAGACTCTACCCGACCCTCAGTTGGATTAGAAGACCTGTGTTGATAGAGTACTAAGCAGACCAATGACAAAAGACACGGGAGATTCAAGAAGCACATGGAATCGCCATTTGTGGCATTAGTGTAAAGCTCCACTAATAGCTCTGCATTGTCCAGTTTATCTGCCGTTCATAGAATTTTATTCCAGGTGGGATTTATTGTGGTTAACGTCACAGTGGAAGCCAATATTAATCGAGGCTATATCAAGTGTCACAGGCTGGACTGCTTCATCTTTTCCCAGAATGCCTGTGCTTATCTGTGTTTGGTTTACTGGGTGTAGGTATTGCGTGAGAAGTGCCTAATCCTTTGTTTAATATTAACTGAGCATGCAAACAAAGCACGCAGGACTCTTGCCAGTCCTTGCTGGCTAAGAGTGCTAGTCTGGCATGCAGCGTAACGCTGATATCGAACCCAAAAAATGGAAAAAGCAGAACCTGGCCTTAGCCGGTCAGCTAGCTTTCCCAGTAAAATGAATTCTGCAATCCATTGGGTTGAGCTGTTAAAATGTCTTTGATTTTAACCTGCACACACCTAGCAGAGGGATGTAACTCTTTGGCTATGGAATCCACTTTCTGTTGCTGGTACATTTTCTTACCAATTCATTAATTGTTCTGCACTAACTGTAATAGCCAATAACAAAATAGTGGATGAAAAGCCTTTCTTAAAAATGAAACCAAATATAATTGTATTTAATGTACAGCAAACAGAATTGGTTTCCTGTTTAGAATTTTTAATTTTTTTGCAGTAATTATTACCAACAATCGTAGATGAGCAACTATTGTACAATAGATGTAATTATTGCTTTGTCTAATGTTAATATACAGATATTTCTATTACAATGCTTGTAGGAGAATTCTAATGCCAGTAGGAGTATGCAAACAAAGCTGGTAGGCCATGGAATATCCTGTACTAAAGTCTGTTTCTAGGTGGCATTTATTTACAAAGGCCTTGTGTGCCAGTTGCTCACTCACCCCAGTGACTACAGATGTCATGTGCTACGGGTAGACCCAATTATGGGGAAGGAGAAAAACTAATCTTAAAAATTAATTAAAAGGAAATTTTACCCTCACCAAAAAGGTTCCCTGAATGAATGATGAAAGTTCATCCATTACAACAGTGAGCACACTTCAAAAAGTATGAAATTGGCTGTAAAGGCTTTGGGGCATCCTGAGGTGAAAGGTGCTATATAAATGCAAGTCTTATTTCTCCCCCCCCCCCCCCCCAATCTTTTGTAATATTTACTGATACTATAGTTTTAAAGAGTGGTTTGCAATGAGCTTGTCCAATGAAGCTGTGAAATAAACCTGGATAATATTGTTCACACACAAAATGGGAATTGGTTTAAGATGAACCTCTCTTATTTTGCCTACTCATTGTATTCATACATGTAGCCAAAAAGCTGGAACTGTGCTGGTACAGTACACTTTATTAGTATGTGTGTTTTATTAACTGCAGAAGAACAATTGGGTATTGGTTCGAATGGAGTTTCTGCCAGTTCCTTGGCTAGTTGAATAAAAGATGCTCACAGTGAACTGATGGTAATCTCTCACTGAATTATTATGTGTAGTACAGAGTTATTGCAACTTTTAACAAACCTCCTCCAAATGAGAGGGTGTTGTGGAGAAAATGTTTAGAAAGTGCAGTATGGGTTTCGTTTATTTTGTGCCTTCATTTTCTCAAAAATAACCTCTGAGAATATAACCTCATCTATAGTGGTCACAATTCCAGTATAAATCAGCAGCCAAAGGTTACTGATTGCCCAAGCTGACTGCATGTTGATTGACGTCTTACCAGGCATGGTTAGATATAGCTACTTCAGTCTAATACTGTCTGGTAATGCCGTTGATCTCATGTCATAAGTTCTTCACCTTTGGGAGGAGTTCCAGCCAAACCTAGCTATCAGTGCCATTTTTGTAGGTGAGGCCAGTCCAGGGGTTGAGCTGTGGGCTGTGCACTGCTGTTTGGGCGTGTCTCTGAAGCCCATTCAAGTGCATCAGTTCAAAGTGCAACTTTAATACGTCTGGCCTGTTAATGTCTAACAACATTATTCAGCAGAAAAAGGGCATGCATGGAGAAGAACCTGTACTACTGCTTTTTCAGAACTTGTGCCAAACTGCCTTTTAAAAGAACGAAGGCTATTGATTAACATTTACCCACCTGCACCAAAGATGCACATCAAAGGGATAGTTTCTAGTCGCACGCTGTTGAAATTCTCTTCTACACGTTTAGATGATGCAATACACATGTCCTGTTCACCTTCCAGAGTTTAATCTGATGGACTTTTAAGATTTATCCATATTTTCCATTGTTTATTTTTCCCCAAATGTAACTCCGTTTTTTTTTATCATAAAGCACATTTACTGGACAAAGGGTTAAAGTGTTCGTAAACACTCAGTCTGAGAATTGCATGCAAACTTAAAACTGTTTTCTGTGTTTGTGTTGAGCATGTGTTACAGCCATTTCTTAACCCTTCCATAAGTTTCAAACCAATGCAGATTTTAGTAGTAGTTGGTTTCTCCCTGGCCCTGTCTTTGTGAAGATTTCATTTACGGTTAGCAACTATAGTGGAATAATAAAGCTTCAGTTTATTGAATTATTCAAAGGCATTATTTTACCCCTTGATTGTGGTGCCTATGTTCAGAAATGAGCTGTGCATTCTGTTTGTACTTGGAATTTTTTTTAAGCTGTCTTTATGCATTTTATTTAGTAAAGTTTCATAAAATACAGGTTGCTGTAGCCCAAAGTAACTATAATAGCTTTATTAAGTATTCCTCATGCTTTATACATTAAAATATAGCTGCTATACAATTATGAAGAATTGATTATACGAAGTCTTAAATAGGGTTGCCATCTTTTGCCACGTCTAAATCTGGACAGGGGTGGGGCTTGGGAGGGGTTGGAAGAGTGGATTTAAGATTATCCCTCGGATGGGCTCAACCTGAGCATTGGCCTTCAGATCGCGGAGTGCGGGGTCACTATACATGGATAGTAAAACAGCATTATGGAAGTTGAAGGTTTCCTTATCAGAGATGTGCCACAGCAGTGATTAGCTCACCTTGATTTCCACGTTCACACTTGCAGGTTGCTTCTGTCACATGCATTGACTGGGCAGCTTGCAGCTGATGAGAAGATGCTCTAAGATAAGCATGGTCCTGAAAGAACAACAACAACAACTTGTATTTATATAGCACCTTTAAAACCTCTCAAGGCGCTTCACAGGAGTATCATAAGGCAAAAAGTTGACACAGAGATACATAAGGAGAAATTAGGGCAGATGACCAAAAGCTTGGTCAAAGAGGTAGGTTTTAAGGAGCGTCTTAAAGGAGGAGAGAGAGAGATAGAGAGGCAGAGAAGTTTAGGGAGGGAATTCCATAGCTTAGGACCTAGGCAGCAGAAGGCACGGCCACCAATGGTTGAGCGATTTATAATCCGGGATGCTCAAGAGGGCAGAATTAGAGGAGCGCAGATATCTCGGGGTGGGGGGGTGGGGCTGAAGGAGATTAGAGATAGGGAGGGGCGAGGCCATGAAGGGATTTGAAAACAAGGATGAGAATTTTGAAATCGAGGTGTTGCTTAACTGGGAGCCAATGTAGGTCAGCGAGCACAGGGGTGATGGGTGAACAAGACTTGATGCGAGTTAGGACACGGACAGCTGAGTTTTGGATGACCTCAAGTTTACGTAGGGTAGAACGTGGGAGGCCAGCCAGGAGTGTGTTGGAATAGTCAAGTCTAGAGGTAACAAAGGCATGGATGAGGGTTTCAGCAGCGGATGAGCTGAGGCAGGGGCGGAGATGGGCGATGTTACGGAGGTAGAAATAGGTGGTTTTAGTGATGCCGCGGATATGTGGTCGGAAGCTCATGAAAATGAAACTACATGCATTAAAAACAGGGTTTTTTGTTGTTGCCTGGACTATATTTTTTTTCATTGGACATTAAAACTCAGTCTAGCCAAAAACCAGACAGGTCGCAACCCTGACCTGAAATGTCTCATCTCTTTCGGCCGATAGCGTGATTCAGCTAAAAAGATAGTGGCTGAAACTGCAGTGATTGGATGGAGCAATGAAACAGTAGATTGTGCTTACTGCAAACCAGTAGTTACAATCTCTGCCGTTTATATTCCAATCAATTTCCCAGTATCATCTAAATTGTCTTGCTGCATGTGACCTTTTCTTCAGCAAGTAGGTCTCTAACTATGGAGAAATGGGGAGAGAGCACTGACATTCACCTCTTGGAAAGAACAAATGAACTTGCAATTATATGGCTCCTTTGATGTCCTCAGGGCATCCAATGCACTTCACAGCCAGTGAATTGTTTTTGAAGTGCAGGCACTGTTGTTTTGTAGGTAAACAAGGCAGCTAATTTGTGCAGGGCAAGAGTCCCACATATGGCAGTGAGATAGATAACCAGATAAGTTGTTTTTAGAAATGTTGATTGAGGGATAACTGGTAGCCAGGACACCAGAAAAATTCCATGGCTGCCCTTCAAATAATGCCATGGGATCTGACAGTCTGACAATCTTCATGAGTTTAAAGTGACGGTGGAAAGCACTAGCGAGTTATTAGTCATTGTTTAACAATGTTCTCAGGATTGCTGAATTAACAAAAATCTGCCCAATAAAGTCTCTCTTTTTTGTTAAGATCATTCATAATTAATATGTGCAGCATTGCACACTTAGTACTCAAATAGAAGCATTTGTGCCGTAGTTCAGGTTGAACCTGGTGTTAGCGAGCTTTATAAAAGGGAATATTTTGTCGTATCAGAGCAGCAGTGATAGAACTGAATGGTACACATGTTGCACCTTGCTGTAGTTGTAGTTCAGCCATTTTCCACAAAATGTGCGAATTCCACAGCTTGAAAAACAAATTTTTGGGGGCATTTAACCCTGTTGCGTGATTAATAGATGTTTCAGCAGTGTTAAAGAATCAATATTTCAGATACGTTGTGACTGACTGCTATTTTCTTTCAATATCACAAACTACATGACAATCTTGGGCTTTAAAGCCGTGCGTTTCTCCAGTTTTGTTAACTGGTCATTAATTACAATTGAGTGGGCATTTGATCATACTCAAAGTCTAGTCCAAGATTTTTAAAGCTATATATGGGATAGGGAATTGAGTGGCAGGCTGGCACCTATATGTCCCATTATGCTTTGTTGGTGAGACTCAGGATTGTTCCCATAATTCCCCTTATGCTGAGTCCCTCATTTTCAGCCCGATCTTCACAAGAAAGGGATGTGGAATTTGGAGGGCAAGTCATCCCTGACCACTCTTGCACACCTTCTAATAGTTAAGTTAAAAGAGGCCTGGGAGAGGGTCATCTACCAATCCACTTGGTTGAAGAAATGGGAGACCTAAAGGGGAAGAGGAAAAGGTGGTCATGCAGCTGAATTTTGATGAGGTGCAACTAATGCGTTCTAGGTACCACTTTAAAGTAAATAGGATCAGAAGGAACAAAAAACATAGTTTTCAAACTAAAACAAATTACATTTATAAGGATGGACATCAGCTAGTTTTGAAATTATTACTGAAAAGCCAACTAAAAGACAACTTAATAGACTTGGGATACTTCTAATGAAAGGTGCTAATGGCCTCAATCCTTGTTATAAAGCTGGCAGTATCTGAACAGAGTTATATAAAGACACCACACTTCAGAAATACTCAATACTTTATAAAATACTTGAACTAAACATATAGTCTCTTGCATATAAGAAAGGTTATCGTTAATTCATTGATTAGATTACTTATTGGGTTAAAGAGAATTATATGGGCCACAAATTAGTTTTGGAACAGGTTAAATGCCTGCTTTTGTATATTTTCTATCATTTTTGTACTTTCATGCTCTTGGTAACACAATGTAACTCCATTAACAATGTATGTAACAAATGCAGTAGAGAAATATGTAAATTCAATCTATGGAACAGTGTCTACAAATAAAGAATACCCTTAATTAAATTGTAATGTGTATTGTGTCTTTCCTGAGGCTGTGTTTACAAATCTATTTTGCTGGAAAAACTTAAGGTGCAGAATTTAGCTTCAAATGGGTCAGAATGGAGTATTTTGAGGTTTTTATCTGTTCAGTGTAATTCATTGCACAGCAGGACACAAACTTCATGAGGAGTCTTACTATAAGTTCCTCTCCTCAGATAAATACTTTATCCAGTTTATTTCTATTACTTTTTGTTTAAAGAGTGCTGATATATATAATCAGGAACCAAGTGGTTTGCAGGTTATGAGGGGAGGCGAATTGACAAAGGCAGCTGAAGTATCCTAGGTTGTTGAACAACAACTTGTATTTATATAGCGCCTTTAACATAGTAAAAACGTCCCAAGGCGCTTCACAAGAGTGTTCGAAGACAAAAATTGACACCGAGCCACATAACAAGAAATTAGGGCAGGTGACCAAAAGCTTGGTCAAAGAGGTAGGTTTTAAGGAGCATCGTGGGGCTGAAGGAGATTAGAGGTAGGGAGGGGGGAGGCCTTGGAGGGATTTGAAAATAAGGATGAGAATTTTGAAATCGAGGCGTTGCTTAGCCAGAAACCAATGTAGGTCAGTGAGCACAGGGGTGATGGGTGAACGAGACTTGGTGCGAGTTAGGGCACGGGCAGCCGAGTTTTGGATGACCTCAAGTTTACGTAGGGTAGAACGTTGGAGGCCGTGTTTACAATCCATAACTCGGGCTAGTGTTTCCTCAAAGGCATGCTCTCCCTCCCAATCATCATAAAGATAAATTTAAATATAATAGAAACTTCAATATATAAATATGATTTATCAACTGTATAGCTTTAAACCAGACAGACCAAAAAGTCCCAGGGTTGATTCTGATCTGTGCCAAATAGTTGTTACATATGATTGCATAGGATTAAATAGGATATACAGCATAGAAATGGGCCATTGGGTCCAACCAGTCCATGCTGGCGTTATGCCCCACTCCAGCCCCCTCCCATCTTTCCTCATCTAACTCTTATCAGCATAACCCTCTATTCCCTTCTCCCTCAGATGCTTATCTAGCCTCCCCTTAAATGCATCTATACTATTTGCTTAACTGTAACTTTATTCCCCCGTGCATTAGCTATCATGCCCAATTTAAGAATTTACTGTAACTTTATTCACTGTGTATTAGTTATCATGTCCACTTTGTCAGCTGGAGCTTCAGTTAGGATGGGAGAAATCAGCTGGTATTCCTGTTCTTGGCTGCTAACCACTGAGCCCCACCTGGCAATGTGAAGATATCTGGTGAGATCAGGATCGAGCTTGACTTTGATGCCCCCATAGTGAAATAGCTCGCCAACACAGTGGGGTAGATCTTGACTTTGTGCGAAATTGTAAAACGGGCGATTGTGAGTTGGCAGCCCGATTTACATCTCTCCCGATTTTTCTATGGCATTGGCTTCCATGGAAGTAAAAATCAGGAGAGATGTAAAATAGGCTGCCGACTCACTATCGTCCACTTCACACTATCGCACTGTCGAGATCTGTCCCAGTGTCTCAGCTCACACAGGATAAATGGCCATTTGGGAAAGGTAGCGGATGGCTGCTACTGTCCATGGGCTTACACCACAACAAGAGGGAGGAGGGGAGAAAACAGAACAAAATTGGAAAAAGACAAGAATTTAAGTCCTAGAAATGAGCGGCCCAAAAACGGGCGTGCTGGGGCTGCAGGGAATGAGCCCTGCGCCTGAATTAAGCCCAGTTAAGCAATGCCCCAATTTTAAAATTAACATCCTTGTTTCAAATCCCTCCATGGCCTCGCCCCTGCCTATCTCTCTCTAATCTCCAACAACCCTCCGAGATCTCTGCGCTCCTCCAATTCTGGCCTCTTGCGTATCCCCGATTTTAATCACTCCACCATTGGTGGCCGTGCTTCAGCTGCCTAGGCCCTAAACTCTGGAATTCCCACCTCTCGACCTCTCTTTCCTCCTTTAAGACGCTCCTTAAAACCTACCTCTTACATTTGCCCTCGTATCTCCTGTATGACTCGGTGTCAAATTTTGTTTTATAGCGCTCATGTGAAGCGCCTTGGGAGGTTTTATTACATTAAAAGCGCTGTATAAAAACAAGCTGCTGTTATTGTTGTTGAATGCATGTGCTCGCAGGGCAAGGGATATTGGGCCTCCGGCCTCATTATCATCGAACCAGCGAGCTGTGGACTTTAAGAGGCTTCCCCAGGCAGCTCGCCGGCGAAGAGGCCTCGAAGATTGGGCTGGTGCATGGTCGGCTGGTGCATGGTCGGCAGTGGCCCTCAGGTACGTCCTTAAAGGGGACTGGGAGAGGGGGGCAACCGGGAGAGCGGCATCAGTGGCTGGGATCGGGAAGGAAGGTGGCGGCTGTGATCGGGGGGGGGCGGCGGTTGCCCCGAGGTTGCGATGGGAGGAGCCCGCATGGTTTTAATGTGGGACTGGGAGGAGCACTCGGGCAATTATAATTGAAAATCTTACCTTTTTGGAGGCCGCCTGCAGTGGTTCCTTTAAGGACTGCCTGTTAGGCCGCTTGTAAAGCACGTTTTCCTGAATGTAGCTGGCTGCCTTGCGGTAACCCAATAATACAGTGCGCGCCACAAACAGGCATTCGGCCCTTTGCATATACAAATAAGGAGCTTAACATCTGTTTCCGGCGTGGTCCTTTTTTTTTTGCCTGTACTGATCTGGAAGGTGGAGCACTACTGGCTAGTAATGAACGTGCGCTTCCTACCCGCCATGTTGGAGGCTTAGGAGAAGCCATTTAGCGCCTGTAAAACGGGCTCTGCGTGATCGAAATTCTAGGCCGCAATCTTTTTTAAAAACAGCACAGAATAAAGACAAAAGTATGTTTAAAGTTGATATATTTAGTTCTATGGAGACTAGATGGCATGGTGAGTTAGCATAATGCCCTTTCACCTGTGACCCCAATGGAAAGGTAAGTCAGACTGTTGAGGCCAAAGTCCATTTTCTCTGCCAGAAATGATGGTCTTCTACCCTAGTTCCTGGATTGGTGTCCGTCCCAGGCGTAAGTGCTCAGAGTTTGGTAACAAATTTGCATTAAATTGTCAGTTTGAGTCCAAGAAGCCATAAAGGTGGGTAGTGTGGGATATGGGCAGGATGCGAATTATATTAGTACAGTAGGAATACTCTTCTAAGTTAACATTGTTGGGACAGATTAAAGGGAGTTTTATTTTGCTTCTAATTGGACTCTGCTTGACCAGGTAGTTCTTGATTCTAAAACTGAGTGTGGTATT
Source organism: Squalus acanthias (assembly GCA_030390025.1). Lineage (NCBI taxonomy): Eukaryota > Metazoa > Chordata > Chondrichthyes > Squaliformes > Squalidae > Squalus > Squalus acanthias. The sequence continues at coordinate 11,665,159 of CM059440.1, forward strand.
ACAATTTGTTACTGTATGAGCACAAAAACTCACCAAAAGATATAATTTAAAAAAAAATGAAAACTATCCATTGGTGAGGCTCTAACTTTAAAGGATGAAACTTTGTTTGTATGCCTTGGTTTTACACAATAAAATGGTTTTGGAAAATATTGGATTGATGCCGCTAATATTACCTGCACCAATACCCTGGGAAAGAAAGTACAATTCAAGAAATCCTGAATCATTCAAATTTGATATTGAATTAATAAATGTACTTTAATAGCACAAGCATTCAATTTGAGGATGTATCAATCGCACATAATAATTGTCTGGATTAGTCACTGGATGGTTTTAGATAAAGTGAACTGATTAAACATACTCTGACCTTCTGAGCCTACTCCAATTTTTTCACTTCCCATCTTAAAGAGGCCAACTCACGTTGGTGTATAGTTCCATGGGTACCGACCTTTCGCCGTCCTTTCACCTGACCGATGACCTTTCTTCGTGTCTAATACATTGAATATTGGTAACTACTCGGCCAAGTCTAATGCTACCCTAACCCGACTTCATCGTGAGCTTTTCAACAGGTAGCGATCGGGAATGAGAACCCTGGTTGATTTTCTCCCCTTTCCTTGCCAGAGAGTTTGCTTGTAGTGGCCCAATCATCTCCTTAGCTGAGATTAGCAAGATCAGCACAGACTGGAGATTGGACCTGGGACCCTCCTGGTCAGGGTGACTCAGTATCAGACTGGCCACTGCATTAACTTTAGCCCTTGAGAAATCTTAAACAAATCGAAGAAAAGACTTTCACTTTTAATAGTTACTTCTGATTTTGTATGTTGGATTTATACATATTTTTTGAAAAGCATTTTAAATCACTCAATTTAAATTTTATACCCACGTTTCACACAAGAATTAGTACTTTATTTTCTTTGCAGGGGAAAAAATAATTCCATTTTTTAGAAGCAAGTTATTTTTGTACTTTTTCCCCCCTTCCGTTATTTCAGACTCTAAGAAAGACTTGCATTTCTATAGCGCCTTTCACAACCATCGGATGTCCCAGAGCACGTTGCAGCCAATGAAGTACTTTTTGAAGTGTAGTCACTGTTGTCACTCTCTGCTCCATGGACTGAGACTGGACAGGTGACCTACACCTAGGCCCCTGCCTATACTGCTCTGTAAATGGCACTAGGGGTGTAGGGGAACTAACCGTGTGACATTCCCATCAGTTTTCCCTTTGTCCTATGGGAAATGTTCACTGGAAACTCCCCCAATAATACAGTTGAGATCAGGAACTAACTATGTGAAGGAATCATGGGCAGGAACCCTTGTTCTCTACTTGCAGCATAACACCAATGCATTACTTTACATTGTTGCCAATCTTATAGATTTTTAATTAACTTTAATTCTGGTTGAGAAACAGAATGGCATTTTTACTCCTGACCCTGCCTCATCCTGTTACCTAGGCCTTTCTTTAACCTTCATCTGAATTTTACAACACAGCATGTCAGGAAATTTCAAGACTATTACAAAATAGCATCATATAATCTTACAGTTTGCCCTATTTTAAAATAATTCAGACTTCTTTAAAGGTTTTTCTTTTTAACAATTTGGAAAAATGATGCCGAACAAGGATGAAGTTTACCTTCAAGCTTTGCCAGGTCCTTAATCAAAAATGGATCATAGAGATTTACAGTACAGGGAACGTACGAACATACGAATTAGGAGCAGGAGTAGGCCACTCGGCCCCTCGAGCCTGCTCCGCCATTCAATAAGATCATGGCTGATCTGATTACTCCACATTCCCGCCTACCCCCGATAACCTTTCACCCCTTGCTTATCAAGAATCTATCTACCTCTGCCTTAAAAATATTCAAAGACTCTGCTTCCACCGCCCTCAAAGACTCACGACCCTCTGAGAAAAAATTTCTCCTCATCTCTGTCTTAAATGGGCAACCCCATTTTTTAAACAGTGAGCCCTAGTTCTAGATTCTCCCACAAGAGGAAACATCCTCTCCCCATCCACCCTGTCAAGACCCTTCAGGATCTTATATGTTTCAATCAAGCCACCTCTTACTCTTCTAAACTCCAGCGGATACAAGCCTAGCCTGTCCAACCTTTCCTCATAAGACAACTCACCCATTCCAGGTATTAGTCTAGTAAACCTTCTCTGAACTGCTTCCAACGCATTTACATCCTTCCTTAAATAATGATGTGGAGATCCTTAAATAATCCTTAAATCCTTAAATAAGGAGACCAATACTGTACACAGGACTCCAGATGTGGTTTCACCAATGCCCTGTATAACTGAAGCATAACCTCCCTACTTTTGTATTCAATTCCCCTCGCAATAAACAATAACATTCAATTAGCTTTCCTAATTACTTGCTGTACCTGCATACTAACTTTTGTGATTCATGCACTAGGACACCCAGATCCCTCAGGGAGAGGCCATTCAGCTCATTGTTTCTGCTGGCTCTTTGCTAGAGTAATCCCACTGCCACGCTCTCTCTCTTTCCTGCAAATATTTATCTAGATTTTCTTTAAAAGAAGCATAGGCCTCTGCCTAGACCACCCTGTGCAAGGCAGTCCATGTTCCAACCCTCTGAATAAAGACATTTCTCCTAACCTCTCCTTACTCCTTTTGTGACTAATATAAATTAATGACTCCTTGTCACTGTCTCCCCAACTCGAGGGAAATAATTGTTCCACATTCATTCCATCAAAACCCTTCATAATTTAAAAACCTCTATTACATCTGCTCCTGTCCTTCACCTCTTGCAGAGGCAGCAAATGCGTCAAATAACTTCAACCTGAATGGTGTAACAAATAAGGCTCTTAATGCACACTTCACATAATCTGCGCTTTGAACTAGCCTGTACATGTGAGAGGTGCTCCGATACAGAAAGTGTGTTCTGTTTCTCAAAGCAAAATGCCTGCTAGATGTACTCGTTAATCTTTTGCACGAATCCTTTTGTCTCTCATTCCTGTTTGGTCACATTTGTTGTGGCCCGCAAAATAAAACTGTGATTAATCGCCGCTGTACTGGGTGCAGCTTATTCATGGTTCCCTTTTCCTGAACACAGTAGTCAATTTTCTTCCTCAACTTTTAAAAATATCCACACTGTCAGTTGTATGAAAAATTATTTATTTTGACAAACTATAATATATAAAGTCACATTAGCTTGAATACATATAACCACAAAATGATTTCACTATGTTCTGTAAATAAACTTCTAGAGTAAATGTGCCTGTGTTAATTACTGGCGATCCATTGTGGATTGTCACTAGAAACTTGCAGTGGTTATTTCATTCTTGTTAATCCATGAATCGTTGCATGCCAGCCACATTGAGTGTCCTGGCCACTAGAACCCGCCCTAAAACCTGCTGCTGGCAAATGAACAAATAGATTCAAGGCATTATTATACTGGCTGTGAGAATTGCACCTGTCTCTGGAGAATCATCTCTCTACACCAGTTTCCCCTTTTAACCATTTCTGCTGGTTGCTGGTCTCTAGTATTGTCGCTCTCCGCTGTGTAATGCAGAGACCTAATCAGCAACAACTTACATTTATTTAGCAATTTAGTAAAACGTCCCTAAGGGGCTTCACAGGAGTGTAATAAGACACAAAGTTGAGACCGAGCCTAAGAAGGGGACATTAGGGCATGTGACCAAACGCTTGGTCAAAGAGGTAGGTTTTAAGAAGTGTCTTGAAGGAGGATGGAGAGGCAGAGAGATTTAGGGAGGGAATTCCAGAGCTCAGGGCCTAGATAGCTGAAGGCACGGCCGCCAGTGCTGAAGCGAAGGAAGTGGTGAATGGACAAGAGATCTGAATTGGAGGACCACAGAGATCGCAGAGGGTTGTAGATCTGGAGGATAGTGAGGGTTGAGGCCACGGAGGAATTTGAACATATGGACGAGATTTTTAAAATCGAGGCATTTTGGACCGGGAGTCGATGTAGGTCAGCGAGCGCAGGGTGCTGGGTGAACGGTACTTGGTGCGAGTTAGGATACGGGCAGCAGAGTTTTGAATGAGCTTACATTTAATCACTATCAAGTGCAAATTTGGTGAAAAAAGCACCCTGCATTTTCAGAAACCAGTAACCTTAATACAACAGCAGATTCATATTCAAATAGTGTCTGACTGGTCATTTACATTATGGACTACAGATGATGGAGAGAACCTCAAGTCTGTTGTTAGGTGCACTCCTGTAATGTAAAGTGCATTAAAACTGTTCCCACTAACTTCATATAATTCTGTTGGTTTGCAGTTGCTTTTATTGCATTGTTTTACATAGTATTTACAGCAAAGAAACAGGTCATTCGGCCCAACCGGTCCATGCCGGTGTTTATCCTCCACACGAGCCTCTTCCCACCCTTCTTCATCTAACCCCATCAACATATCCTTCTATTCCTATCTTGCTCACGTGCTTATCTAGCTTCCCCTTAAATGAATCTATGCTAGTTGCCTCAACCACTCCCTGTGGTAGCAGTTTCCACATTCTAACCACTCTCTGGGTAAAGAAGTTTCTCCTGAATTCGCTATTGGATTTATTAGTGACTATCTTATAGTTCTGGTCACCCTTGCAAGTGTAAATCTCTTCTATGTCTAGCCTATCAAACCCTTTCAGAATCTTAAAGATATCTATCAAATCACCCCTCAGTCTTCTCTTCTAGAGAAAAGAGCCTCACCCTGTTCAATCTTTCCTGATAGGTATAACCTTTCAGATCTGGTATCATTCTAGTAAATCTTTTTTGCACTTTCTCCAGTGCTTCCATGTTCTTTTAATAATATGCAGACCCGAACCGTTCACAGTACTCCACGTGCGGTCTAACCAAGGTTCAATATATTTTAATTTGGACTCCAGGAATTCTCTGGCCCTGGTGTTTGTGCAGTTAAATCTGTTTTCTTCAGCCCAGTGACAGTATTGCAAATCAGATCCACTAGTCTGCCAGAAGGCAGATAATTGATTTAACAACATAAATGCTGAGCCCAGGCTCTTGGATAGCAGGCTTTTGAAATCTGAATTAGAAGAAGAAAATAAAAACATAAGAAATAGGAGCAGGAGTAGGACATATAGCCCCTCAAGCCTGCCCCGCCATTCAATAAGATGGCTGTTCTTTGACCTCAACTCCACTTTCCTGCTCTATCCCTTGATTCCCTTAGTGTCCAAAAATCTATCGATCTCAATCTTGAATATATACTCAACGACTGAGCATCCACAGCCCTCTGGGGTAGAAAATTCCAAAGATTCACAACCCTCTGAGTGAAGAAATTGGGTCATAGTCTCATGATAAGGGGTCGGCCATTTAGGACTGAGATAATGGGCCAGAAATTCGGCTCTTGTCGGGTGAGTACGCGCTGTGTACTCACCCGTAAGGCCAACTGAAGTGCCGGTTTCACGCATGCACTGCGCATGCGCGGGAAACCGGAACTTCCGTTCCCCTGAAGAAAGGGGTTCAGAAGTCGAACACGTGCGCGGTAGAGCCAGCGCGCATGCAGCGAACTTTGTTTTTTTTTCAGGTTTCTCCGTGAGGGTAAGCATGGAGAAGCTGCACTTTTAAAAAAGAGGCGCAAGGCCTGTTTTTAACAAGGTAAGTGGTTAATTAATTACAATTTAAACATTTTTTCAACAGGTTTATCTTTTTTACATACTTTAAAGAAAGGTTAGTTTATTTTTAGCACCGTTAAAAATTATAATTTTTTTCAAAAATTTAAATTTTTGTTTAAAGTATTTAATTTATGTAACTTATAGTTATTTAAAAAATGTGATTTAAAAAAAATATATATTTGAAGTTTAAGTGTGGTTTTGGGGCCGATCTCTATTCATAGATTTGACAGGTTTTCCTGTCAAATCTATGAATGAAAATGCCCTGCTCCGATTGGCTCTCCATGGCCCACGTGATCCCAGGGGACGCTTCGAACTAACTGCGCCCCTGGGATACGCAAGCACTGCACGCCAGGAGCTGAAGTCCTCATGGGCCCGAAGCACAACGGCAGGCGCGGTAGGTAAGTACGCGCGCGATGCTTGCACCCGCAGGAAGCCGGAGAGACGAATTTCTGGCCCATTTATATAAGCAGTTTATTTCTACCAGGAAGTGGGTTGATGAAGTACAAGTCCATTCATCCAGTCAGCAGAGGCTGGATTCAAACTGAGCCCACAGAGATGAAGTAATAGTGTGCAAACCCACCGGGGTAGAAATTGGTCTTGCGCAGTTGTGCAAAGCGGTCGGCATCGCATTGGCCACCTATTATACATTGACTTCAATAGAACTGAATATCAGGTGGGTGTACAACAGGTGGCCAGTGTGATGGTGCTTGTTTTACACGGCCACCCACAACGGATTTCTACCCCATTGTCCCACTCTGTCCCCCAAAATATTGGTGCTTTGAAATAAAGCTAAGAGAAAGGATGGTTTGGAGAAAGTTTCCTCCTCCCTTCTCCCATAACAGCATTTCTTAGTCCCTGAGTTATGAGTTGAAATGCATTATTTTCCTCACATTGTGTGGCTGCACTCAATTAGATCACCCCTCAATCTTCTATAGTCAAGGGAATACAGGCCAGGTCTATGCAACCTGTCCTCATAATTTAACCCGCTAAATCCCGGTATCATTCTGGTAATTCTGCGCAGCAACCCCTCCAAGGCCAATATATTCTCCCTGAGGTGTGGAACGCAGTGCTCCAGATGGGGTCTGACCAAGGCTCTATATATGAAGCATAACCTCCTCCCCTTTGTAATCCAGCTCCTTTGAGATAAAGACTGACATTCCATTAGCCTTTTTTGATGATTTCTTTTTGAACCTGTCTAGTAGCTTTAAATGATTTGTGTACTCGGATTCAAAAGGAATAATTGGACCAGGGTGCACAGATATAATTTTGTCTTCATTTTAAAGTCATACATTTTTTCCTTATTTTTATATTTCCATTATAAATTCCTTTGTCAATTTGCTCAATTTATAATAGATACTGTCTATGTATCTATCTAATCGTAGCCAGAGAATGACCTGCAACGGCTTCTCTTCCCCCTCCCACATCGTTACCTCTGGTGTTCCCCAAGGATTTATCCTTGGCCCCCTCCTATTTCTCATCTACATACTGCCCCTTGGCGACATCATCCAAAAACACAGCGTCAGTCTCCACATGTACGCTGACGCCATCCAGCTCTACCTCACTACCACTTCCCTCGACCCCTCCACGGTCTCTAAATTGTCAGACTGCTTGTCCGACATCTGGATGAGCAGAAATTTTCTCCAATAAAGTATTGGGAAGATTGAAGCCATTGTTTTCGGTCCCTGCCACAAACTCCGTTCCCTAGGCACTGACTCCATCTCTCTCCCTAACATCTGCCTGAGGCTGAACCACACTGTTCGCAACCTTGGTGTCATATTTGACCCTGAAATAAGCTTCCGACCACATATCCGCAGCGTAACTAAGACCGCCTATTTCCACCTCCGTAACATCGCCCGTCTCCGCCCCTGCCTCAGCTCATCCGCTGCTGAAACCCTCATCCTTGCCTTTGTTACCTCTCGACTTGACTATTCCAACGCACTCCTGCTGGCCTTCCACATTCTACCCTACGTAAACATGAGGTCATCCAAAACTACACCCTCCTCTGCCAGTGGTGCCACTCCCAACATGAAGCGAACACAGGTAAGATTTTTAATTGTAACATATGCACTAGAAATTGTTTCTGGTGTTGTCCAAGATTAGTTGATGACTAGTAAGGATTTTATTTAATACAAGTTAGCGACAAAGTTGGGAGAGGCTTCAGAAACACTCTCCACAGAGTCACCTCGTGGCCAGAGCCTACAACTACACCGTGACACTTTAATGGGAAATGTTGACAGAAAAGAGTGACTAAACATCACAATAGGAAGTATGGTTTGTGAACAGGGAGTGTGTGTCCTTTGCAAGATTATATATATATATGAATTCCCTGTTTGCTTCTGAAAACTATAATATTGTTCTATTGAGTTTAGAATATTAATTTTTACCTTCATATAATGGTATAATAAAACATAAAACTGGAAATCTAAAACAGACACTGAGTACAGTGTTGATGATTGTTTGGTGTCTATTTGTCCACAGAAGGATTTGCTTTAAATAGCAATCACAATTTACACTTGGCTCTTCCCTTTTGAAAAAAAAAGCCCAAATCATAGTCGAAGTATTTGTGTTCCATGCTTTCAGGTCGGTTTCATTGTAAAGTTAATCATCCTGCCTTAAAATATCAACATCACAGAATCCCCACAGTGCAGATAGAGGCCATTTCGGCTCATCGAGCCTGCACCGACACATATCCCACCCTATCCCCGTAACCCCACGTATTTAATCCCCCTAACACTAAGGGTCAATTTATCATAGCCAAATCAACCTAACCCGCACATCTTTGGACTGTGGGAGGAAACCCACGCAGACACGGGGAGAATGTGCAAACTCCACACAGACAGTCACCCGAGGCCAGATTCGAACCCGGGTCTCTGGCGCTGTGAGGCAACAGTGCTAACCACTATGCCACCGTGTTGCCCATCGTCATGCCTGACCATAGGTAAATGCGACAGACAATATGAGGAAGGAATTCAGAGCAGGAACAATGCACTTCAGCACAGATCGGTAAAAGATTCACAAAAAGAGATCCTACAGTTTTGAACTGTTCTATTTTCTATTAAGTCACTAGGAAGTGAAGTTTTGGCCACTTCCAGTGAGATAGTATCATCACACCAGCCCCATGGAAATGTTTCAGATGATGGATTTACTGCCTTAACTTATGGGAAGTAACCAAAAAGGAAATTTGTTTCAGGTTGCAATTAGTTACAAGTTAGCCCTAACTATACTGTATTTGCTTCTTCCCCATCTCTTCTTTCTCATCCCCCCCCCCCCCCCCGCCGAGGACGGGAAAGGTTGCTGCTTCCGACAGCATCATTTAGACAGTGGACTGGACTGTAGAGTAGTTGCAAAGCTAGTCTCTCCTTCTGCCAATGCCACTACCTTGTCCTGCCTCGACATTTCCATACTATTTTTACAATTATCATCTAATAATTATATAACTATTATTTATTGCCCTTCAAATTATTCATTTTTTGTTTTAAATAAAAGGGTGTCTGTGATTTGAATGTCAAGGTCTACACAATGTGAGTATGTGGATATTTCTGTAAAACTGGTTTGTGCTGTTTGGGCTGCTGCAAATACACCTCTAGCATTTCAAAGCCTGCAGTCACCCCTGCACCCACATCATAAATTACAGAAACGATGTGGGTGTCACTGATCCAGGAACTAGTTCCGCCTGTATATTTAAAACTGAGCCTGGAGTGAAACTTGGAATTTGTAAATTCTACTTCAGATCAGAACCACACCCAGGTTAAAGCAGGATTACCCGGTGAAAACGTTCTATTAGTTCAACTATTTTGATACAACTTTTGAATTTTATACCCAATTTAAAAAAAAAAAACCTTTTGCAATCTTACGGTGTGGTTTTAATTACTTCTGTTCTGACCAGTCAGAAATGGACCTGAATTTTCCTTCTTTTTCAGAGGTGCCCTTAAAGATCCAAGCACCGAAAATCATGGGCTGGCGGGTGCGGATCCGTGACATACACAGTTTGCCTGGGGAGGGAACATGGGAACAGGAGTAGGCCATTCAGCTTCTCGAGCCTGTTCCGCCAGTCAATGAGATTATGGCAGGGGAGGGAAGGGAAGCGAGGGGGTGGGGGGGGCTGGAGCTCGGAGCCCGGTTCCATCACAGCTCGGCCTTTTCATATTCACACTTCTTGTGCCAGCTTCCCAATTCAGAGGGACGGGATTGGTGTGATGACATCTCCTGCCAGAAATCCTGCAATTTCCGCCATTCTTGCAACCGACCTAAAGTGCACGTTACACAGCTGGTACTGACTGTGGAAAGGTGGGAGTGGGACCAACAATATGGGTTTTCCAGTGCACTTGGGCCACAAAGCAATCACTTTGCTGTTAAGAAAGCGGGTTACAGGAGAAGGGGGAGTTCTTCAAATAAAATGATATCGTTAGCCACAATGGTTTACCCGCCCCCCCCGCCCCCCGGCTCCCCACTATAGAATCAGAAGAGTGCTGCACTGATATTCCTAGCACCCGCAGGGAAAGCCCCCAGGGAGTGCTGTTAATGGCGCGGGGCATCTGCTCCTGCTTCCTTTATGTAGATGAGCCAGTTCCAGGAATTTGGCATAGGGTCAGTCGCTGCTCCATGCTGGCAGCCAGAGGTCTCATCCTGTCGCAGAGTGGGGCAAAAGGAATTTCAGCCCCCAGTGTTTTAAGAAAGAAAGACTTGCATTTATACGGCGCCTTTCATGACCTCAGGACGCCCCAAAGCGCTTTACAGACAATTAAGTACTTTTGAAGCGTAGTGAAACACGGCAGCCAATTTGCGCAAAGCAAGCTCCCACAAGCAGCAATGTGAAAATGACCAGATAATCTGTTTTAGTGATGTTGATTGAGGGACAAATATTGACCAGGACACTGGGGGATAACTCCCCTGCTCTTCTTCAAAATAGTGCCGTGGGATCTTTTACGTCCACCTGAGAGAGCAGACGGGGCCTCGGTTTAACGTCTCATCCGAAAGAGTGGGAAAATCCTAGTGCAGGTTAGTATGTTAAACACTAGCTTGCATTGCCAGCATTTCCTTGTCAGTTGGCTACACCGTAGAGTAGCATAGTGGTATCAGATGCTGAAGGGGAGTCTCCCGCATTTAATACTGCAAGATATCAGAGAACCACCTACAATAGATAAACAATCGCATCATGTTTAGTTGCATTCACAACTTTTCTAGCTTCAGACCTACCCTGATTTCGGGAAAGATCCCAATGGGACAGCAATTTGCAGCCAATGTAGCCCGAGTTCTGACTCCATCAACCACTCGGGCAGAACCCAGCAGTGTGAAACCTCATTGTTCTGTTCAGTCTTATATTGAACTTCATACCCAACTTCTGGTACATCACAAGGACCACCTTTTTCTACGTGTAGAACATTACCTTCCCCGCTTCCCTGCCCCTAATGAACTCTGCCCTCCCCTCCCACACTAAACTCACGATGTTGAAACCTTTATCCATATCTTGAGGATTGATTTTCTTTTTTATCAAATGTTCTCCTTGCCATCCTCCAGACTGCACTCATTAAAAACTGCAGCAAATCCAGAACTCCATGTCTGTGCCTGCACACCCATTTCTCAATCTTGGTTAAGCTTCACTGGATCCCCATGTCCCAGTGAAATGATTTCAAGTTCCTCTTCCTAGTCTTCAAATCCCTCCAGCATGTTGCGCTGCCCTTTCTAGAAACTCTTCTCCAGCCACAGACCCCAGTGTGAACTGTCTGCTCCTCTGATTGGATCGCTATTTGCTCCCCGCTCTCCCCAGTCTACCATCAGAAGCTGATTTTTAAGCCATTTATGTCCCTGCCCTCTGGAATTTCTTCCAAAACAACTTTGCTTTTCTCTATCTCCCGCTGCCTTCAAAGGCCTCCGTTAAAACCTATCTCCTTAATTGTGCAATTAAAACATAAAATGCTGGAAATACTCAGGTCGGGCAGTATCTGTGGAGAGAGATATAGAGTTAACGTTTAATTGTGCCTTGGGTCTCCTCCCCCAAAATTCTTTCACTTCTTGCTCAGTGCCTGCCTATTAGTGCTCTGAGATGTTCTTCTGCGTGGAGGCCAATATAAATATAAGTTGTCTGAACGGACTGAGGAAGCCGAGCGCTCGTGGAGCGACTGCTGGTACTTGGTGCTGCTGCTGAAGTTTTTTTAAATTCAGTCACAGGAAGTGGGCGCCGCTGGCAAAGCCAGCATTTATTGCCCATCCCTAATAGCCCTTGAGAAGGTAGTGGTGAGTCGCTGCCTTGAAACAACTGAGTGGCTAGCTTGGCCATTTCAGAGGGCAGATTAAGAGTCAACCACATTGCTGTGGGTCTGGAGTCACATATAGGACAGACCAGGTAAGGACGGCAGGTTTCCTTCCCTAAAAGGACATGAGTGAACCAGATGGGTTTTAACGGCAATTAATTATGTGGTTACCATCACTGATACTAGCTTTTTATTCCAGATTTATTTAATTAACTGAATTTAAATTCCACAGCTGTCGTGGTGGGATGAACACGTCTCATGGATCATTAGTCTAGGCCTCTGGATTGCTAGTCCAGCAACATAACCACTATGCTGCCGTATCACTATTAAGTTGGGCTGCTATCAATTAAGTTGTCAGTGCTCCAGTGGTCAACAGAAGCAAAAAGCAACATTAGTTTTCACATCCATGCCACCAGTAAAACCCAGCTCTCTGCCCCATAGAGATTGTACTGCTCACAATAAATTCCATTCCTAATTCAAAGCCTTTATCCTTGTTTATATATTCATCCATGGCCTCACCATTCCTACCACTCCAACATCCTCCAGCCCTGCACCCTAGCCTGAATACTTCAATCTTCTGACCCTGGCCTCCTGTCCATTTTGCTTTGCCTTCACTTCAATCATTGGTAAGAGATCTCTAAGATGTGTTGTCCTTATCCCTGCAACTCCCACCCTGAATCCGTTCGCCTTGCTACCTTTCTATGATTTCAAAAGCCTCTTCAAAAAATGTCATCATACTTTTGATCACTTCTCCAAAGTCTTCTATTGATTCTCCGTTCCTCCTCTGCGCTGCACCTTGGTACATACATTACATAAGATTACATAGGATATACGGCACAGAAACAGGCCATTCGGCCCAACCAGTCCATGCCAACGTTTCTGCTCCACTCGAGCCTCCTCCCACCTTTCCTCATCTAAATCTATCAGCATAACCCTCTATTCCCTTCTCCCTCATATGCTTGTCTAGCTTCCCCTTAAATGCATCTATACTATTCGCTTCAACCACTCCCTGTGGTAGCGAGTTCCACATTCTCACCACTCTTTGGGTAAAGAAGTTTCTTCTGAATTCCCTATTGGATTTCTTAGTGACTATCTTATATTGATGGCTTCTAGTTATGCTCTTTCCCACAAGTGGAAACATTCTCTCTGTATCCACTCTATCAAAACCTTTCATAATTTTAAAGACCTCTATTAGGTCACCCCTCAGCCTTTTTTTCAAGAGAAAAGGGACCCAGCCTGTTCATCCTTTCCTGATATGTATACCCTCACATTTCTGGTATCATCCTTGTAAATCTTCTCTGCACCCTCTCCAGTGCCTCTATATCCTTTTTATAATATGGAGACCAGAACTGTACGCAGTACTCCAAGTGTGGTCTAACCAAGGTTCGATGTAGGTTTAGCATAACTTCCCTACTTTTCAATTCTATACCTGTAGAAATAAACCCTAGTGCTTGGTTTGCTTTTTATTATGGCCTTGCTAACCTGTGTCGCAACTTTTAGTGATCTGTGTATTTGTACTCCGAGATCCCTTTGTTCCTCTACCCCACCTAGACTTGCACCCTCCAAGTAATAAGTGATCTCCCTATTCTTCCTACCAAAATGTAATACCTCATATTTATCTGTGTTGAACTTCATTTGCCAATTATATGTCCATTCTGCAAGTTTATTAATGTCTTCCTGTAACTTGTTGCAGTCCTCCTCAGTATTGACTATTCCCCCCCAATTTGGTGTCATCCGCAAATTTAGAAATTGTGTTTTTGATTCCAAAGTCTAAATCGTTAATATAAATTGTGAACAACAGTGGTCCCAGCACTGATCCTTGTGGAACACCACTACCCACCTTCTGCCACTCTGAATAGCTATCCTTTACCCCTACTCTCTGCTTTCTGTCTTGAAGCCAGCTAGCTATCCATTCTGCTACTTGTCCCCTGACTCAGCATTCTCTGACCTTATTCATCAGTCTATTATGGGGTACCTTATCGAAGGCCTTTTGAATATCTAGATAAATTACATCTGCTGCATTACCATTGTCTACTCTCTCTGTTACCTCTTCAAAAAATTCAATGAGGTTGGTCAAGCAAAACTTTCCCTTTTGAAATCTATTCATTACTATGTTTTTGATTTCTAGATGTTCTTCTATTTTCTCCTTTAGTAGGGATTCCATTATTTTCCCGACCACCGATGTTAAGCTGACTGGTCTATAATTCCCTGGACATGTTCTGTCGCCCTTCTTAAATATAGGTATTACGTTAGCTATCCGCCAGTCCTCTGGAACTACACCTTTTTCTAACGAATTATTAAATATGTGTAGTAATGACTCTGCTATCTCTTCACTAGATTCTTTTAAAATGCGTGGATGCAATCCATCCGGACCAGGGGTTTTATCCTCTTTGAGTTTGGTTAGTTTATTTAATATATCCCCTCTTTTTATTTTAAATGCACTTATCTCATTACTAATCTCATCATCCAATGTCATGTCCACCTGTTCTATCTTCCTGGTAAATACTGAAGCAAAATAATTATTTAATATTTCTGCCATCTCCCTATCGTTACCTGTGGTATTATCCTGTCTATCCCTTAATGGCCCTATTCCCATCCCAACCTTCCTTTTTTTTATTGATGTGCCTATAAAATATTTTACTATTTTGTTTTATGTTCCTTGATAATTTAATTTCATAGTTCCTCTTTGCCTTCCTAATTGTTTTTTTGACTTCTCTCCTAATCTCTTCATATTCTCCCTCATCATGCACTCCCCTGCTGTCTATGTACTTAATGTATGCCTCTTTCCTTACCCTCAATTGTTCCCTTATGGCTTTATTCAGCCATGGAGTCTCATTAGTGGTTAGTTTGTTCTTTCCTTTTAGCGGAATATATTGTTCCTGCACTCTGTTGAACAACGTTTTAAATGTTTCCTATTGCTGTTCTACAATGTTGTTTGCCAATATTGTTGCCATTTTATTTTCCCAAGTTCTATTCTCAGCCCCTCAAAATCAGCTTTTCTCCAATTTATTACCCTGGTTTTTGTCATACTTATGTCCTTCTCAATTATCATCTTAAAGCGTATTATATTATGGTCACTATTGCCTAGATGTTTCCCTACTTTTACTTCTCTTATCTGGTTCATTCCCCATTACTAGATCTAATAGCGAATGTGAGGTTATCCACTTTGGACCTAAAAAGGATAGAACAGGGTACTAAATGGTGAAAAGCTATAAACAGTAGAGGTCCAAAGAGACTTGGGGGTCCAGGTACATCGATCATTAAAATGTCATGAACAGGTACAGAAAATAATCAAAAAGTTTAATGGAATGCTGGCCTTGATATCTAGAGGACTAGAATACAAGGGGGTAGAAGTTATGCTGCAGCTATACAAAACCCTGTGAGCAGTTCTGGGCACCACACCTTAGGAAGGATATATTGGCCTTGGAGGGTGTGCAGCGTAGGTTTACCAGAATGATACCCGGACTTCAAGGGTTAAGTTACGAGAAGAGATTACACAAATTAGGGTTGTATTCCCTAGAATTTAGAAGGTTAAGGGGTGATCTGATCGAAGTTTTCAGGATATTAAGGGGAACAGATAGGGTAGATAGAGAGAAACTATTTCCGCTGGTTGGGGAGTCTAGGACTAGGGGGCATAGTCTAAAAATTAGAGCCAGACCTTTCAGGACTGAAATTAGGAAACACTTCTACACACAAAGGGTGGTAGAAGTTTGGAACTCTCTTCCGCAAACGGCAATTGACGCTAGATCAATTGTTAATTTTAAATCAGAGATTGATAGCTTTTTGTTAACCAAAGGTATTAAGGGATATGGGCCAAAGGCAGGGTATATGGAGCTAGGTCGCAGATCAGCCATGATCTCATTGAATGGCGGAACAGGCTCGAGGGGCTGAACGGCCTACCCCTGTTCCTATGGCAACTTTTTGTCTATTAAGTTCTTTGCCATCCTAAAAAGAATTTGCTGAACTTTTTTTGTACCAATTCAACTCCCAGTAATATAAATTGGTCCTGTACGCAATTAAAATAATGTTTCCATCAGAGTGATCAAACAGAAACTTGTGAACTTTTCATTAGTACAGCCCATTAATATTGGCCCATACTGTACGATCAGGGTAGTTTCTGTAGTACCAGGAACTGCGGCTGGGTTTCAGAACAGCTTTCTCCGTTGGTTGGGACAATCTTTGGACCTGTTCCTAATGGAGTTCATAATAAGGCTGCTGGGAACTGTGTGTACAAGACAAAGGCCACCATTTCCTTGTGATGTGGATAAGGTTACAGTCAAACACTAGGCCCCAATTGCCTCCTTTTACTACGTGTCTGTTTTCTTTGGAAGCGCTCTTATTGTGAGCTGTGTAAATGAATTAAATGCAGGCTTTTGTAGTAAGCCTCCAACAAAGCAGGGAGATTTGTTTTTTTTCATTAGCTTTTTAAAAGACCACGAGCAAATAACAAATGTCAAAAACAAAAGAATGGATTTAATGGAAATCATGTACGTTATTTGCGCGTCAAACATGCGACTCCCATTTAGTTCTCTTAATCTGGACCGTGTCCCATTTGATGGATTTCTGATGAGATCTTTTGTCCTTGCACTGCTAGAAAGCAATGCCACATAAAGAGGGGTGTTCTGTAACAATCTGTCACTCAGGCCTCTGCTCTTCAGTGTCCCCAATCAACAGCCAATTAGATTGTTGACATGTTGGCCTCTGAGCACAGACTGAGGTAAAATGTGGTTAGCAGCGTTTATTTAGAAGGGGTGGCTTTGATTAAATTTTGTTTCAAACTTCATTGTTAAGGCAGAAGAAGCCTGGCTAATGTTCCAGTATAAAAGTGAGGTCAACTTTGAGTGCTGAGCAAACCCGACAGGCAGTGGCAGGCGACCCAATTAAACTCATTAGCATCTAGTTGACAGATGCTTAATAGAATTCACCATTTACAAGCATGAAATGACTGTTTTCCAACTCGGATATTTCTTAGTTAGAATAAAATCTGATTTTTTTTTATTTATTGGATGTGGGCGTCGCTAGCAAGACCAGCATTTATTGCCCATCCCTAATTGCCCTTGAGAAGGTGCTGGTGAGCCGCCTTCTTGAACCGCTGTTCTTATTAACGGTTTGGTACAACTGAGTGGCTTGCTAGGCCCTTTTAGAGTCAGCCACATTGCTGGAGTCACATATAGGCCAGACCGGGTAAGGACAGCAGATTTCCTTCACTAAAGGACATTATAAACCAGATAGGTTTTTACGACAATCCGGTCGTTTCATGGTTACCATCACTTATACTAGCTTTTTATTCCAGATTTATTTAATTAACTGAATTTAAATTCCCCAGCTGCTGTGGTGGGATTTGAACTCATGTCTCTGGATTAGTCCAGGCCTCTGGATTACTAGTCCAGTAATATAACTACTATGCTACCGTTCCCGTTGAATGAACGACCAATTGTGACTCAATAACCATGGCCGGAATTTTCCGGGGGCTCAGCAGGCGGAATCAGTGGCGGGTTGGGTGGGAAATTTGATTTTTTTGACAGTGGGTCAGGAACCCGCTGCATAGCGCCTATCCCAATGTCGGGCCTGTCAGCGCTGAGCAGACCCGACAGGCAGTGGCGGGCGACCCAATTAAACTCATCAACATCTAGTTGACAGATCATTAACAGGCTTTTTTAACTTACCTTTTGACTTTAACTTCATGGCCATGGGAACCACGCTGTTCGGGGACCATGGCTGTCAACCTGAGGCGGGAGTTCAGTGGCCATTGCTCCAGCTGATTACTTGACAGCTTCAAATGTACAGTTAAAGCTCCCACCTGACATCATCACTTTCCTCAGCCACAAGCTGTTTCTCAGTCCATTTCCAGCACAGATTCTGCAGGCTTTTCACTCTCCACTCTCCATCCACTCTTACCTCATTGGAAGAACTCTCTCAGCATTGTCTCTACTACACTTGCCATCTATTCCATCAACATGAGCGCCCTTTATACTGTCTCACTTGGGGCTGATCGTGGTCCAATTCTGCAGCAGCACCAGGCACATCAGCAGCACCAACAACACCACCAACCTTCTCTGCAATCACCTGATGCTGCACAGGACAGAGGGCATCAGCACCCGACCACATTGCTGCCCGGGACACCTGGGATGGCCTCACCCTGGTTATATTTACTTCACTTGACGCTGTACACCCTGGCTGCCACATGATGCGCCAGGTTGGCACCACACCAACACCATAAAGCATCCCTACAATGCCCAAGCCATTCCTTTCACACTTACCACCATTGCGGGGGGTACTGTTATGTCTCACCATTCACTACAACTCACTAAGCCACTTCCAAAGGTGCACACACATCTGTCCAAGAACGCAAAGTGTTGAAAATAAAGGTTTCAACGGTTGACAGCACATTAACAGAAACTTTACATGAACATTGGATAAAACACCCAAATGGCTACCCTTGTGTGTTGTTAGTTGGTATGATTGCACTAGGATGAGGGTGAGTGTGAGGGGTGGCTAGTGAGATGGGGATGTGATAATGTAGATAGAGAGAGAGGGATGGGTGGAGGTGCAAGGTAAGTTAGTGTGATTATGGATGTGCAGGAGTAGTGTAGGGAAGGCAGAGTGATGGGGATGTGATGAGAGGCACAGCAGGATTAAGGTGAGTGTGGCTTTGTACTGATGTTTCGTGATCTACTGAGATCATTGAAACGTTTGCGGCACTGCACCCAGGTCCTACTGACAACATCCCTGCTTGTGATCACCTCTGCAATGTGCAACCAGGCTGTGGAGGTCTCTTCCGCCCATCAGAAAGGAAGACGACCTCCCTGCGTGCTCTGACTCCCTCTATAAGAATATGGAGGGAGTGACGGGAGAACCTGGGTGCAGCCCTGCACCTCTGTGCAGTGATTGTCAGTGTTTGCAGCACCTGAATGCTGTAGAACACTGACAGCACAAATGTTAAAAGAAAGTTGGCTATGGTCCCTTTAAGGAAACTGTCTGATGATGCGTCATGAATGACGTCACCAGACCCGCTTCCGCTAATTGACTGGGAAACGCGCTGGGTGGGCTTAACAAGCCCCATCAACGGAAAAGCATTTTTCAGAGCGGGATGGAGCCAGCAGCAGGGACGGAACCTGACACCTACGTCGATTTACTGCCAAAACAAATGTAATGTCAGCTGTGGCTCAGTGGGCAGCACCCTCGCCTCTGATCACAAGGTTGTGGGTTCAAGTCTCACTCCAGAGACTTGAGAACAAAAATCTAGGCTGACACTCCAGTGCAGTGCAGTGCTGAGGGAGTGCTGCACTGTCGGAGGTGCCGTCTTTTGGATGAGACGTTAAACCGAGGCCCCGTCTGTTCTCTCAGGTGGATGTAAAAGATCCCATGGCATTATTTCGAAGAAGAGCAGGAGAGTTGACCCTCAACCAGCATCACTAAAACAGATTATCTGGTCATTATCACATTGCTGTTTGTGGGAGCTTGCTGTGCGCAAATTGGCTGCCGCGTTTCCTACATTACAACAGCGACTACACTTCAAAAAGTACTTCATTGGCTGTAAAGCGCTATGGGGCATCCAGTGGTTGTGAAAGGTGCTATATAAATGCAAGTCTTTCTTTGCTTTTTATTGTGCATCTCATCTTGGATTCACTCCAGACTGACTCCTCGAGTAAATCTATCGCTGAGCAGGTTGGGATTGAAAGCAGAATGATGTGTTGAAACTGGTGCACACTAGCTCCTCAAAGTTAACTCTGCCAATATCAGCCACACTAATTCAGAAGTGAGGTTTGAAGTCAATAGACATTTTTGCCTTCTTTAATGAAGTATTTGAACACACTGTCTACCAGTTTCACAGCCCCTTGTTTGGACGGTCACGGGTTTTTTCCAGGATTGGAGAGGTTTGTATTGTGAAATTTTCTTTCCATCGTTTCTGCTCAAGCAAATCTTTTGTTAACATATGCTTAAAACTCAGGTTAGGGTGACTCTGTTCCTTCTCTTTCTTGCTGCTCCTCCCAGCCTACTTAAATCTTACATTGATAATAAAGGAATTATATATTTTTTCTCCCTCCCTAGCCCGGGGACACTGTAGCGAATTATATTGATTCAATCACATCCCTAACCACATCCCTGTCGTGATCGCAGAGGGGCAGAAATTCTGACCTTTGCATATTCTAGCATCGAAGGTAGACCTGAGGAAAAATAGTCAAATATAGGTAGAAAGCACCAACAGTACTCCTCTGTGTTTAATGCTGATCTTTCGAATGAGACGTTAAACCGAGGCCCCGTCTGCCCTCTCAGGTGAATGTAAAAGATCCCACGGCCACTATTTTGAAGAAGAGCAGGGGAGTTCTCCCCGGTGGCCTGGGGCCCAATATTTATCCCTCAATCAACATCACTAAAACAGATTATCTGGTCATTATCACGTTGCTGTTTGTGGGAGCTTGCTGTGCACAAATTGGCTGCCGTGTTTCCTACATTACAACAGTGACTACACTTCAAAAGTACTTCATTGGCTGTAAATCGCTTTGGGATGTCCTGAGGTCGTGAAAGGAGCTATATAAATGCAATTCTTTCTTTCCAAGCTGCTCTGGCTTCCCATGTGCTACCACAGTGATGTCCAAACTGTGGCCCCCAGACTCTGGTAAACTAGCCTTCGAAGCTCAGGCAACTCAATTCTATTTGATCTTATATTTCTTATTCACTTGTTTGAGCTGTTTGAATTGTGGGGGCCTGGAGGTTTGGAAAAGGCTGTTCTTAGTGCTGTTGGTGGAGAAATCTTAAACCATAACAACAAAATTTGTAAGGTTCAGCGACTTGAGATGTATGCACATTCATGGCAACATGGATTTAAACGCTATGTAAAGCCCAGAGGCTCCATAGTACGCCCAACCCTTGTGAATCGACTTGAAGAGCCCCTTCCTTGTTTTCTACCTCTTGGGTTTGTCAGATGGGTAGCTCACTGGGTAGCACTCTCACCTCTGAGTCAGAAGGTTGTGGGTTCAAGTCCCACTCCAGAGACTTGAGCACGTAATCTAGGCTGGCACTCCAGTGTAGTACTGAGAGAGTGCTGCACTGTCGGAGGTGCCGACTTTCGGATGAGACGTTAAACTGAGGCCCCTCAGTTGGCCGTAAAAAATCCCATGGCACTATTTGATAAGCAGGGAAGTTCTCCTGGTGTCCTGAACAACATTTATCCCTCAACCAACAACTAATGATCTGGTCATTTATCTCATTGCTGTTTGTGGAACTTTATTGTGCGCAAATTGGCTGCCATGTTTGCCTTCATTACAACAGTGACTACATTTCAAAAGTACTTTCTTGGCTGTAAAGCGCTTTGGGATGACCTGAGGATGTGAACGATGCTACATAAATGCAAGTTCTTTACTGTACACTTCCAGGAGCACCGTAACCAATTGTAAAGTAGACTACCACTATTATTGTAGTCAGTTATACTGTTATACTATTATAGACTGACAATAGTGCTGTAGCCATTTGTACTATGGACTTCCAGAAGTGGACAACTGATATCCGTCAAAAATTCGAAGGCGGTTCTTGAGTTGGCCGTGAGTAGGTGTTTGAGAATGGGATGGCTAGTTCGATAGTTTTTCCTATTCTCTATGGGGAAGACCACTCCCATCCCTCAACAGAGTAATAAAAAAAAGCCCCATTAACTGAGGAGGGGAAAGTTGAGCTATGCTCCCGTTCTTGATTGCTACCCAGTGACAATGTTTGGAAATTTCACGTGTGGATCCTGGGACAGGATTTGGTCGAATACCCCGCCCAGCACTCGCACATGAAGAATGGCCACTTTGACGAAGGTACTGGCATCCAGCGTGAGGGGAGAAAGTTTCAGGGAGAAATTACAATTGCAGTACTAATAACCTAAGTGATTTTTTAAAGTTCGTTCTCTGGATGTGGGCGTCACTGGCAAGGCCGGCACTTATTGCCCATCCCTAGCTGCTCTGAGGTTTGATACAACTGAATGGTTCGCTAGGCCACTTCGGAGCGCAGTTAAGAGTCAACCGCGCGGTGTGGGTCTGGAGTCACATATAGGCCAGAGTGGGTAAGGACGGCAGGTTTCCTTCCCCAAAGGGCATCAGTGAACTAGTTGGGTTTTCATGACAATCCCATAATTTCATGGTGACTTTTACTGATACCAGCTTTTTAATTTCCAGATATTTTTAAACCTGACTTTCAGTACTCAAGCTGCCTTGGTGGGATTTGAACTCACGTTTACTGGATTACTAGTCCAGTAATATAATCAGTACACTACTGTACCCCTAAAACACCAGAACTATACGTTCTTTTTGAATTAAGACCTGAATATTATACACAAAACCCAACAGCCCAGTATCACAACCTATTGCGCTATGCCCTTATTGCTACATATAGAACTTAATTTTTCATTATTGACCCTTGATAACACGATGACTGTGATGTTAGTCCGCCATAGCCTTCTGCACAGCACACTCCTGTGTTAGTACTTCTTAAAATGACAGGATGGATGCCTACAGGGACACACATTAGAAGCACGCTATTATGGAATATATAGCTTGAAGGCGCACTGCATAACACGATCACAACCAAAAGCACTTAATAATTGTCAAACCTGCTGTCAATATGATGTTAGTGTGATTGGATTCATTGCCTTTTTAGAGGGGAAAAAAGTTCCTTCTTTGATGCAGAGCTGAAGTGCTGCAATGCACTGCCATAAATGTAGACGTCTCATTGCTATCAGGTTCAGAGTTCAAGTACAAGAACTTTATTGCAACATGGGCGTAGCTTTATATTAAAAAAAAAATGTTTTGTAAAGAAACTTTCAGCACAGTTCCAAAATCGAACTTGAATCATATCGGTGAGGAATCTAGCCAGTTGAATTGCACAATCATAATTTGAAAGATACAGATGAGGAAAGGCATGTCCTGGTTGGTTGTCTGTGGGGCTTCCTGTTTTTGCGGTTACACTCCTTTGTTAGGTGATCTCTGTGACGTAAACTGGTTGCTATGAGGATGTACCGCAGAGGGATCCAGATTCTGCATATTACCTGCCAAATGGGATCCAGGTGGAGCAGGTGACTTACATCGACACAAACAGAGCAACCTAGCAATTGATAACCCCTTCATTACCAGAGCCGAGCTTCACTCATTTTAATTAGAGTAGGTCAGAAAACTTGGACTTGATTTAGGGATGGGTAGTAAATGCTGGGCTTGCTAGTAACACCCATGTCCCAAGAATTTTTTTTAAATTAACCCCCTCCCCATTACCAACTGTTTAGGCAGGGGGTTAAGATGGCGGGGGGCGGTGGTGACGTGTTCCTGATGAGTTTCGGCTCCCTGCCACCTTAACTCACCTCAAAACAGGCGCGCGAAGGCCACCCATCCCAGGCAGGTGTGGGGGCCTACTTTACATTGAAAAGTCACAGCTCGATGATGCCATTGGCGCCACAACGCCATTTTAACTAGAAAATAAAAATAAAAGCAAATTCGGGAGGTCCGCACAGGGCCAAACCCAACAGCAGGGCCTGGTGGGAGTCATCGGAGTGGCCAGAAGTGTCACTTTTCGAAGGATTCCTTGTGGGCCTGAAGGAGCAGGGTCAAAGAGTCCCTGGGCTTCCCCAGCCCCGGCCTCTCCTCTCCATCCCAATGGCGGCATCTGCTGTCAAATCCTACCCCCCCCCACCAACCACAGCACTAACTTGATGCCGGGGACCATTCCCTCACTCCGCTCCCAATTTCCACACCTTCCTACCGGCCCTGAGGTGTTACTCCAGCCCATTTCTCGGGCGCTAAACGGGCTGCTGAACCTCCAATATGGCGGGCAGAAAGCACGCTCATTCGTACTACAACAGCAACTTGTGCTTTTAACCTAGTAAAACGTCCCAAGGCGCTTCACAAGAGCGATTTTCAGACAAGATTTGATACCGAGCCACATAAGGAGATATTAGGATAGGTGAGGTAGGTTTTAAAGCGCGTCTTAAAGGAGAGCGAGATGAAGATTTTAGGGAGGCTATTCTAGAGTTTAGGGCCTAGGCTGCTGAAGGCATGGCCGCCAATGGTGGAGCGATTAAAATCGGGGATGCGTAAGAGGCTAGAATTGGAGGGACGCAGAGATCTCGGCGTGTTGTGGGGCTGGAGGAGGTTACAGAGATAGGGAGGGGCAACGCCATGGAGGGATTCGAAAACAAGGGTGAGAATTTTAAAATCGAGGCGCTGCCGGACCGGGAGCCAACGTAAGTCACTACTGTGAAGCACCTTTGGGACGTTTTACTGCATTAAAGGCGCTATATAAATGCAAGTTTTTGATGAATTTTCATCTGCACAGCAGTTTTTAACTGCAGAGGCCATTCTGCCCCCCTCTCCATAGCCTATCTAAAAGTCAATAGTTTTTATGTGTCTGCACCACAAAGTGCTGTACTGGATCAGACGAGCTCAAAGCAGATCCAGAAACATTCTTTGATTTGAAGGCAAGTCCGTGACACACCTCATTGATGCACCATGTACGGGTAGAACAAAGGTCGTCCAACAACAAAAGATCCCAGTGCGGTGAGTTCACGATCTAACACTGCTATGCAGTGTCTGTAATAGTTCAATGCAGTGAGCTCAAAGCAATTATTATACAAGGCTAGCACCAGTGGGCTCAACTCTGATGTACAAAGGGCAAACTATGGGAGCAATAGTTTGTAAAAAAAAATGTCAGTGCTGGTTAAACCAGTTTAGTCAAAAACAGATATCTTAAGAAAAGCAGAAGGTTTTGTTGGGGGTGTGGTGTAGTTAAGAACTCTTTACGCATTTAGAATAATCGATACCTTGACGTTGTCAGCCTAATTTGAAGCTGAAGAAATCCTCGTCAAGGATTCACGCGAATGCCATTAATCCCTGTTTTGAGTGTTAGCTGTGGCTCAGTGGGTAGCACTCTCACCTCTGAGTCAGAGCACCATAATCTTAGGCTGACGCTCCAGTGCAGTGCTGAGGGAGTGCTGCACTGTCAGAGGTGTCGTCTTTCAGATGAGACGTTAAACCGAGGCCCCGTCTGCTCTCTCAGGTGGACGTAAAAGATCCCCATGGCACTATTTCGAAGAAGAGCAGGGGAGTTATCCCTGGTGTCCTGGCCAATATTTATCCCTCAATCAACATCACTGAAACAGATTTATCTGGTCATTGTCACATTGCTGTTTGTGGGAGCTTGCTGTGCACAATTTTGGCTGCTGCGTTTCCTACGTTACAACAGTGACTACACTTCAAAAAGTTCTGATGAAAGGTCATCGACCTGAAACGTTAACTCTCTTTCTCTCTCCACGGATGCTGCCTCGCCTGCTGAGTTTTTCCAGCGTTTTCTGTTGTTATTTCAAAAAGTACTTCATTGGCCGTAAAGCCCTTTGGGACGTCCGGTGGTCGTGAAAGGCGCTATATAAATGCAAGTCTTTCTTTCTGTTTGTTTAAGTTCTCTCTTTGGTTTGTAATCTTTAAATTGAATCCACTGCCTCTTACCATCCTGAGGCAAGATCCAGTGCTTGGCTGCTGTGTGCAATCACTGCTCTGTCATGCAGTGAGTCAACTGTCCAGATTATGTCCTGTAACTTCTCTTTTGTTGTTTCAAGGCACTTTTACACCAGGAATTTTTTTTTGTCCCTTATTGTCTTTTTCCTTTTTGCGTTATGTCTCCCTAGCCCAGGCACAATTCGCTGCTCAATAGGGCAGAGGGATGACCTGCTCTTCAGTCCCAGTCAATGTTGCTTGCTCTTCCTCACCAGTTCTCTCCTGCTGTCTTCACCAATAATTTTGCTTCAACCAACACCACCAAGAACAGATTAACTGGTCATTCATCTCATTGCTGTTCATAGGACCTTGTGTACAAATTGGCTGCCATGTTTGCCTACAATACAGCAGTGACTACACTTCGAAAATAATTCTTTGGGCTAAAATTGGGGTGCTAACTTCGCCGGGGCGCTGAAAAATTAGCGCTCCCGCAACGGAAATGGAGTGGTAGCGCCCCAAGAGGGTTGCGGGCCGCTACTGGAAGCGCCCCGCCTCCCTCTTGGGGCGCTGCGAGGGAATATCGCGACGCTATGTGCCGCAGTATTGCAGGCCTTCCTCCCCTTCTTAAAGGGGAGGGGCCTTGCGCAGCGCTCATGGAGCGCAGCCGGCACTCCGCGGGAGGGAGGGCGGGTAAGGAGGCCAGGGACGGGAGTGGAGGCAGGTGTTGGCAGGCGGCCAGCAAAAAAAATGGCCGCCCCGCACCTCGCCTTTAAATAGCACCTCCCCGGCCGCAGGTAGGCCCCCTTGACCCCATCGGACATAGCGTCCAGCGGTAAGTCAGGGGTGATGACGTGATCGCCGTGGGGCGTTACCGGTTACCGCCGCCGCTAAACTCCCGCTGAATTTCACGGGAGGCGTTGGCAGCGCCGCGCCCAGGTGTTAATTGCTTTGCGCTAACGGGAGGCGCAAAGCAACCGAATTTTTCCCCCTTTGAGTTTAAAGTGCTTTGGAACCTCTCGAGGACTTGAATGGCACTTTATAATTGCAAGTTGTTCCTCTAGTCCTTCCTCCTATCCTCAAGGAAGTGATTTGTGCTGAGGAACAGTTCCACAGCAGAACTTACAGCCAAGTTGCACCTCACCCAATTGGCTATTCTTCAGAGACAAGTCAAGAAAGTGAGCGTCAGCAAGATATTTGTCTGTGAGAGGCATTCCAGGCAAGTCTAATCCAGTTCTTTCCAGATGTCCAAGCAGCAGGAGTCACCAGACTGTGATCAGGAGCTCTTTTTATCCCGCCTTTGTACTGGCAATTGGAAGTCAGATATTAGGTCCCAGTCTGGCTACTCTACCAGCGTAATAAAAGTATTAAAAGACTGTCCTTCAGAAGCATAAAAAAGATGCAACATGTGAATGTTTGTGTCCATTTTGTTGATGTGTAGGGGCATATGCCACTTACTTTTACTTATTTTCTTTCTCCTTTTTTTTCCCCTTGCCAATTTTCTCCCCTCCTGCTCTGAAGGCATTCAGCCCTTTCTGGAGACAGTTCAAGGACACTGGGTGCCCTCCAATACCTAGTTCAATTGGGCATTGTTCATTTATGAGCTTCAACAGTGATGGTCAACAGCCTATTTCACCATAGGTCATCATATCAGAGCCTGGTACCGGTTTCTACTGGATGAACTCGCTGAGGGATGTTTGTGTCCTCTTGTTAACTCTTCCAGACCACGCGCCAACTACAGACCGGGTTATGGGCCATGAGTGACTTATGCCCTGAGCTTTCAACAATGCTGCCATCAGGAAGTTTGCCTCTCCCCTCTGATTTGCTCTCATCCCAGTTGAAAAGAACATTGGGTCTACTCAGTGCTCCCCATGGTAGCACCCTTGCACATGGAACCATGTTGGTAGAGCTGTGTGTTGAAGCTCTAGTGCACTGTCATCTTGTAGGTCCTTCTCTTCAGTTTTTATTTCTTTATGCTTGTGTATCTGCATAATTTTCATAATATTGACCATGCATATGAGCTGCCCATTTCCATCGGCATTTAATGAGGGCTTATGCTATTGTTTTTTCATGATATATCTGTTGACGTTTCCTCTGGCAAGTGGGTCGGTAACCAGAGGTCACAAATTTAAAATAATTGGCAAAAGAACTAGAGGGGAAATGAGGAGAATTTTTTTTCACATAGACGGTTGTTAAGATCTGGAACGTGCTACCTGAAAGAGTGGTGGAAGCAGATTCCATAGGAACTTTCAAGATGCAATTGGACATGTAGCTGAAGAAGACTAATTTGCAGGGTTCTGGGGAAAAAGCTGGGGTGTGGGATTAAATTGGACAGCTCTTTCAAAGAGCACGACGGGCTGAATGGCCTCCTTCTGTGCTGTAAGATTCTATCATTCTATGTCCATTTCTCTAGTGGTAGGTAGAATATGAAGCTATGATATCCATTTTTTTCCATTTTTTTTCCATTTAGAGAGATTATCACTTAGGAATGGCATCCATTTAGCTGCTAGAGTTTTAAGGAAGGGGCGTTATTCCATGATATCAGTTTCTCCCTGCTGACTTTTGGATGAGACGTTAAACCGATGCCCCGTCTGCTCTCTCAGGTGGACATATTGGCCCAGAAATTGGACTTCGATGGTTGCCGCGGGGGTAAGGATCCCCTGCGATATCGCACTCCGCGCCTGCCTTTATGGTTTTGGCCCACACGAACTTCAGTTCCTGGGCCTCTCCCTGGTGCCGGCGCGCAGTGTGTGCGTGTTCCAGAGGCGCAGTTAGTGCGATGCGACCTCTGGGATCACGTGGGCCAGTTAGAGCCAATGGCAGCACACCATCTTTCATTCATAGTTTTGACAGGAAGAGCTGTCAAAACTATGAATACAACAAGCCCCCAAAAGAACAGCTAAAGCTCAATTAAATTTAAAAAAAAGCCATCACATTAATAAAATAACTATAGTTAAATAAATTAACCACTTTAAACAAAAATTTAAATTTTTGAAAAAATTTAAATTCTTTTTAAAAGTTATAAAAATAAACTTACCTTTCTTTAAAGTCTCTAAAAAAGATAAACCTGTTGAAAAAAATTTAAAATAATACTTAATTAACTACTTACCTTGTTAAAAGGGGGTCCTACGCCTGCTTTCTTCATGTGTAAAATCTTCAACACTTACCTGCGCGTTCAAACCTGAAAAAAAAACTAAGTGTGCTGCGTGCGCGTAACCTGTACTGCGCACGCGGTTCACTTAGGAACCACCCCCTTCGCAATATCGGAAGTGCCGGTTTCCCGCGCATGCGCAGTGCATGCAGGAAACCGGCACTTCGGGACCGAATATGGGTGAGTACACAGTGCGTACTCTCCCGTATTCGGCCGAATTTCTGGGCCATTAGATCCCATGGCACTATTTCGAAGAAGAGCAGGGGAGTTATCACCGGTGTCCTGGCCAATATTTATCCCTCAATCAACATCACTAAATCAGATTATCTGGTCATTATCACATTGCTGTTTGTGGGAGCTTGCTGTGCACAAATTGGCTGCCGCGTTTGCTACATTCCAACAGTGACTACACTTCAAAAAGTACTTCATTGGCTGTAAAGTGCTTTGGGACGTCCGGTAGCCGTGAAAGGCGCTATAGGAATGCAAGTCCTTCTTTCTTTTTCTTTTGGTTTATTGTTATTGTTTAATAGGAAGTGTATAATACATTATATCCATTTCACTGGAGCTTTTTGGTGGGATCTTGTGAGTGAGGGGCTACATAAAATCAATTTGCCTTGTCTTTTGGTAGGGAGTAATATTAATGCCTGACATCCCACAGACACGATGAACAAAAGGCCACCTTTGTTCTGGAAACTTTTAAAGTTCTCGTTATTTGGGTCAGTTCACAACTGGAACTCATTGTTTTATTCCTAGCGTTCAGATTCAGATCATCCAAATTTTGGGTTGTCCAAATCCATAATTAACCTAAATATCCATCCTAGTAAGACCAAGTTTAGCCAGTTCTAGCGAGGATATGTCCACAGCAGAAAATCGCCCTCAGCATAAACGTAGCGCATTTTTTAAGCAGCAAAGAGAGACAATGAAATAATTGGAGCAGGAATAATGCACAGCCGGGTATCAAATATACATCTTTTTTTTTATTTGAAAAGGCAGATCACGTATGTTTGTACGAATAAGCTGTGGTCTGTTTTCATTTGATCTAAGCCCTACCTTTTCTTAAAAGGTTGCTAAATCTACCTCCTATCTTCTAACTGTGTGTGGCCTGGAAGGTTTTGCTGGGGCGGTGAGATGCTGTTGGGCTGTAAGCTCCCTGTAGCCCACCCACATTTGTGAAAACCTTGGCTGTTGCAATTGTGCCCCCATGTTGACAGGTTGTGTGGTGGAGTATAAACAAGGATCTTGTTGCACTGATTCTCTCTTTAAGATGAACCTCGAACCAAAAACATGGGAATCCTTTTAACCCTCAGCTTGATGAGTTAAAAGAATTCCATATTTTGCACAATGGTGCACCATAGAGTGGATGGACAGGTGTTTGCACTCACAATACTTCACATCCAGCTCCTAATCTCAGCCAGACCACTGTGGGTAGCTGCCAAGACAGGTACTTACTAGGCAGGGAAGATTGAAGGAAGAATAAAACTCTTAGCACCTCTTTACACCTCCTGGCAGCTGATTTCAGATTGATGTGTGAAGGGGCAGGTGGCTTGCTCACAGTTTCAGCCAGGTACAGTGCATAGAGACTCAAGAAAAGGAAAAAGGAAAAGACCTTTTTAGAAGTGAGAGAATTATCCTCAGAAAAACCTGCACACCCCTCGTCCATGCCTTTGTTACCTCCAGACTCGGCTATTCCAATGTTCTCCTGGCCGGCTTCCCACCTACCACCTACTTGACCTCATTCAAACTCTGCTGCCCGTATCCTAATTCGCAATAAGTCCCGTTCACCCATCACCCCTGTGCTTGCTGGCTACTTTGGCGCCCGGTCTGGCAACGCCTCAATTTTAAAATTCTATTCCTTGTTTTCAAATCCCTCCTGGGCCTCGCCCCTCCCTGTCTCTGTAACCTCCTCCAGCCCTACAAACCTCCAAAATCCTTGCACCATTGGTGGCCGTGCCTTCAGCTGCCGAGGCCCTAAGCTCTGGAATTCCCTCCCTAAACCTCTCCGCCGCTCCACCTCTCTCTCCTTCTTTAAGACGCTCCTTAAAACCGACCTCTTTGACCAAGCTTTTGGTCACCTGTCCTGTCCTAATATCTTTATGTGGCTCGGTGTCAAATTTTGTCTGATGGCGCTCCTGTGAAGTGCCTTGGGCTGTTAAAGGTGCTACATAAATGCAAGTTCTTGTTGTTGATACAACCTGCATTTATTGCAACTTTAAGGATTAAATGTGATAGATAAGCAACAACAACGTGTATTTATATAGCACCTTTAACGTAGTAAAACATCCCAAGGCGCTGCACAGGTGTATTTTAAGACAATAAATTTGACACCGAGCCACATAAGGATGAATTAGGGCAAGTGACCAAAAGCTTGGTCAAAGAGGTAGGTTTTAAGGAGTGTCTTAAAGGAGGAAAGAGAGGTAGCGAGGCGGAGAGGTTTAGGCAGGGAATTCCAGAGCTTAGGGTCTAGGCAACAGAAGGCACGGCCACCAATGGTTGAGCGATTATAATCAGGGATCTTCAAGAGGGCAGAATTAGAGGAGCGCAGATATCTCGGGGGGGGTTGTGGGGCTGAAGGAGATTACAGAGACAGGGAGGGGCGAGGCCATGGAGGGATTTGAATACAAGGATGAGAATTTTGAAATCGAGGCGCTGCTTAACCAGGAGCCAATGTAGCTCAGCGAGCACAGGGGTGATGGGCGAACGGGACTTGGTGCGAGTTAGGACACGGACAGCCGAGTTTTGGACGACCTCAAAGATGTACAAAAGTTTGCTCATAGCCAGAATTGTATGAACATCTTAGCCAGTGTATCCTAGGCAGAATGAGTTGTTGCATGAGTCATGTTTCGCTACAACATTCCAGTGCTACTGTTCACAGTGATAAACTCACGAAAGAAGCTTTAAATCACGAGGATGCTATGCAGTCATGTGAAAGCTTGAAGGTATTCGCCCTTGTCAAAGTTAGACTGTTGCTAACAGAGATTTCATGAAAACAGTGACTGACTCCAAACCCATTGAAATGAGCAGAGCTCTGTCTACTTTTTTTTATGATGTGGAGATGCCGGCGTTGGACTGGGGTGGACAAAAATGAGTCTGTTGGACTATAACCTGGTGTTGCTCTACTTTTTTTTACTATGAGGCACTTATAGAATCATTACAGCACAGAAGGAGGCCACTCGGCCCATCGAGTTCGTGCCAGCTCTCTGCGAGAGCACTTCAGCTAGTCCCACTCCCCCACCCTTTCCCCGTAGCCCTGCAAATGTTTTTCCTTCAGGTACTTATCTAATTCCCTTTTGAAAGCCACGGTTGAATCTGCCTCCACCACCCTTTCAGGCAGTGAATTCCAGATCCTAACCACTCGCTGCGTAAAAAAGTTTTTCCTCATGTCGCCTTTGGATCTTCTGCCAATCACCTTGAATCTGTGTCCTCTGGTTCTCGACCCTTCCGCCAATAGGAACAGTTTCTCTCTATCTACTCTGTCCAGACTCCTCCTGATTTTGAACACCTCTATCAAATCTCCTCTCAACCTTCTCTGCTCTAAGGAGAACAACCCCAGCTTCTCCAGTCTATCCACGCAACTGAAGTCCCCCATCCCTGGAACCATTCTTGAAAAATCTTTTCTGCACCCTCTCTGAGGCCTTCATAGCCTTCCTAAAGTGCAGTGCCCAGAATTGGACGCAATACTCCAGTTGAGGCCGAACCAGTGTTTTATACAGGTTCATCATAACTTCCACACTTTTGTACTCTATGCCTCTATTTATGAATGTGAGAAGTCGCACAACACCAGGTTATAGTCCAACAGGTTTATTTGAAATCACAAGCTTTCGGAGTGCTGCTCCTTAGATGAAGTCCTGACGAAGGAGCAGCGCTCCGAAAGCTTGTGATTTCAAATAAAGCTGTTGGACTATAACCTGGTGTTGTGCGACTTCTCACATTTGTCCACCCCAGTCCAACACCGGCATCTCCACATCATGTCTATTTATGAAGCCCAGGATCCCGTATGCTTTTTTAATTGCTTTCTCAACCTGCTCTGCCACCTTCAACGATTTGTGCACATATACATCCAGGTCTCTCTGTTCATGCACCCTGTTTAGAATTGTACCCTTCAGTTTATATTGCCTCTCCTCGTTCTTCCTACCAAAATGTATTACTTTGCACTTTTCTGCGTTAAATGTCATCTGCCATGTGCCTGCCCATTCCACCAGCCTGTCTGTCCTCTTGAAGTCTATCACTATCCTCCTCACTGTTCACTATACCTCCAAGTTAGAAACAGATTACATTTCTTTCATAAATAAAATTCAGCGACTCGGGGAGGGTTGGGGGAAAGTGAAACCTGGCATTTCTGTGGTGGAACAGCTTAACCTTGTAGTTCTCACAGGTGTTATAGTCATAATTTTGTATGTTTCGACGAGATAAGTTGTTTCAAAATTCTCATCCCTGTTTTCAAATCCCTCCCTGGTCTTTCCCCTCCCTATCTCTGTCATCTCCTCCAGCCCCACAACCCCCCGAGATATCTGTGCTCCTCTAATTCTGCCCTCTTGAGCATCCCTGATAACAATCGCTCAACCATTGGTGGCCGTGCCTTCAGCTGCCTAGGCCCTAAGCTCTGGAATTCCCTGCCTAAACTTCTCCGCCTCGCTGCCTCTCTTTCCTCCTTTAAGACGCTTCTTAAAACCTACCTCTTTGACCAAGCTTTTGGTCACCTGCCCTAATTTCTCCTTATGTGGCTCGGTGTCAAATTTTTTGTCTTATAATACGCCTGTGAAGCGCCTTGGGACGTTTTACTACGTTAAAGGTGCTATATAAATACAAGTTGTTGCTGTTGTTGTTTGAATCTATAGCAACAGTTTGAGTTTGTCGGCCTAAAGGTGTGGAGTCCTGTCAGTTAATGGCAGTCTAGCGATTGATATGCCTCCTGTTTAGTGCACTGTTGCTGGTATTGTTAGTGTACTGGGCTGGAACGAACTTGCAAGCTTGACTGTGGGTGTTGTCAAGTACTCTGATGACTGAACCAATCCCATAACCTGAGGGGGAAACGTTCAGAACTGCATTAAGGTCATTCGGATAAAATAACGACGTAACAGCACAATGCAAGAACCCAGCGGCCGCAATAGTGTTTCGCTAGATTTATTTACCCAGTATCCTAACCCTTTACCTCTCTCTTTCTGTGTCCCTTTCTCTCTTTCTCACTCTGTCTCTCTCCTGCTCACTCTCTGTGCATATAAAAAAAAAGCAACTATATGGCATGGGAATGAAAACATCACACGAGCAACACCACAACCGTAATAATGTCAAATGTGACATTTTAAAAGGATTTAACAAGCACAAAGAGTTTCACAAGTTCAACTAATTAGAAATATTTAGTGTTATCATAGTCTACAAAAAAGAGGAGTAGACGAAAAGACATCCTCAGGCTGGATTTATTGAAGTGGACAAATAATTCTTCCTTGTCCTGATTGCAGGAGGAACTATGGAATCTGAAAAGGATATCATTAAACATGTGCGGGCAGATAAAGGATCCAGATCAGACATGGCAGCTACGCCTGAAATTCCTGGAAAAAGCAAAGAGTTACATCGGTGTGCCGCATGCAAAGAAGTACCATGAACCAGGAAGTGAGTGTGGACGTGGGGATTGAAGCAGCACGGCTTGAGTCCACAGTTGGTGTTATTATATACTCTCTCTCACATATAGTTCTACATTGTCGTGGTGGATGAGTCAATCTCTCATATTAAGTATGTGTAAGTAGATGTGCCAAATTTTAGAATAATATCTAAAATAACATTTTTAATGTTCACTATTTCCTTTTCAACTTGGATTAAGCATTTTTTTTAATGACTGTCCCTGGTGCAATTTGAAATCTCCATAGAATCTTCACTAATATCACAGAATGATTACAGCACAGAAGGAGGCCATTCGGCCCGTCGAGCCCGTGCCAGCTCTCTGCAAGAGTACTTCAGCTAGTCCCACTCCCCCGCCCTTCCCTGTAGCCCTGCAAATTTTTTTTCTTCAGGTACTTATCCAACTCCCTTTTGAAAGTCAGGATTGAGTCTGCCTCCACCACCCTTTCAGGCAGCGCATTCCAGATCCTAACCACTCGCTGCGTAAAAAAAGTTTTTCCTCATGAAGAGCCTTTGGTTCTTCGGCCAATCACCTTAAATATCCCCTGGGTTAGTTACAAATGTGCTCGCAATTAAGAAAATTCATACTATTCCCACAAAGGTGTTTTTCACCAGAAGGCAAAAATATCGATTTAGTATTTCCATTTTGTCTGTGGGTGTGTTGGTATCTGAAAGATTTCCTAACGTCCCATTTCACATAAGGTGAAACAGAAACTCGTAGAAACCCCGTGTATCAGTTATATTTTCTGGACAGTTTTGAATACCGCCCCCACCAACAACGCCCACAAAATGAATCATTAAGAAATGATTAAGAAACAGCCTGTGGCCCTTCCCTTGCCTGTGTTAAAGGCAAACCAGTAACTAGATGTTTTACTTTCTTATTGCTTAATAATGAAGGGGAAATTAAGTATGTTTGAAGTGCAGTCACTGTTGTAATGTAGGCAAACATGGCAGCCAATTTGTGCACAGCAAGCTCCCACAAACAGCAATGAGACAAATCAGATAATCTGCTTTAGTGTCAGCTGTGGCTCAGTGGGTAGCACCCTCGCCTCTGAGTCAGAAGGTTGTGGGTTCAAGCCCCACTCCAGGGACTTGAGCACATAAAGCTAGGCTGACACTCCAGTGCAGTGCTGAGGGAGTGCTGCACTGTCGGAGGTGCCGTCTTTCGGATGAGACGTTAAACCGAGGACCTGTCTGCTCTCTCAGGTGGACGTAAAAGATCCTGTGGCATTATTTTGAAGAAGAGCAGGGGAGTTATCCCTGGTGTCCTGGCCGATATTTATTCCCCAACCAACATAACAAAAACAGATGACCTGGTCATTATCACATTGCTGTTTGTGGGAGCTTGCTGTGTGCAAATTAGCTGCCGTGTTTCTCACATTACAACAGTGACTCCATTTCAAAAATACTTCATTGGCTGTAAAGCGCTTTGAGACGTCCAGTGGTCGTGAAAGGCGCTACATAAATGCAAGTCTTTCTTTCAGCGATGTTGGCTGAGGGATAAATGTTGGCCAGGATACCGGGGAGAACTCTCCTGCTCTTCTCCGATTAGTGCCATGGAATCTTTTACGTGCACCTGAGAGAGCAGAAAGGGCCTCGGTTTAACGTCTCATCGGAAAGACGACACCTCCGACAGTGCAGCACTCCCTCAGCACTGCACTGGAGTGTCAGCCTGGATTTTTGTGCTCAAATCTCTGGAGTGGAACTTGAACCCACGACCTTCTGACTCGGAGGCGAGAGTGTTGCCACTGAGCCACAGCTGACACCAATAGTTTTGGTTTGAGCTGCAGTGTAAAGTGCAGCCAGCAGGACCTCTAGTATATATTGGATACCCACCAGGAGACAGCTCTGTACATGCAATGTACACATACACTGAGCCCTGCTCCCAACCAATAAACTTTTAATGTTTTGACAACACAGGTGGCAGTGTCCACTTCTTAAACCATTAAAAAGGCTCTCCATCAGTTTGTAAGCATATTGTGCATTCACTTCACATCGCACTCAAGTTACATTTCCGCGTGGTGTCAAGCCCAATTAGTGTGAGGCAGCCTCCGCAATGGGACTCACTTGGGTGTCGTGCGTCCCAGACTTGGACTGGGGCCTGACTCCAGAGTTGCTGCCACTTTACCATCGACGCAGTGGAAAACTACAGCCTAATACCGAAGGATTAGGAACTATTTGGCCAGTATTTCCTGGAGAATTTCTGTCATGCTTCAGTGTTTGAGATTCAAAACAAATTTCTTAAATTACCAATGAATCTGTGCCACATGTCTCAGGAATCCAGAAATTGTTGTTTACCTGCAAATAAATTAAAATTCTAGCTTAAGGAGTGCTAGACACCAAAACCCAGCACAGACTAACAAAGTGAAAATCTCTCTCTGCAAACTGAAAGGGCTGACGTAACTTTACGCAGGCTCAACCCAGTCTACGGTGGATGTGATCACACAGAATAAATAAGGAGAAACTGTTTCCACTGGCGAGAGGGTCGGTAACCAGAGGACACACATTTAGCATAATTGCCAAAAGAACTAGAGAGGAGATGAGGAGAATGTCTTTTTACGCAGCGAGTTGTTATGATCTGGAATGCACTGCCTGAAAGGGTGGTGGAAGCAGATACATAAGAAATAAGAGCAGGAGTAGCCCATACGGCCCCTCGAGCCTGCTCCGCCATTCAATAAGATCATGGCTGATCATCGACCTCAACTCCACTTTCCCACCCGATCTCCATATCCCTTGATTCCCCTAGAGTCCAAAAATCTATCTATCTCAGCCTTGAACATACTCAAAGACGCAGCATCCACAGCCCTCTGGGGCAGAGAGTTCCAAAGATTCACAACCCTCTGAGTGAAGAAATTCCTCCTCATCTCAGTCTTAAATGGCCGACCCCTTATCCTGAGACTATGCCCCCTAGTTCTAGATTCTCCTGCCAGGGGAAACAACCTCTCAGCATCTACCCTGTCAATCCCCCCATAGAATCTTCTATGTTTCAATGAGATCACCTCTCATTCTTCTAAACTCCAGAGAGTATACACCCAATCTACTCAATCCCTCCTCATAGGACAACCCTCACATCCCAGGAATCAATCTCGTGAACCTAGTTCACTAGTAACTTTCAAAATTCAAATGAATACACACACGAAAAGGAAAAATTCACAGGGCTATGGGGAATGAGCAGGGGATCGGGACGAATTGGAGAGCTCTTTCAAAGAGCCGGCACAGGCACGATGAGCTGAATGGCTTCCTTCTGTGCTGTATCATTCTGTGATTCTAGGATGAGGCTCCTCCAGATCGCCACAAATCTGCACCAAACATCAGTCAAATGCACCGTGGATAGTTGGTGAAAAACTGTTAGAAAGAAATCATTAATGGTGCAACAGGAAGCTGTTTTGAGACTGAGGTTATGGCACGTTGGGGCAGAGGAAAGGGGAGCTTTACGCTGTGTCTGCCCATACTCAACCTGCCTGCTCTGAAACTGAATGCCCAAAGTGCTACACCGTTCCACTCTCCACAACCTCACCCCCTCATCTGAAGACTATAAACATTCATGAAAACTGGTAGGGGACGGTCATTCAATACAGTCATTAAAATCTGTTGTGCGTTCAGTGATCTGGACAGGGGCAGCCCTTTGTTGCGTGCTTGTGAGAACATTCAACTCTTATTTTTCAAGAGTAGGAACATTGAACTTTTATTTTAAAAGAGTAAGTTTATCCTCTTGATTTATCCCATAAATCCCCCAATGTTATAAAGGAACATAGCTGCACGCTTGTTTGTGTCTTTCAGTCTCCCCTTGTTACTGTATTGAACTTGTGAAACAAGGTGGATGCAGACAATTTGTAACGAACTCCCTCAATGCATGAAGTTCTGCTCGATACTTTCTATTTATGATGTCACTACAGGAAGAAAGAACAAACAAACTTATATTGATCTTGCACCTTATCATATCCTCAGGATGTTGCACAGCACTTTATAGTATTGGGGCTTGAACCCACAACCTTCTGATTCAGAGGCTAAAGTGTTGCCATCTGAGACGATAGTGCAACATTATGATGTTACACCGAGGGAACTGCATATAAAATGACTACATTCAGACTTTATTTAAACTAACAGCTTTACAGTATAGAACATTAACAGTAGACACCTGAGAGACCAGGGACAAAGCTGGCATCTCCCTTCTTAGTAGTTCAGATTATCAGGTAAATCAATGGGACACTTTTTTTTAGTTTTCGTTTACTCTATATTTCATTTGGGCTTTAAAAAAAAATTCTGCCCTGTTGTCCCAAAGGTGGGGTGGTATGGCATGGCATGGCATGGGATGGTTTCACAGGCACTGGCAACCCTCCGATACCTTGCCAAAGTGGCCATTTTTCACGTGTGAACCTAGACAGTTAGTGCTAGCAAGTTTTCCCCATGGGAGCTATCACAGCTGAGTCCAATCTTATCCTCACCCGACAGCCATGCAAGTGCACTTTTGAGTGGGGTGATTGAATAGAAGCAGGAACCCAAGCTAATTTTCCCACCTGAGCCCAGGGGTGCTGAGGCCAATTGTAGCATCCCAGTGCTACCCTGGCCAAAATCAGGTAGCCCTGCACAGACCAGGGATTGAACTTGGGGGGACCTCTAGTTTATAATGTTCAGTATTACATTGGGACATTTACATGTACAGCAGTTTGGGGGAGCTCATTTTAATGAGATATTCTGCATGGTTAATTGAATAAATTGGTTATTGATCTGCCAACATTTATTAAAGTGTTCAGAATCTGCAGCTACTTACTGCCTCAATTTTGCTTGCCAGCTCCAGAATACGAGTCTCCTTTGTTTCTGGATTGCTGTGGTCTAGTGAGAAGAGTTGTGCGGGATCTGAAGGATGACTTTGGCTTCATCATTGGACCAGGAAACCAGGCTTACCACTATGACACCCTTCCCATCACGACAACTCAAGAAAAGATGGAACTGGGGGATCTTGTGTTCATCTCGGGGACCTACTTCAATCCCAAAAGTATTATCAATTCTGTGGCCTATCATTCTTGTACACACCAAATTAGATTTGTGGTTGCATGTAGCTTTTACATTTTTTTCTTTACCCTCATCCCATTTTAAAATTAATTTCTCTTCTACTTGGATTCCCACACAAAAAAAAGAGACTTGCATTTATATAGCGCCTTTCACGACCTCAGGACATCCCAAAGCGCTTTACAGCCAATGAAGTACTTTTTGAAGTGTAGTCACTGTTGTAATGTGGGAAACGCAGCAGCCAATTTGCGCACAGCAAGCTCCCACAAACAGTAATATAATGTTGACCAGATAACCTGTTTTTTTTGTGATGTTGATTGAGGGATAAATATTGGCCAGGACACCAGGGATAATGCCCCTGCTCTTCATCGAAATAGTGCCATGGGATCTTTTATGTCCACCTGAGAGAGTAGACAGGGCCTCGGTTTAACATCTCATCCGAAAGATGGCACCTCCGACAGTGCAGCATTCCCTCAGTACTGCACTGGGAGTGTCAGCCTAGATTTTTGTGCTCAAGTCTCTGGAGTGGGACTTTGAACCCACAACCTTCTGACTCAGAGGCGAGAGTGCTACCCACTGAGCCACGGCTGACGCGCAATCAAGCAACCAGTTCCTAGCCCTTTGCCTGCGCTATTCGTGACCCTACTGCTAAGAGGTGTGAAAAGAGCTCCAGAGGGATCTCACCCACAGATCCTTCCATCCTGTGGTGAAGTACCCTACCTCAAAGCTGTCCTTACCTCTCAGTAACCCAGTCAAGATCAGGGAAAGTATGAATTCAGATTTGTGTCCTACCGCTCTGAGGCATGGTATGTCAAAGCCTTATGTACTGCATCGGTGCATATACATTTGTTATGTTACTACACCTTTCAGAGTTCCCTTCATGAACAGGAACTTACTGATTTTTGTTAAACAATTACTACGTTAGTTCACTGGAGCCAGTCTATGAAAGGCAGAGCTTATTTCTCATTTTTTAAACTTATCACAATCAGGGAAACAATGCTAGAGAAGGAAACCTTCCCAGTGTTCTCCTATTTACAATGATCCGGACTGAGCCCCAGCCCCATTATCCATTTACCCTGACCACTTGCCTGAGGACTATTCTTGAGCGTGTTCCCCTTACTGTACCAGTGGATTTTTGTTTATCTCCATATTATTTCTCTCTTCAGTAAGAGTAAGATTTTAAAATTGGTGTAAGAATGGGAGGAGCTGCTTGTATTGAAATTCACTGGGATGAGTTACCCTTTGGAAAGGGACCATTGCAAGGGAAATATTGTACCGAAAGGGTCTATCATTGTGAGGCCTGCATTGTGGTAGGGTGCAAGGATCCATTATTACAAAGGCTGGATTGCATTAGGACTCATTACTTTCAAGGGATATATTTGCGATAGAGTCTTTCAATAATAAAAAAATGTTGGTTAAACATTGGAGAAGAAACAGGCAGCATGCTTGTACTGTAAAAGAACAGTCGTGGGTGTCAGCGTGATGAGAAGTGGATGTGCTCTGTGGAGAGCCCAGAGAGCTGAATCACCCCAGAGAGCTGAATCACCCCAGCTTGCCCACTTCACAGGTTGACCACTCCAATTGAGATTATTTGGTACAATACTAAGTCCTGATCATTAAATTACTTTCCCAAATGAACTTTGGGGAAGGGGCAGAGTTGTGGGCAATAACAATATTGAGGCGAGAATTAACAGAATTAACTATTTCTTGCTGAATTAAGGTTATTGGCTAATGTATTAGACTATGAGAGATTATACGATAGCAAAATACTGTGGATGCTGGAAGTCCGAAATAACAACAGAAAACGCTGGAAAAACTCAGCAGGCCAGGCAGCATCCGTGGAGAGAGAAACAGAGTTAACGTTTCAGGTCGAAGACCCTTCGTCAGAACTGGAAAAAAGCAGGAAATGAAATAGATTTAAAGCAAGTATAATGCTGGGAAAAGGGGGAGGGGGTGAAAGAACAAAAGGGAAGGTCAGTAGTAGGATAGAAAGCAGAAGAGATTAAGAGACATTGAGAGACATTAAGAGATATTCAAGACAAGATGAGGTGGTAATGTGACAGGTTGAGGCTAGATGAAGTGTGAAATGCGCTGGTGGAATGAAGGACAGCTGCCAGCTTCTGGGAGGGAAGGAAAAAAAAAGAGAGATTATACATTGGTTCAGCAGTACAATTTCTCCACTTCTTTATACAGCCCCAGTAAATACCAGTGTCAAATCCATGAGTTCGCCTAGTTACATTTGTACCCATCTGCATCCTACAATGATAGACCCTATCAGTAATGTTCCCGTTAAGCTGTGCAGCCGTGCAGCCCCGCGCAGGCCGTTCACCGGCTTTTACATGGAAGAAACCGCACATGCGCAAAAATCTGAATGGGCCACGCAGCCAGTTAAAGGGCCCGCGCACCGGATAAAAATTGAGAGGGGACATTGCCTTCTCAGTACAGTATTTTACTTCTTCACTTATAAAACTTCTTTTCTCAGGGAGTGGTTAGAACATGGAACTCGGTACCACAAGAAGCAGTTGAGGCGCGTAGCATAGACGCATTTAAGGGGAAGCTAGATAAACACGCGAGGGAGAAAGGAACAGAAGGATATGCTGATGGGGTTTGATGAAGAGGGGTGGGAGGAGGCTGGTGTGGATCATAAACACCAGCATGGATCAGTTGGGCCGAATGGCCTGTTTCTGTGCTGTACGTTCCATGTAATTCTACATAATATAACAATAAGACCCATTAAAATTCAGCTACAGTATTAATTTCTATGATTGCATTCATTCCTGCTCTGCAGCCCACTTTACATTGTGTCAGATGTCTATCTTATGGAAATACTGAATTTTTCTACTCTGTTTGTTTATAGCCAAATTCCAGCCCCATGACATCGTCCATGTTGAGATCTGGGTTGGTGATGGAGAAAGGACCCTTGGTGCTCGCTGGGGGAGGGGCATGGTGCAGAATTTCGATTCCTACAAGTTTGTTTCCACCTCTTACGGGGATATGAAATACCATTTTAAATCGATCAACACATGGCTACAGGGGGTCTGTGTGAGGTAAGTGCACGGCTGTAACTGAGCTTCTGGAGTATCTCAGCCAATGCGTGTATACAAAGCATCCAGAAGTATTGCTATATCAAATTCAGGATTGAGAATAAAAATGTTTTTATTCGTTCACGGAATGTGGGCGTCACTGGCAAGGCCAGTATTTATTGCCCATAATTGCCCTTGAGAAGGTGGTGGTGAGCCGCCTTCTTCAACCACTGCAGTAGCAGTACAACTGAGTGTCTTGCTAGGCCATTTCAGAGGGCAGTTAAGAGTCAACCACATTGCTGTGGGTCTGGAGTCACATATAGGCCAGACCAGGTAAGGACGGCAGATTTCCTTCCCTAAAGAACATTAGTGAACCAGATGTTTTTTTTTACGACAATCGGATAGTTTCATGGTCACCATTACTGATACTAGCTTTTTATTCCAGATTTATTTAATTAACTGAATTTAAATTCCTCAGCTGCCGTGGCGGGATTTGAACTATCGCCTCTGGATCATTTGTCCAGGCCTCTGTCCATAACCACTATGCTACCGTCCCCCATAAATAGATGATAGAGTGCAACCAAAGCATCAAACAACTTGCCAGACTCTCCTCAGTTTGACAGGAGGATACAGTTGCTGTTTCAGTCTCTCTCTCTCTCACACATATACACTTGGTTGAGGGGAGTGAGACAGGTTGAAAGTGCTGTGCAGTTTGTTGTGATTCTGACTGGTGATATCCAACAGTGCATTTATACTGTAGAATTGTTTCAGAAAGGCAGATATTTTGCATCTCCCAGTGCTATAGGTACAGCCTGATTTATATTCTGCATGCACGCTGTTGTCAACTTTTAATCGGGAACGCTACCTTTCCCAATGGCTGGGATGTGTATTAAAGGCCAGCAGGCTAGCCTGTAGCGATGGAACATGGGAACAGGAGTAGGCCATTCAGCCCCTCGAGCCTGTTCCGCCATTCAATGAGATCATGGCTGATCTGTATCTTCTCCATCTACCTGCCTTGATTCCGTAACTCTTACCTAATAAAAAATCTTTCAATCTCAGTTTTGAAATTTTCAATTGACCTGGCCTCAACAGCTTTTTTGGGGAGAGAGTTCCAGATTTCCACGACCTTTTGTGTGAAGATGGGTGTAAGCACATCTTCGTCCAACCTGCATGGTCAAAAATCATGACCGTCAACCCCTCAGATGGTAGGTGTTTCTGCTACACTTAAAGGGAACACTGCCAGAGAAGATGTGAACATAATTTCTGTTGTTGATTCCACCACCCCCAACAACATTAACATTGCTTCGGGTTTTTTTTTGTGCTTTGGGATGGCAGAGTTGTTATTAAAGAAAGAAAGGCTTTCATTTCTATAGCGCCTTTCACGACCACCAGACGTCTCAAAGCGCTTTACAGCCAATGAAGTACTTTTGGAGTGTGGTCACTGTTGTAATGTGGGAAACGCGGCAGCCAAATTGCAAACAGCAAGCTCCCACAAACAGCAATGTGATAATGACCAGATAATCTGTTTTTGTGATGTTGATTGAGGGATAAATATTGGCCAGGACACCGGGGATAACTCCCCTACTCTTCTTCGAAATAGTGCCATGGGATCTTTTACGTCCACCTGAGAGAGCAGACGGGGCCTTGGTTTAACGTCTCACTCGAAAGACGGCACCTCCGACAGTGCAGCACTCCCTCAGCACTGCACTGGAGTGTCAGCCTAGCTGTTTGTGCCCAAGTCCCTGGAGTGGGACTTGAACCCACAACCTTCTGACTCAGAGGTGAGTGTGCTACCAACTGAGCCACAGCTGACACTATGTGCAAAGTATATGGGGTATAAAGTTGGTGAAAGGTAGCTCTTGATTCGATGTTTGTAGAGTAAATACACGAGCACAGTGAAGACTTTCTGATATTGCAGTCTTGGTGAAATCATTTGTAAAATTAGCAATTTCGTTTACGCAAAGACATGAGATTTAAATGAATGAGAAGAAGATTAACATTGGACATTGCCAGTAAGTGATCAACCTGAACCTTGCAGCACCATGACCAGTTTCTGTATTACGGCAAGTGGCACTTAATGCGTGCACTCACATTTAGGTTCACTCAGAAGAAAAGAATATTATGAAAAGTTGATAAAATTAGATGCTGCTTACACCTGGTGAAAACACTGAATTCTCAATTTCAGAAGCTAGAATTTGTAAATGGAGTAACACTTTGATGGGTCCAGGTTGTCACATAGACCTGTCTGAAGTATAATTAACACAATCTTGTCCCTGTTCCCATCAACTATTTTAACATATAACAGTGTTCGAGTGCTTTTAAATAATGTGTGGCTTCAATTGGGATTCTTTTGCCCAGAAGCAGACCCATGTGTGCTCAATACGGAGAGTCGGGTTGCCAACTCTGGTTGGACATATTCCTGGAGGTTTCATCACATGACCTCCTGCCTCCAACCACCCCGCCCAGTCAAACAGCCTTTTTACCCATCTCCAGTATTTTTATAGCTAATAAATGAAAGTGTTCAAAGAGAATGAAAAAGACGTACAATTTTTTTAATGCCCTTTATGATTTTTCTCTCGGGTTTTTGCTCGCAGCAGTGTCCTGGAGATTAATCTTCAATTCCTGGAGACTCCAGGGCAATCATAGGATTACACAGGATATACGGCACAGAAACAGGACATTCATCCCAACCAGTCCATGCCGGCGTTTATGCTCCACTCGAGTCTCCTCCCATCTTTCCTCATCTAATCCTATCAGCAGAACCCTCTCTTCCCTTCTCCCTCATATGCTTATCTAGCCTCCCCTTAAATGCATCTATACTATTCGCCTCAACCACTCCCTATGGTAG
This sequence comes from Squalus acanthias, assembly GCA_030390025.1. Lineage (NCBI taxonomy): Eukaryota > Metazoa > Chordata > Chondrichthyes > Squaliformes > Squalidae > Squalus > Squalus acanthias. The sequence continues at coordinate 11,710,097 of CM059440.1, forward strand.
CGAGTTCCACATTCTCACCACTCTTTGGGTAAAGAAGTTTCTTCTGAATTCCCTATTGGATTTCTTGGTGACTATCTTATATTGATGGCCTCTAGTTATGCTCTTCCTCACAAGTGGAAACATTCTCTCTGTATCCACTCTATCAAAATTTTTCATAATTTTAAAGACTTGTGTTAGGTCACCCCTCAGCCACCTTTTTTCCAAGAGAAAAGAGACCCAGCCTGTTCATCCTTTCCTGATATTTATACCCTCGCATTTCTGGTATCATCCTTGTAAATCTTCTCTGCACCCTCTCCAGTGCCTCTATATCCTTTTTATAATATGGCGACCAGAACTGTACGCAGTACTCCAAGCGTGGTCTAACCAAGGTTCGATACTGGTTTGGCATAACTTCCCTACTTTTCAATTCTATCCCTCTATCCTGGAGTGTTGGCAACCCTAGCTGTGTGATATATGCATTGGTTATTTTATGTGGTACTGGGGAAGGGCACAGGAGAGCCGGGAATTTATTTTTGTTTTTAGGATGGCAGAAGATGTATCTTAGGGTGTCCAAACTATGGCCCGTGGACTACATCCAGCTCACGAGCACTGGCAATCCGACCCGGGAATCCTAGACATTTTAATTCTACTTGCACTCATATTTCATTGTCGCTGGTTTGTGTTGTGGAGTTTTGCTGTGGAGGTTTGGAAAGGGGTGTTACGTTAGTAGTGCTGTTCCCTCATTAGTGAATAGATCCTACATCAGAACACCAGATTTGTGGATACCAGCAACCTGAGAGATATGCAAATTAATGAGAACATGGCATTAAACTTTATATGTTGCTAATGAGGCATTATGGTATTCGCCCAAAGACCCGTGAAGACAAAAAGCTTGGACAGTCCTGATGTAGGCCGTAGCACAGGCAGGAATCCGTGTTAGTATTAACGTTACTTCTCAATACTGGTGGGTGGTGCAAACACCAAGTCTCTGCCAATGCCATTGTGAAACCAGCCAGGTGGCCCCAGGATGACTCCCCCTCTAATGTTCCTTTGCTCCTTCCTCATGAAGGAATGGATGACCTTCACTTGTCACTTTTATAATAATACAACAGAGATGGGGATCTAAATACTGTAGGAGGAACTGAGGTTGCAATCAACATAATGGCACGCAGTGCTACCAGACATTTTGCGCCAGTGTGCCATGCCAAAACTTTGCCTTTATGAACGTCTGAAAAGACAGACAGGAAAAGACCAGCTGGTCCATCAAGCTTGTCCCAAGCAGTCATGACGTAAGCCGTGATTGTGATTCCCAGTGTTCTCTCCCTGTTAGCTCTGGGTCTTTACCATCGCCACAATCTTTTGTACATAAACAATGTACATTGACCCCAAGCCCAGAAAAGCACCCATATGATCTTATTTTCCATTTCCCATCCTTGTGCCCCTGTTTATGTCAGGCTAATCGTTTACTGCCAGAGTATGAGCTTTTCTAATTATTTCCCAGAGTAATGGTTATGAAGATCTCTTCTCTCTACTGGATAGAAAGGTGCAATGTGAAATTGATTTGGGCAGTTTCAGACCAGTTCTTGGTGGGCATTGGCCCACAGCATAACCCCCCCCCCGACGTGGCCGTTTCATTGAGAGAATCTACACGATGACTTGTGTTGGAGAGTAAAAATGTCACATTGGTGCGTGAGTGACCTAATGAAGTTGGGACTGAGGTACATGGTTGGAGAATAATAGAGGGATGCTTTACTGTGCATCTAACCAGCATTCTACATGACCCGAGAGTGCTTCATGCTGATATTTGGTGACTGCTGCCGGAAGCTGCGCAGAGGCATTCTGCACATAAATATCAGGTCACAAATATGAAAATGTAACGTTCACCGTGTTTCCTCTAGCTGGAGTGTTTAGAACTAGGGGGCATAGTCTCAGGATAAGGGGTCGGCCATTTAAGACTGAGATGAGGAGGAATTTCTTCACTCAGAGGGTTGTGAATCTTTGGAACTCTCTGCCCCAGAGGGCTGTGGATGCTGAGTCTTTGAGTATATTCAAGGCTGAGATCGATAGATTTTTGGACTCTAGGGGAATGAAGGGATATGGAGATTGGGCGGGAAAGTGGAGTTGAGGTCGATGATCAGCCATGATCTTATTGAATGGCAGAGCAGGCTCGAGGGGCCGTATGGCCTACTCCTGCTCTTATTTCTTATGTTCTTACCACAAGAGTACAATAAAACTCTCACAATCTGACAACATCCTAATATCACCTTCGAGTCACATTGCCTCGTTAAATTGTACTGGAAGTTTTCGCAGTTCATTCTGATGAATTAATCACACCGCTGCCACTCTCTCTCTCTCTCTCTCTCCTCGCGTTCCTGCTCCGCCCTCCATCTTGTTTTCCTCCCCAGTCTCTCTGTCTAACGCTGCTGTCTCTATCTCTCCGCACTGTCTCTGTTCTCTTTCTCAATGATCCTTTTCCCAGCCGATTAAATCCTCACATCCTGTGCCTGCATTCTGTTCACCAGCCGCGTGTTCAAACCACAACCGACATTGAAACACGCTGCGCGAGATTACAATAAAACTCTCGCAATCTGACAACATCCTAATATCACCTTCAAGTCGCATCACAGACCTCACAATAGCTGAAATTCCCACCCCTCACCTTTCTCTCTCTCACTAATCTGTGGACAGTCCGGCGAGAACAAACAAAAAGACCACTGGAACTGCGCGTGCGCAACCACTTTATGTCGTTGGCAGCAGTCGCGTCCAAAAGAAAAACCTTTCCATCAGTCACAAAAAACAAATTAAAGACAGTTTGTGGGCAATGTTCCTTGTAATTGTTTTTGCTGCGTGGGCCCTTTAACTGGCTGCGCGGCCCATTCAATTTTTCACGCATGCGCGGTTTTTGTACATTGAAAAGCCCGTGAGCGGCCTGCACGGGAACTCCGGACCACTGCACGGCTGCGTAGCTTAGCGGGAACGATGCTTGTGGGGCGTGTTCACATGATGTCTGCATTTACTCATGGGTCAACAACAACAACTTGCATTTATACAGCGCCTTTAACAGTAAAACGGCCCAAGGCGCTTCACAGGAGCGTTACAAAACAAAATTTGACACCGAACCACGGAAGTAAATATCAGGACAGATGACCAAATCAAAGAGGTAGGTTTTAAGGAGCGTCTTAAAGGAGGAGAGCGAGGTAGAGAGGCGGAGAGGTTTAGGGAGGGAATTCCAGAGCTTAGGGCCTTGGCAGGTGAAGGCACGGCCGCCAATGGTGGAGCGACTAAAATCGGGGATGCACAAGATACCAGAATTGGAGGAGCGCAGTGATCGCAAAGGCTTGTAGGGCTGGAGGAGGTTACAGAGATAGGAAGGGGCGAGGCCATGGAGAGATTTGAAAACAAGGATGAGAATGTAAGCAGGTGTTAAGTTAATTTCAAATTAACTCTGTGAAACAACAGGCTACACGTGACTGTACACAGACTTCGAAGCATCAGCAAATTTGCATCTAGTGCAATTTTCCATATTCCCACTCATGCTCATCTCTGGTGTGACATACCCCATACCCTGGTGATCGCTCTTGGTGTAATTCTGAGATGTGCTCACCATCTCGCGCAGCGGCAGATGGTCATTTGCCTAAAGCAATCATTAAATAAATTTGCATGTACAATTTTAAACACAAATTTGTAATGCAAAGTCTAATTTGTATTATACGTAACTCCCAGATATGACCACTTTTTTTCTAGGCCAGGAGGTATTTTGTAAAGCAAGCCAAGCATTCAAATGAAAAGGCAAATTGTGAGGAAGCTGGAGTCTGCTTTGTGTGGTTAGTTGCTTTGTGATGTCATTTTTAATCCACTTTTTTTTAAAAAGTAAATAGTTTTCTCTTCACCAAGATGACAGATGTTAGTCACGGGGAACTGAGGCATTTTCCAGTTTTTGCATCCCGTGCCACAACAAGTATGTCCAGGTCCACTGGCAGCGCAGATAATGTTCCCGCAACTCTGTCCCCCCAACACTGAGGTGTGAAACTTCCCCTTAGCAGCAACGTGACATTTTCATTCTCAACACCAGCGATCCCCTCGAGCCTGTTTGCCATTTAATTAGATATGGCTGATCTGTATCTTGACTCAATCTACCTGCCTTGGTTCCCGAACCCTTAATACCCTTGCCTAACAAAAATCTATCAACCTCAGTTTTGAAATTTTCAATTGCCCACCACTCCCATCTCAGCAGCTTTTTGGGGAGCGAGTTCCAGATTTCCACTACCCTTTGTGTGAAGAATGTGCATCCTGACATCACCCCTGAACGGCCTGGCTCTAATTTAAAGGTTATGCCCCCCTTGTTCTGGACTCCCCCCCCACCAGAGGAAATAAATTCTCTCTATCTACCCTCTCAACTCCTTTGGTTTCCTTAAACACAAAGGCCAGGGTATACAAGTTAACAACAAGGAAAAGGAAAGGAGATCGGGCAGAATCTTTTCACCTAAGTTACTCAAAAGTCAACTGAAGTGGACAGAATGGTGTCTAGAAGCGATTCCGGAGAAATTCAGCATTACGTGATATGGTGAGAAAGTGGGAAGGTGGATGGATCTGTGAAAAAGTGATAGGCTTGTTTGGCTTAATTACTTTCTCCTGCTCCGAGAGGTTCCTATTCTTTAAACTTTTTTTCAAACAAACATAGAATCCAATGATGTAAACTGTGTTGAGCACATAATCGAGCCACATCATCATCATGAAAATGGCACGTCATTCTCCTGGACGTTTTCTTCTTTCCCCAAACAAAGGAATCTTCACCAAACGTTTTTCATGGAAGCACTGCCCCTTTAAAAACAGTGTCGGCTGTGGAATTGTCCATCTTTCTTTATTCCCCATGACCCAACGGCCCCTTCTGGTACCAATCTGCACCAGATTTAAGCTTTTACCTTCAACCAAAAAGCTGCCCAGTTTCCTCAGCTTATTTGTAAATAGTGTGTCAAATTTACTCTGTTCACGTAGCAAGAAATGGTGCAGAAAACCCAGCCTAGCTTCTTGTACACCGCTGTAAGTTACAGTTAGTTAACACAGTATTTATTTATCAAAAGTAATCCCAAATCAGTTATTGAGTGAGGCGCAATCACCGCTTACAGTTCAAATGACAGACTTTTAGGGATCTTTTTAATCTTCATAAAGAATTGTGCTCGGGCATGCTTTCAGTGTCTGGAGTTGGAATGTACAATTAGTTTTAGCTACCCAGCAGCTGTTGCCTAGTAACGGCAGTTGTTTACAGTTCTTTTTTTTTGGGGGGGGGGGTGTGGGGGTGGGAGGGAGGGAAGGAGAGGAGGAGAAAATGATCCGTCCTCAACTTGTCTAACCGGTATCCACACTGCGTGAACAGAACAAGTAGTATATTTTCTGAAACATTTGCCTAGTTTTGGTTGTTGTAAGTATTCTGAAGTACTATATGGATGGGTTGGGCATATTGGAATTAGCAAGCCTTTTAAGTAGTTTATGTAGAGTTAGCTTCTATGCTCATTGGTTCCATCTTCTGTTGAACTCCTTCGGCTATAATCCAGACTGTGAAATCATCAGGATGAGTCCATTTAAAATGTTTCCAACTCTTCTGGGCTTCTTCAGGAATAATGTCAAACATTACATTTTTTTTTTGAACCCGCAAATAAATATGCTTGCTAATTTCTGTTTTATTGTCTCCTGGTTTTGCAAAATGAGGCCCCGTACACGAAAGGGATACAACTGGCTTTTTGACTGGTCATCCATCTCATTGCTGTTTGTGGGGGTTTGCTGTGCACAACATGTCGGCCACATTTTGCAGCATAGCAACTGTGACTGCACTTCAAAAGTAATACATTGGATGTGTTGCGGTTTAGGCATTTCTGAGAAATGTGACAAGGCATAATATAAATACACATCTTAAGAGCAAATATAAACTAAAAGTGAAGATATGTGAGGATGAAAGTACAGACAACGCTAGCCTTATTCGCCCACCTGTTTTTGAAAGTCCATCCTGTATCCACCCTGGGAGACTCATGTATAATCCCGAGCATCTGGCCATGGGACAGGATTGGCGGAGGGCTGGGAGAAGGTTTTGGCTTGCGTTTTCAATGGCAATATTGTAGGGAAAGGGAGGAGAATAACATATTAAAACACCATTTGTTTTAATAGAATAGATCCAAGGACAGGGATAGAAAATTTAAACTGTGTGCTTGGCCATGTTCTTCTGAGTATTTATAGTAAATGGTATATATGGGAATTGGCATATTCATGGACCATGAAGATCCTAGGATTAATTCCTAGTCGGTGTTGACCTAAAGGTTCTCACTCAGGCCTGTGGTTAGAGCACATGAACAATGATGGACAGGGAATGACCCTCTGGTCCATTCAGCCTGCCTCACACAACCGCGTTGCCTTTTGCATCACAATAACATAGACTCCGCACCCCACCCGAAAGCCGTGTGATCTCCTGGGAGAGGCGAAAAACCAGATAAAAGCCCAGGCCAATTTGAGAAAACAAAATCTGGGTAATTCCTCTCCCGATCCTGTTAGGCAATCAGAACTAGTCCAGGGGATCACTCTGGCCCTGATTATTGTCATGCGGTTCCTACCTTTTGTACGAGGTGATCTCCGCCCCAGCCAGAAACAGATCCAGCTCTCGCTTGATGGAATTCAATGCATCTGAGTCCACCGCTTGAGCCGACAGCCTGTTCCAGAGCTCCACCGTTGTCTGGGAAAAGAACCACCTCCTGACATCTAACTTAATTCTGGCTTTATATGACTTGAAACTGTGACCCCTGGTCCTCCCTAACCTATTAAGTTGAAACAAGCTATCTACTCGAACACAATCTATTCCCTTCATTATCTTATAAACCTCAATCAAATCACCCCAAAGTCTGCGCTTCTCTAAAGTGTAGAGTCACAGCACTTTTAGCCTACCTTGATAACTAAGATGCTTCAAATTGGGAATAAATCTAGTGGCCCTCCTCTGCGCCCTTTTCAAAGCCTCAATATCACTCATCATGGGAGGAGCAAAACTGGGCACAGTATTCCAACTGAGGCTTGACCAAGGTCTTGTACAAGGACAAAATAGTGTGCTTTGTCTTGTAGTCAATTGTCCTATAAATACACCCCAACACATTATTTGCTCTAGCTATCACTTCGCCTCGCCTAGGAGATCACATGGTTTCGGGTGGGTGGGAAGTGTATATATTCCTTTGTTTGCGAACATTTAGAGATCTATGCAGTAGAACGCCCAGATCTCTTTCTTTCTCCATCGACTTTAGTACTTATCCCTGAAGGATATAAGAATTATGAGCAGGAGTAGGCCACACAGCCCCTCGAGCCTGTCCGCCATTCAATAAGATCATGGCTGATCTTGAACCTCAACTCCACTTTCCCGCCCGATCGCCATATCCCTTGATTCCCCGAGAGTCCAAAAATCTATCGATCTCAGCCTTGAATATACTCAAAGACTCAGCATTCACAGCCCTATGTGGTAGAGAATTCCAAAGATTCACAACCCTCTGAGTGAAGCAATTCCTCCTCATCTCAGTCTTAAATGGCCGACCCTTTATCCTGCCACCCTAGTTCTAGACTCTCCAGCCAGGGGAACCAACCTCTCAGCATCTACCCTGCCAATCCACCTCAGAATCTTCTATGTTTCAATAAGATCACGTCTCATTCTTCTAAACTCCAGACCGTATAGGCCCAATCTATTCACTCTCTTTTCATAGGACAACCCTCTCATCGCAGGAATCAATCTACTCCACTGAAGTGTCAGCCTGGATTTCAGCATTCACCCTGCCCACATGCATAACACTGCACTTTTCTAAGTAAAACATAATTTGCCAGTCACGAGCATAATCCCCTCAACACATCCAGAGCCACCTGCAGCAGTCGAGCATTGTCTACAGTTCTGACACACACACAAATCAAAGTATCATCTGCAAAGGTGCAGATTTTTCCCCCAACACCTACATCTAGATCATTAATAAAAATACTAAAGAGCAACGTTCCTAACAGCGATCCCTGCGGGACACCACTGGTGACCGGTCTCCAAACAGATCCAAATCCATCTACAACTACTGCCTACGACCTTCTAGCCAGTTCTCAATCCAGCTCAATATATTGCCACTAATATCGGAGGCTTTGATCTTGTAGAGAAGCCTTTAATGCGATACCTTGTCAAAAGCTTTTTGGAAGTCTAAGTAGATTGAAGCCATGTTAGGTGTCCTTAATATGTTATTCTCTGTCTAAATAGTCATATATTGCATCCCTAATGATTCCCTATTATTTACATTAAATTAATGGGCCTATAGTTACCCAGGTCTGTCTTGTCTCCTTTTTTAAAGATTGGAACTACATTAGCCTCCTTCCAGTCTAAGTGAACCATCCCAGAGTGCAGTGAGCTAGTAAAGATATGGACAAGAAGCTCACACAGCACGTGTCCTATCTCCCTGAGGACCCTCGGGTGGATATCATCCGGACTGGCTGCCCTATCGATTTTAAGGTTCCTAATTCTATCAAAAACAATATGTTCATCTATGTTAATATTAAAAGTTTTATTATTAACAACATCATTGAATTCTGACAGACGAGCATGATCTTCAAGAGTGAAGACCGATGCACTCATTTAATATTTCCTCCATACCCCGTGAGTCCTTCGTAACCGGTCCTTGAGCATCCTTCAATGGCCCAATACAGTCTTTGACAGTTCTCTGATTCCTCACATGCTGAAAAAGCTTTCCCCATTACTACCACAACTCTCTTTTCCATCATCCTTTTAGCTAATCTAATCGCGGCCTTAGTTTTCTTGAGCTGTTCCCTGTACCTAACTCTGTTTAGTTGAGTATTGGATGACTTTGGTTGGTGGAAACAGTTTTGTTTACATCTTATTTGTCTTTGTATGTGACCAGTCAGCCACCTTGGCTTTTTCTAACCATACAGGATCCCTTCTTTTGACTTTATCTTCCACATTTTTAAACCTTTCCATTTATATTCTACATCAGTTTCACCACCACCCAGTAGGGTTAACCAATTAACCTTTTCCAAGTCTTCTGCCATTTTAGTAAAGTTTACCCTTCTGAGATCTGGAATTAATTGTAAATTTTCGGTACCTTTGGTTCTACCAGCCAACTGAAAATGTTTTTTATAAATATTGTGGTCACCAATGTTCCCCCTAATTTTTTTTGGGTGTGGTGTGCAGCCCCTTTAAGGGGCTGTGAGGCCCATTCACAGTTTTGTGCATTCGCAAAACTTAACATTGGAAAAGCTGGTCCAGGACTGCGCGGGATCGGCAGAGAGCTGCGCGGCCACGCACTTAGAAGGAACATTGGTGGTCACTGTTGCCCAGCTGTTCCCCAACATGGAGGCTTGATACAAGGTCAGGCTCACTACTAAATACTATGGCCGCGAAATTCGGATCCTTTGCGCCTGCCGTTAGTGCCTCTGGGGGGCGCTAACGGGGCGCAAAGGGCTCATTGCCCGGGCGGGGGCCGAGAAATTCGGCGGGGCGCTACTGAGGCGCTAGCCGATAGCGGCGCCACTCCCGCCAGTAGCGCCCCGGGCCACTGCGCCGCCGGCGATGACATCATCACCGTGCGTCGCAACCCCTTAGCGCCCCGCCGCAACCCATTACTGCCCTGCGGCAGAAATTCGGCTAGGCCCCATGAGGCTGCCGCAGGCCGTGTCATCGCCAGCCTCGCGGGTCGCGAACCGGGCCGACCTCTGCTTGCGGGGCGCTAATTAAAGGGACGTGTGGCCGCGACACGCGTCCGTGGCGGCCCTTGGCATGGTCCGTGGCTGCCATTGCGGAGCCCGGCACGTGTTTCAGTGCCGGGCTGCAGCCACAGCACTATGCCGCCCTGGTGGGCTAGTGTGGGCCATCGGAGGCCCTGCAGAGCTCGCAGCGTCCCCCTCCTTTAACAGAAGGGGAGGGGCGCTGAAACGCGTCAGTGCTACGCGGAGCGGCCGTGTAGTGTTACCGTGCTTTGCGCCCCTGACACCGCCCCGAGAGGAAGTGGAGTGCCCGAGATAGCGCTCCGCTTTCTCGCCGGGGCGGTAAGCTGAATTTAGCGGCCGGGGCGGTACTTACGCCCCGGGCGCTAAACCTCTGCCGATAATTCGGTTACCGTCCCCAAACGGGGTGTAATCGAATTTCGCCCCCTATGATTACCCCGGTTACCTCAATGACATGCTGAGTCAGGAAACATTCCCGTATATTTTCAACACATTTTTCAGCTGCACTTCTGACCACAACAGAGGGTAAACACCACAATTGGCCTCAATATCCCTGGCCTATAAAGGGAGGATAAATCAAGTAGGGTTCCTATGCTTTGTCACAATCCAGTAATCCTTGCTGGAAAGTGCATGTGTACAGCTATGCAGTGAGTATCATACTCAGCTGTGATGTTCCTATACTCTCTGGAGTCTAGAAGAATGAAAGGTGATCTCATTGAAATATATAAGCTTCTGATGGGGATTGACAGGGTAAATGCTGAGAGGTTGTTTCCCCTGGCTGGAGTGTCTAGAACTAGGGGGCATAGTTTCAGGATAAGGGGTCGGCCATTTAAGACTGAGATGAGGAAGAATTTCTTCACTCAGAGGGTTGTGAATCTTTGGAATTCTCTACCCCAGAGGGCTGTGGATGCTAAGTCGTTGAGTATATTCAAGGCTGAGATAGATAGATTTCTGGACTCCAGGGGAATCAAGGATATGGAGATCGGGCGGGAAAGCGGAGTTGAGATCGAAGATCAGCCATGATTGAATGGCGGAGCAGGCTTGAGGGCCCACTCCCGTTCCTAATTCTTATGTTCCCTGGTCAAATAAGCCTGCTGATAATCACACATTGTGTGGCCACTTTGATCAGGTACTGGAGGGCAACCCAGGATAAATCACCGCTTTTTAAAGGAAGGAGAGAAACTGGGAAAATTGCCAAATTCATCTTTTTACTTGACTCTGGCTCATTTTAATGGTTTGAAAAAAGCATACATTCCGTGAGGAAATATTTCCCAAACCAAAATTGTGACAAGAAGTGACTAAATATTTCCTTGGACTCACCTTTCCTCTTTGGTTTCAAAATCCACATCGCATTACATTTTTAAAAAGTGTTGTAAATCGAGCTAATTTCACATTCCAGGAAGTTACAAAGGGTATCCGTTCACTAACAGGATTATCTGTCAAATTGAATTGTAAACCAGCAGAATTTGTGAAAAGCTTTCTTTGATTGAGAAGTTTGAATGAATACATAACACAAGAGCTTTCATTGAATGCTAGCGCCCTTTTATTTCCTCCTTGGATTGTAGGCTTTCATATTTAATTTTCCTTTGAACATGATGATGTCCTCTTGCTGTTGTTTTGCATTGAAAGTGCAGGTGGGTCACCTGAGGCATTGCACATTTTTAATGGGTTTAGGAAGCAAAGAAAACTGCTTTTGCATAGCATCATGCAGCACAGAAGGATGCCATTCAGCCCTTCGTGCCTGTGCCGGCTCTTTGAAACATTGTATGGGATCTATGCAAGTACCAGCAGCTCCCATTTTTAGTGGGCCTTCTAGACTGCCAATCTTGGCATGTCCTGGAAATTAAACAGCTGGCTTGCGGCCAGCTGCAGGAGACGCAAGCTTCCAGAACCGGGAACACGAGTGAAAGTGTTGCATAATGCGACAGCAGCTTAAAACAATCATCGTAAGTTGTTGTAACTCGTTCAATGGCAGGGAGAGGCGAAAAACCCAGGCCAGTTTGGGAAGAGAAACAATGATAGTTATTTCAAGATAAGTTATCATCCCAGACCATCCAGTCCCTTTTTGGCTGAAGGAAAATCAATCTTAACTGACGCGAAGCAAGAAGAAACAAAATGATAGATTTCCCATTCTGCTTTGATTCCTGGTCTGTGCTGAGTTGGCTGTCCTAAGGGTTGTAGAGTTGCCACAATTATTTGAATTCTGCTGGGTTAGGAAGGAGGAAAAAAAAATCAGCCAGTGTTCCCTGGACGTAAGTGTTATCCAGTCAACCAGCTGGAAGTTCACTTGTCTGGATGCTGAATTAGAAAAAGATCAAACTCTGTTGTGACACAATCCATGGTCAAATCATCTGCCAACACTCACTGTCCTGGTTAAGGAAGGCAAATGGTGGCTGAAAGCAGTTTAAAGAAATTATTTGAGCCATTTGATTGGCCACGTTTGTGGTAGTTGGTGCCATGTCCCTGGTTGGCAGCGGTAGATATTTGAGCACATCAGAAAGATTAACGTGGCAGGTACATGTGAACATACATAAAAGGATGGATAGGAAAAGACCTACTGGTCTATCCCTACATATGCTCCCTGCCCCACCCGCAAGCCATGTCATCTCTTGGGAGAGGCGAAAAACCTGATTTAAAAACCCAGGCCAATTAGGGGGATAAGTCTGAAAAATTCCTCTCCGACCCTTTTAAGAGATCGAAACTAGTCCAGGAGACCACTCTGGCCCTGATTAATGCTGTACGGTGTCTAACTCTTGTCCGAGGTACTCTCTGCCCCAGCCAGAAACAGGTCCATCTCTTGCTTGAAGGAATTACTTAAACCAATGATTAAAAGGTGACAGATTTAAAGTGTGACAGTGTTACAGCCAATCATTAAAATATGATACTATGTGAAAAACTTTTAATGTATATATGTAGATAGATTGTAAAGTCAAGGGCAGTGCAATGGCACAGGACGTTGGTATAAGAATGCGCTGTACTACGGAGTGGTAAGATGTGGTCTTCTACAGGGTAAATTACTATCTCCGCTATGCCATTGTGGGGAAATGCCATGCAAAGGTCAGATGCTTCCCTCAAGGAAGGATAGAAAACAAGAGAGTAAACCTGAATCACTGTCTTAACAAGTCACAGCAGTTGGTGTTTGAGTAGCTTTGGGAGCAGGTCACCCAGTCAGGGATGGTGGAGGGAACCCCAAGAAAAGATAAGGGAGAAAATACTTTTAAAAAGAGGGAGTCTCACCTTTAAAAAACTGAAATGAATAACAATGCATTAATTGCCATGTTTTGTTATACCAAATACATCAAGTGTTCAATGTCGTCTTTTTGCTTGCCAGCCATTGCAGTGAGCATAGTTGGAGTTCACCAAGACACCTTCCTGGAAAGAAGTCTATCTTCTCATTGGGGGACGAGGACAAGGCTGCAGATGAAGAGGTTGACATTGAAAATTTAAACCGTACAAAAAAGCAAGCACCGGAAGAAAACAAAGAAGAAACAGCAGAAAAGACATTTAGAGAACCCACAACAGTACCATGTGATCCTAATATGGCAATTTCTCCAAGTTCCCAAAAAGTGCCCTCAGCAGTGAAGTCAAAGACCACAAAACAGAGAGAGAATGAACTGACAGCATCAAGGGATATGGAGACAGTCAAAACCTGTGACTCTGCTTCTAGAGCAAACGCACATGAAGGGAACCTCAGTGAGGAAGTCCAAGATGTACCATCCAAAGAAATTATGTATCTGGCAGATAACACTGGGGCAAGCAACAGTCAAACAAGTGACAGCACTGGAGCCCAAGTGAACCAGTGTTTAGCAGATTCTGCGAATGTAGATGCAGACGGAGGTGCAGCGGGAAAGAAGGAGACAATGGCGGTGAGAGCAGAGGGGAAGAAAAAGAAGAAGAAACAGGCACTGAATCAAGCAGTACAGGATTTGCGGCACCAGGTGGCAAAGTCTTCAGCATCCAATGCAAGCAGTTCAGGTGTGCTTACTGTTAGATTTACTCACCACGAATTCCTCTGTATTCTTTTAGTGTTATTCCTCGCCTTTGTCCTTGAGCTCCTCGCAGTGTATCTATTTGTGCTGTAAGAGACCAATACACAAACTGCAGTGTAGATAACAGCATGGGTAAGGGACCAATCGTTTGTATCAACCATATTTCAAATACAGTAATTTTACATCTGTTTGTATTTTTACCACATCATAGTGTACAAATTGAAACCTCCAAAAAATCTCAACTCTCTGTACCTCTGGCTTCAGCCTCTTGCTCATCCCTCCTCTCCCTTCGCTTCACCATTGGCGGCTGTGCCTTCTGCCACTTAAGTATCGCTCTGATTCTCTCTGTAAACCTCTGTCCCGCCACTTCCTTTTAAGACCCTCCTTAAAACCCACCTCCTTGACCAAACTCTAGGTCGCCTCTCCTAATCTCTTCTTGTGGGGTGGGGGTCAGTGTCTGTTTTCCTTCTGTCTCTTGTGAGGTGCCTTGGCTCATTTCTCAATGCTAAAGGCGCTGTATAAATGCAAGTTGTTATATTTATGGAATCCCACTCTGTTAAGTACACGAGAAATATGGAGTTAATCAACAACAACTTGTATTTATATAGCACCTTTAACATAGTAAAACGTCCCAAGGCGCTTCACAGGAGTATTATAAGACAAAAAATTTGACACCAAGCCATATAAGGAGAAATTAGGGCAGATGACCAAAAGCTTGGTCAATGAGGTAGGTTTTAAGGAGCGTCTTAAAGGAGGAAAGAGAGGTAAGTGAGGCGGAGAAGTTTAGGCAGGGAATTCCAGAGCTTAGGGCCTAGGCAACAGAAGGCACGGCCACCAATGGTTGAGCAATTATAATCAGGGATGCTCAAGAGGACAGAATTAGAGGAGCGCAGATATCTCGGGGGGTTTGTGGGGCTGAAGGAGATTACAGAGATATGGAGGGGCGAGGCTATGGAGGGATTTGAAAACAGGGATGAGAATTTTGATAGCGAGGCGTTGCTTAACCGGGAGCCAGTGTAGGTCAGCGAGCACAGGGGTGATGGGTGAGCGGGACTTGGTGCGAGTTAGGACACGGGCAGCCGAGTTTTGGATGACCTCAAGTTTACGTAGGGTAGAACATGGGAGGCCAGCCAGGAGTGCATTGGATGCAGGAGTTAGAACTTCTTTGACCTTGAAGCCCAGACCGAGTACTCGTGCCTGACGTTTAATCTCTGCAGTGACTGTAAGGGTCCAAATTAAAAATGAGTTTAAGTTATTTCAATCCGGTTCCCAATGGGAATTATTTCCAGCGCAAAACTTTCCATAATTAAATACTAAATTGGCAATCTTCAGACCATAATGATTCCTAGTGTAAGCGGTTTTGATTTTCGGGTAAATCGTTGAGGCAGTACAGAAGGTGCTTTAGTCTGTATCGAGGCTATGCTTTAACTTGCGGGAGTACTCTGGCAGATATCGCTGGATATCCTGGCCAATTTTATCCCCTCTTAACTTGGGGAAACTGAAGCTAACTGCAGCAGTCAAATCCCACTCTTGCTGAGACTGCCTGATTTGACAGAGACCGGGGAGTAAAGCTGGGGTCTTCCTAGCAGGACCATAGCCAGGTATACAGTGTATACACTTTGTAATCACCTGGGGAGTTGAAAACGAGCACTGTTCCTGCTTCAACTTGCTTGATTGCTCCAGGAATTAAATACTGCAGGAATTCTTGAGCCAGTATTGTCAGATCGAGATTCACAAATCTTTTGCAAGAATTCCCACCCACAGCAACATTCCATCCCTTGGAGCAGCTCAGCAGGCAGGAGCGAAGAGTTTCACCGAGATGATGTGAGGGAGGAGAGGGAGAATACCAATGGGAATTGAGAGGGAAGGGGGGGGGAAGAGGTGCCAGCGTGAACTGAGAGAGGGGGCGATGACTGCCAATGTGTGATTGGGGAGGGGGGGTGGAGGCGGGCAGGGTGGGGAGGAGAGGAAAACCAGTGCCAGCTTAAACTGGGTGAACGATGGCTGTCTCCATGAAGAGTATTGTCATCTTAAATTGAGGGTTTGCCACTCGCCCGGGGTGGCGCCTCAGCAATCCTACTGATCTGTTGGAGAACAGATTGATGGGCTGCTGTGATGCCCCAGGAAGCCCCTTTGAGGAGTGGTACCCGGAGCCAGGAGGGCAGCAGTCTGAGCTTAGATGGAAGCTGTTTGTGCTGCCGTGCAAGCTGTGACATTGGCCATCAGACGCTGCATCATGGTGGGTTCCACAGGTGCGCTGATGGAGGTGACCACCCGTTCCATGTTGGAAAGGATGGGCTCCAAGCTCTGCGCAAAGCCCTGTGCCAAATTGGGGCTTGTCTCCTCCATCTCTTTGACCTTGTGTGCCAGTATAAACTGAGAGGGAAATAAAACTGTCAATGTGAAGTGGAGGCAGAGAATGGAGTGCCAATATGGACTGAGAGTGGCTGTATGAAATTGAGGGAATGGGGAGAAATGTGACACTGTGATAACTGTATTAACAATTTTAAAACAATTTAGCAATCAGATTTAGTAACTGTCAATACAGATCCATAATAATCCCCAATGTCTCCACAAGAATTGAGGGCAAATCCCAACAACTTTTGTTCCAATCTTCCACTATACAGGTGCAGGGGTTAGATACAGCTGCAACTCATGACAAACTCTTAAGAAGGGGCAGTGACTGCTGGACATTGCAGGGAGCTGTCCTGTGTCTCCATGGAGGTTGCCTTGTATTCTATTTCCAGGTGACTTATGTAAGGGAAACTAATGCCATTAGCAAAGTTGGGAAAGTTAAAGGAATTTTGCTGGGATCATTGACCTCTGACTGAAAGAGTCCGATATTGGCGGGGAGGGTGCAGCAGAGCACGGGAGCGCGGGGAAAAACCCGGCAAGGCCGCAACGCGGAGGTCCTGCCGACAGGACCTCGTTGTAGTTTTATTTTTCTTCTGATTCCCGCTCAGCAGCCGGCCAAATTGACAGGGTGGCCGGCTGCCGGGCGGAGGAACCAGAGGCAGGAGGCCGCAGCTGGGGACCCTTGGGGATGGTCCCTGGCAATCGGGAGAGAGGAAGCTACAGATCGGGGGGGGGGAGTGGAGGAGCCCTGTGAGTGGGGGGCGGAGGCGGGGAAGAGAGGCGCCACGATCGGCAGCAGGGAGGCTGAAGGCTGCCTTGAGGGGCCGGGGAGCACTCCTGTTCCCGCTTCCATTTCGCTGTCGTGTCTCCTGAGTGCTGGTTGCATGGCGGGAGCCTGATTTAAATATGTTAATGAGGTGCCCCTCCCTCTCGCGGGCAGGACAGCGCACGCCTGGAAACCTGCTGCCATAAAAAGGTGTGATAAAGGGCAGTTAGAAAGATTAACTGTAGTCGTCTGGCATTGTTCTCTGCACAGGCATTGTTCTCTGTCTATATATGCTGTGCCCATTTGTATTTCTTCACTTCACCTGACGAAGGAGCAGCGCTCCGAAAGCTTGTAATTTCAAATAAAGCTGTTGGACTATAACCTGGTGTTGTGCGACTTCTCACTTTTGTCCACCCCAGTCCAACACCGGCATCTCCGCATCATAAAAATGGCAACACGCCGCGTATGTGGCGAGTTAGGGATCCATTCCCCGTTTAAATTTTTTTTAACCCCCCTCTCCCGCTCATCGTGGGGGTGTTAATATCTAGGCCAAAGTCTCCAGTAAATGGGAAGCTGTTACTCACACGGCTAATCCAGCACTGGGTTGCATCTTGAGGGAACTTGTAAGTTGCAACATATTATTTAACCCTATATAACTCATTGGTAAGACCACATTAAGAGTATTGTGTGCACCTTACCATCAATTGGACATTGATGCATTAGTAAGAGTTCAGAGAAAAGTATGATTCTGAGACTTAACATTTTAAGCTGAGCTAGACTCAGCATGTTTTCACATTGGAAAGCAAATTGAGAGGGGACATGATCCAGATTTTTGAATTGCTGAAAGGTTAATGTTGATGTAAGCAGGTTATTTAATTTAACCATAGTTACAGAACACAAGTACAAAACTAACAATCTTCAATTGATATAGAGATTAGAAAATGCTGTTTTCTGTTCCACAAAGTAGTGGATGGGAGGGTAAGTTCCTGGATCGGGGAATTTAACCCTTTGTGGAACTGACTCCTTGCAACAGCAATTAATACTATCTTAGAACATAAGAACATCAGAAATAGGAGCAGGAGCAGGCCATTTGGCCCCTCGAGCCTGCTCCGCCATTTAATGAGATCATGGCTGATCTGATCTTGGGCTCAGCTCCATTTCCCTGCCCGCTCCCCATAACCCATCACTCCCTTAGTGTTCAAAAATCTGTCTATCTTAATTAACTCCTTCAAAAAATTAATATCTGTTTAAGAACAGGATTAATTATACAAGTAGACCGAGATTATCAAATACTTTACAGAATATAGTGGTTGCTGGAATGATAGAATTGTCATCGATGAAATGCAAAATAGTCTGAATGGCCGGCCTCCCATCCTCTACTCTCCGCAAACACCAGCTCATCTAAACCTCTGCTGCCTATATCCTGTCCCGCACCAAGTCCCGCTCACCCTTCATCTCTGTGCTCACTGACCTACATTGGCTCCTGGTTCCCCAACACCTCCATTTTAAAATTCTCATGCTCATGTTCAAATTCCTTCATGGCCTCGCCACATCCCTCCTTCCCCGCCCCCCGCCCCCCCCCCACGACCCATCTCTGTAACCTTCCCCAGCCCAACAACCTTCCTCCAAATCTGCGTTCCTCCAACTCTGTCCTCTCATGTATCCCCCACTCTCTTCGCCCCACCATCGACAGCCGTGTCTTCGGCCGTCTAGGCTTGGTGTTGATTTTTGTCTGATTACGATGCTGGGAAGTGCTTGGGACATTTATGTCCATCTTAAATGAAAGCTGTTGTTATTGAATCAAATATCATGGTTCCATGGGGACCAGCCTGCTGTGCCTCACAAGTGACCATCCATCACATGTGAGCTTAGATGGTGAGGCTATTTGATTGGTGGGGGGGGGACATTCTTGCGATGGCAGTTGGCCTCCTCGAATGCACCCCAGACCCCCTCTCTAGGACCAGGGGTTGGTGCTTTGTGACCCACTGCATTGCATTTGAAGCAACTTATCGGGATGATCACGTTTCCTACATTTACAACAGTGACTACACTTCAAAAGGATTTAATTGGCTGTAAAGCGCTTTGGGATGTCCTGAGGTCAGGAAAGGCGCTATATAAATGCAAGTTTTTTCTTTCTTTTTGATCATCTGGTATAGTCAGTTGCCTGCCAGCGATCCAGTGTGGACCATCTGTCTTCCCGCCTGCTTGTCAGTTTGCCTGCGTTCACGAGGCCTCCTGGGCTAGCTGGCTCAGAATTGTGCATTCAAACAATCTTACCTTAAATGACTTGGAACTCTACATCATCAATTGACTTTGTTCTTTGGAACTGGTTACATTCTGTTACAAATTTGGGTCTGCGGTGGATACCTTCTCAGGTTCAGTTGCTCCCTTAAGCAGTCTGAGCGCCTTTATATGGGAGTTGACTCATACTGCTCCATATCTATTTGTACAATAGCTTAACCCAGGGGTGTAACAATAGTACCCCTCATAAGAACATAAGAAATAGGAGCAGGATTAGGCCACTTGGCCCCTCGAGCCTGCTCCGCCATTTAATAAGATCATGGCTGATCTTGGGCTCAAAGCCACTTCCCCGCCCGCTCCCCATAACCCTTCACTCCCTTATCTTGCAAAAATCTGTCTATCTCCACTTTAAATGTATTTAATGACCCAGCCTCCACAGCTCTCTGGGGCAGAGAATTCCACAGATTTACGACCCTCTGAGAGAAAAAATTCCTCCTCATCTCAGTTCTAAAAGGGCGACCCTTTATTTCTAAAACTGTGCCCCCGAGTTCTAGATTTCCCCACGAGGGGAAACATCCTCTCTGCATCTACCTTGTCGAGCCCCCTCAGTATCTTTTATGTTTCAATAAGATCACCTCTCATTCTTCTAAATTCCAATGAGTATAGGCCCAGCCTGCTCAACCTTTCCTCATAAGTCAACCCCCTCATCTCTGGAATTAACCTAGTGAATCGTCTCTGAACTGCTTGTGCCTTTGAACCGGATATTTGTGTCTTGTGCGCACACAGGCCGGAATTTTAATTTGGAGGCCGGGTGGGGCTGCAAGAACGAGTTTCCCGCTGGCCCTGCTGAATTTAATACCTTTTACTTTGCAGGGTTACCTCCGACAGTCCATGCACTATTTATCCTATGACAAACTCTACCCAATTCACTTCATCTTCTATAGAACCTCCAAGAGTCAGTAACCCTGATGGCTCGGTTGAGCCTTCTGCGGAAATGACCTTACAGGCCAGCAAGCTCCCAGGTTGATCCCTGGTCTGTGTGAAGCTGGCTGATCGCAGCAAGGCTGGTAGAGAGGTGAAAGATCTGTTGCAGGCGCCCACTTCAAAGAGGGAATGCTTCACCTCCCTTCATGTTGATTATCTGTTGAAAGACAAGAGCCCACTCAGGCAATAGAAGTAGTTCATACCGATCCCAGGCTATCAACTGCATAATAACAACAGAAAATGCTGGAAAAACTCAGCAGGCCAGGCAGCATCCGTGGAGAGAGAAACAGAGTTCTGACGAAAGGTCTTCGACCTGAAACGTTAACTCTGTTTCTCTCTCCACGGATGCTGCCTGGCCTGCTGAGTTTTTCCAGCATTTTCTGTTGTTATTTCGGATTTCCAGCATCCGCAGTATTTTGCTATCGTATCAACTGCATAAACCTGGTACAGCCTATCTGAGCAGTTGTGCCATTAGGGGTGAGCAGGACTCTTGCAGTTGTGTGAATTGCTCGTCAGGATCTTGAGAGCATGCCCTGCTGCCTTTGTAATCTGCTTTTGATTGACAGTGTTGATTAATTGTGAAGGCGGCTTTTTTACCGATTCAGTTTCAAAGGAAGGAAAGGCATGTAATCCGGCTGGCAATCGAGGTTATCCAGTTCCGTTCTCTCTTTATTGCTATATGTGCTACAGGCTATAGGGACCCCATTAAGTGTCTTTCTCATGAACAAGTTTTCTCATCATGTGAGCCAAGTTACAAAAGTTGCTGCAGAGTGCTGCTAGAGGTCAGACCTTTCATTGTTTTGGAACTGATTGGTAATGGTGAGAAATCAAATATTCTATTAATGTACTCATTCTGCTGATTGATCAACTCCATCTCCTAATAAACATGAATCAGTAGTGTTCAGACTGTATGATCCATCAGCATCTTATTTTGTGCCGATTTGGAGAAGTTCTAGGGGTAACCCAGTGTATAAAAGGGGTCACTAGTCATCCTGGGAATGCTATATTCCGGATATTTTGCATAGACAGTCAAGTATGTGATGATAGGGAGAATGGGCTTACCTATACTCAACGACTGAGCATCCACAGCCCTCTGGGGCAGAGAATTCCAAAGATTCACAACCCTCTGAGTGAAGAAATTCCTCCTCATCTCAGTCTTAAATGGCCGACCCCTTATCCTGAGACTATGCTCCCTGAGTTCTAGACTCTCCAGCCAGGGGAAACAACCTCTCAGCATCTACCCTGTCAATCCCCTTCAGATTCTTATATGTTTCAATGAGAATTCATTAAAGAATGTTGTCTCATTTTGAGTATTCTTTCATACAATAAGTACCAATTGAGACACACAAATGATCATACAGGAGGTAGTTTAGATTGTGAAATGCATAATCTGAGCAACAAGCGTAGAAAACTGCAATGTAGTCTTTGACAATCCACCCTCGTGAAATGGGCCTTTCTAGTGAAGTAAAACCAGTCAGAATTAAGTTGACCAAAGAGAATTTTTTTTAACAGTCAGCAATCATATAATGAATTTTCCCCTCAGACAGGCGATTTAGTATTTCTAAGAATTATTTTCCTTGTAATTCTTAAGGTTGCTTTAAGAGATTTATAAATGTTTATCAGGCAGTCTTCGATTTTGTACTTTCAGCATTGTGCATGTGCATTTTATAAATGAAAATATGTCCTTTTAGTTGCCGATTTCTGGATCCAAAGATGAAAAATGTACCTGTTTCAAACAAAGCAATCCAAATTTGACAAGTGACTGTAAGCAATTACACAATTATATTTTTGACCAAATTATTGATTCTGGAACCATTTATGAAATAAAGTTGTCTTCAATTTCTTCTGTATGGTTTGTATCTTTCTTTTTTAATTATACATTTCACCTTTGGATCATCATTTTGCTGTCATTTACTTTTAAAAAGAAAAGAAAGACTTGCATTTCTATAGCGCCTTTCACGATCACTGGACATTCCAAAGCGCTTTACAGCCAATGGAGTACTTTTGAAGTGGAGTCACTGTTGTGATGTAGGAAATGCGGCAGCCAGTTTGCGCACAGCAAGCTCCCGCAAACAGCAATGTGATAATGACCAGATAATCTGTTTTTCTTATGTTGATTGAGGGATAAATATTGGCCCAGGACACCGGGGATATCTCCTCTGCTCTTCTTCGAAATAGTGCCGTGGGATCTTTTACGTCCACCTGAGAGAGCAGACGGGGCCTCGGTTTAACGTCTCATCCGAAAGACGGCACCTCCAACAGTGCAGCACTCCCTCAGCACTGCACTGGAGTGTCAGCCTAGATTTATGTGTTCAAGTCTCTGGAGTGGGACTCAAACCCACAACCTTCTGACTCAGAGAGAGTGCTACCCACTGAGCCACAGCTGACACTACAACATTTCCAGACTAAGCTTTTCTCATTTTTAGTTGATGTTGTTCTTTTGTTGCAATGTATTACCATACATTAATACACCAACTGTGTAGTATATAGGGTATAAGGTAGAGGCTACAGAAGGGTAGCAACGGAGCCTTCATGAGCATCTTGTCAGTGACCCTGGAGGCTGACTTTGGGAGATGGCGGTGTTGTTTGAATACACTGATGCCCTTTATCCATTGTGTCAAAGTCTGGTGGGTTTTGGTTGTGCCACATAGCCTTGTGAATTGTTGTACTGAGTGGGGTTGAAACTTCCTACTTTCATGGTGCACAGGCTATGTAAGAATGTTGCCAATCACTAGCAGGGCAGGGGTCTGGTTCAGCCTCAATGAGTACATGGTTTTCAAGAACTGGGCTGTTTTCCATAAGGCTTTAACTGACATTGACTAGATGGCATCTTTTGACTAGTAGGCTCAATCTCTGGGCACGTCGAGTAGATGTCCAAAACTTGCGCCTTGTCCTCTACAGCCGATAGCAATCTGCCAAGACTCCTGAGTTCCACTTGTGCAGACAGGTGGGGGTATGACGGGCCCATAAGTTAGGCTTAGTTTTCCCTTCTTATAACTTATTACAGATTGAGGACTGTGTTTATCGCTTTTCAAATAGATTCCCATTCTTCATCGAATATGGTTGTTGGAACATTGATAATTTGTCGCAGGGAATGATTGAAGCAGCGGCAGGTACAGGAGAAATCAGTACATATCGGTATCTTTACTATGTACCCTTGCTGAAGGTTGGAACTGTCAACCCATTGGCGGTTACTATTGATCTGGAAGTCGAGTAAAGCAGGATCAGTCATTTGAGGAACCAACCTTTCCTCAAAGTTTATTTTCTAGTATACCCTTCAGGAATGCAGATTCTACCCTGCAAATACTTCTCCAGAGTCTGAGAGCAGCACAGGGGCTGGTCCCTGTGGAATTGAGGAGAAAACCTGTGTGAAAGATCAGGGACCACCTTGTCATCCTATAGTTACCATGAGACTTGACTTCATTGCAGTAAATGCAACTGAACAAAATAAGTAACTGGGAGCAGCTGGAAAAACAATAACAAGATAGCAAGCATGAACTGAAATACAGACAGGCTACCTGTGTGAAAGAGGCGGCGAGCCATTTTAGGTATGAAGTGACACCTCAGGTATATAGATAGCTAACTTGTAGGTGAAAATCTCACACCTAGGACTTGTCTGATACTGGCAACTCTGAACACTCTCCGTCCATCCACCTAAATAAAGTGTTTTATCTGTATGTATGAATATAAAATTTTCATTTGCTTTCTGATTGGTCCAAGCTAACCACATGGCATTATTAGTCACATGGCTAGCAGGGACCAATTGCATCTGAGAATCTCCATTCCAAAAACAACAATAACTTGCATTTATATAGCGCCTTTAATGTAGTAAAAATGGCCCAAGGCATTTCACAGGAGCGAAATCAGACAAAAATTGACACTGAGCCAAAGAAGGAGACATTAGACAAATAGCATCCATTACAAAATTTAATTAATTTGAAATGACTCACTAATTGTTGTAATTAAAAGTTTAAAAAATATGAAGTAACTCTAAACACTTAAAAATTCAAGTTCCAACTGAAATGTGAACTAAATTGAAGGCCAGGGCATCTTAACAAGCCTGGGACTCAATTTATGCGCTGGTGTCAGCTGGTGAGGTCAACTTAATTCCAAAATGTTTAAGTTTTGTCCATAGGTATCAGCACAAGAGACTAACCAGTCTCTCTAAGAGTGTATTTTTGGTCCACAAGTTTATTGGTGCAAAGTCAAAAGCTACTTTGCTAAGCTTAGAATATAAATCAGGTCTGAAGGCCCGACCTGACTTCGAAGTGAAATGGAAAAGAAAAAAGAAAGACTTACATTTCTATAGCGCCTTTCATGACCACAGGACGTCCTAAAGAGCTTTACAGCCAAAGAAGTACTTTTTGAAGTGTAGTCACTGTTATAATGTAGGAAACACGGCAGTCGATTTGCGCACAGCAAGCTCCCACAAACAGCAATGTGATAATGACCAGATAATCTGTTTTAGTGATGCTGATTGAATTTTGGCCAGGACACCAGGGATAACTCCCCTGCTCTTCTTCGAAATAGTTCCATGGGATGTTTTACGTCCACCAGAGAGCAGATGGGGACTCGGTTTAACGTCTCATCCGAAAGACGGCACCTCCAACAGTGCAGCACTCCCTCAGCACTGCACTGGAGTGTCAGCCTAGATTTTTGTGCTGGAGTAGGACTTGAACTCACAACCTTCTGGCTCAGAGGCGAGGGTACTACCCACTGAGCGTGGAGTGAGACTCTGAAGCCCGAATTTTAACTGGTGGGAACGGGGCAGGTTCGGGTCAGACACCCGTCTGATTATACTCTCCATTAGAGTCAATGGAGATCTAAATCGGCCTGGGTGTAGAGCAAAGAGAAAGAGAGAACAAAGAGAGACCTGCATGGTCCAGTCTTCCCTCGTGCTAAGTCATTCCATGACACCACTGAGACGATAGCTTCACATTATCTCCTGGAGTGGTTCCATTTGAAACAACAAGGGACATGGGAGCTAATCTGGGGCTGCCCCAAACTGGAGACTATACAACCAATTGAGGATGCAGATATCCTCATTCAGACCCTTGAGGATGAACAGGGCAAGTAAGAAAATTGACATTTAAAAAAAAATTAGCTGTATATATATCTTTAGTGTATAAGAATGGGGGATATCTCGAACAAAACATAGTCACCCTTAGATTTATCTTCCCTTTAAAGGTAAGTGATTTTAATTTAGGGGCCCCTTTAAGATAAGCACCTCATTTTTGCGAATGCTTAGCGCCTTTTCATACAACAAAACGTTATTTATTTTATACATAAATTGCATAGCGATTTAGAGCAGGTAGGCTGGGGCTGCTGCTGAACATCCGTCATAAATATTGGTTTAGGAACAACAACAATAATTTATATTTATATGGCGCCTTTAACGTAATAAAACGTCCCAAGGCGCTTCACAGGAGTGTTATCCAACAAAAAAAACTTGACACCGAGCCACACAAGGAGATGTTAGGGCAGGTGACCAAAAGCTTGGTGGAAGAGGTAAGTTTTAAGGAGGAAAGAGAAGTGGAGAGGCGGAGAGGTTTAGGGAGGGAATTCCAGAGCTTAGGACCTGGGCAACAGAAGGCACGACCGACAATGGTGGAGCGATTAAAGTCGGGGATGTTCAAAAGGTCAGAATAGGCGGAGCCCAGATATCTCGGCGGGGGGGAGGGGATTGTAGGGCTGGAGGAGATTACAGAGATAAGGAAGGGGCGAGGTCATGGAGGGATTTGAAAACAAGGATGAGAATTTTAAAATCGAGGCGTTGCTTAACTGGGAGCCAATGTAGGTCAGCGAGCACAGGGGAGATGGGCGAACGGGACTTGGTGTGAGTTAGGACACGGGCAGCCGAGCTTTGGATGATAGTTTAAAAAAAATTATTATCCCTTTCCCCAAACTGAAATGTTTAACCTTGAAGGTAAATATTACACATTGGGCCAAAAATTGATCCCGCTGCGCGAGAGTACGCACTGCGTACTCTCGCGTATTCTCTCTCCAATTGCCGGTTTTCTGCATGCCCTGCGCATGCGCTGAAAACCGGCACTTGGTCTTTGGAAAAGGGGGTGGTTCCTCGGTGCATCGCGTGCGCGCTACAGGCTGCGCGCACGCTGTGCACTTAGTGCTTTGGACGCGCAGGTAAGGACGGAAGATTTTAGAAATGGAAAAAGGAGGAGTAAGACCCACTTTTAACAAGGTAAGTAGTGAATTAAGTATTTTTTTGAATTTTTTTTAACAGGTATATCTTTTTTAGAGACTTTAAAGACAGGTAAGTTTATTTTTATAACTTTTTAAAAGATTTAAAATTTTTTCAAAAATTTAATTTTTTATTTAAAATGGTTAATTTATTTAACTATACTTATTTTATTAATGTGATGGTTTTTTTTTTAAATTTAATTGAGGTTTAGCTGTTATTTTGGGGGGGTGTAAGATTCATAGCTTTCACAGCACGTATGTGAAACTTATGAATGGAAGATGGTGTGCTGCCATTGGCTCTAACTGAGTCACGTGATCCCACAGCTCGCACGAATTCACTACGCCGGTGGGATACGCAAGCACTGCCCAGCTGATGTCTGGAACATCAAGTTCGTGCGAGCTGGATCTGAAAAAGCCAACGCGGAGTGAGAGATCGCGCCTGCTCCTTACCCCCGCGGGAACAGAGCGAGATCAATTTCTGGGCCATTGTGTCCTTCCTGCCATAACATAAATTTGTTGTATATCAATTAGATGCACTTCATAAACTTTGACCTCCTACAGGCACACTGACACTGTTCTAACTCCACTCCATGAAGTTAATGTTACTTTGACCCTAGAAGTGATGACTTGGTTTGATTAAAAGCTGTAATTGGAGGCATTTTTCCAATAGAACAACACCGTTTCAGTTCACTTTTCCCCAGTCAAAAGGTGACCATGCCCTCCTTCAATTCAGGACCTATATTTGCATACTTTTAATCTTTCAAAAGAAAAATAAAGAAATGCTACTTCCCTGTGAAAGTATAGTTGGCAGTGCCCTGTCTGTGTTGTACAGACTGGAAGGGATCCAGGTTGGAGAAGCAGTCTGTGCCGATTTAATTCATCTCAGCTGAGGTGACGTTGGAGATGCTGCCATGGCCCTCAGTGCACCCTGGGCTAGGGAGGGGAAAAAAATCAGCTGATAATTCCCACACCACAACAATGTGTGGTGCAGGTGGGTGTCAGGTGAGGTATGAGCAGGCTCAGCTGTCATTCCACCCCCCAGCGTTCATCACTATTATGTATTATAACTTATGTGGAGTCCGGAAAATCAGGTCAGGCAACAGATTAGGAGAATCCCGAAGCCTAGAAATTGGTTTGCACCGACACACTGGGCTCAGGTAGTGATCCCTGAACCGGAATGTTATGTGAGACCGGCAAGCTGAAGACACTTGCAGCTGGTTGGCCAAGAGGGTTTCACTTCTGGGCTGGTGTGTCACCAGCCCAGAAGCCCTCAGGTAGATCCTGGGAGAGAGGGGAGGGTG